>SRMA01026947.1:143032-333965 GCA_007224835.1 Danionella cerebrum | reverse complement strand
AATATTGAGACAAAAACAAGTAAAAAAATGAATGGCTGCTTTGCTAGCAACTGCTGAGACCGAGTGGCAAAACAAGTATTTTGAATGAAATTTTATTTGGATAATTTTATGACTTCACCTGACTGTGTTTTACCGGCACAAACATGACCCTTCATAAACCCTAGCTCTAGCTACATTTCTAGTTACTTTAATGTCCCTGACAAATCTTTCTTTATAGTACGAGAAGGTTTAAAAGAGAAGGAAACTACATCTTGTAAGTCATGGTGATCACAAACGAGTCGAATTGTTTTTACACATCAGAATATCTCACAGTTCAGCTACTTTCCCTATTAAACGCAAGCTGTTTTACTGCTTGTTTTGCCACGGGGATGGACCAATCGGAAAGTGATGTTACCTCTTGTTGTACAGTTAAGCACGATAGCAAAAAGAAAGCATGCTAGGATTCCATCAGTTCTTGTTCCAAAAAAACCCTTTGTAAATAGTTTGTGGATTAATTTCACTGTGGAAAGTGGACTTCAAATACTGAAAGAAATAGATTTTACATGCTGTGTATCTTCATGAGGTTCTCTTTGATTGATAAAAGGTCAGTTTTTCCAAACTGATTCCAAAACGATATAAACCCTACATTTATTTTTATAAAAAAATTAAATAAAATAAATTAAGTCAGTTATACTCACCTCGGTGCAATAGTGACGCCGCAGGGAAAGCTAGAAGGTTGTACAGTTAACTCCAGGCCGATTATGATGCAAAACCATACAACCAACTACCTCAGCCTGCAACGCACAGTTCAACTGTTGGGAGGAAGTGTAGACCCCTAGTGGACAACTCTTAAACAACAGCTACTACAAAAAAAAAAAAAAAATCCCTCAAAACGTTTTGTAAGGATCCATACATTTCAAAAACTTAAATACATAGAGGCAAAGCATTTACGAAGTGCGTTTAGTAACTCTATATAACATTTTAAAGTCTTCACATAGATTAAAGGGAAGTCTACTTAAAAGATGTAATCAACTCTTGTGAAAAGACATGATTTAGTTTCTGATTAACATTTATTAAGGCTTTAATTCACGTACAAAACATTAATAAAGTCGTTTTTAATGTCATAATAAAGTAGAGAAGTTCAAGGATGCTCAAGTCCAAATTATCGTTTAAAGCAACTGTGAATATTTACAAAGAAATTGTGGATCTCTTTATTAATCTCTCCTTGATTTTAACAAAAGAGACTGAAATGTCGTCAGCTTTTATGAGATACATCTTCATTTGTGATCCTCGTGTCTTCTGGCTTTAGAAAGACACGAGGATGAGTGCTGCTGTTTTCCAGAGGAATGTTCAGCGGGAATGCTTTTGTTATTGTTAGACATCCACACCTCTATCGTTTTCATAGCATTCAACCACAGCCCTGAGGTTAGAAACCCTACAGTGCAATGCCACATTATGAATGAAAACATTTGTAGATAGATACACATCATTCCTTTGAGAAACAGAAATGACTTCATGACCGTTTTTAACAATCCTTGTTTCGTATGTAGGAGGAAATCCGTTTAGGAGACGGTCTCCTAAAAGCTGAGAGGGAATTCAAGAGCTATTAAAAATGAATCTTAGAACATAAAATATAGATATAGGATAAGAAAGATTTGGGAAGTGTGGCGATTGGAATCTTCTGGATGTGAATCAGTTTTATATAATGTTTGTAGAAACTCACCTTTCCCTGTTAATCATAGTAATTTTAGCACTGATAGCTCCCTAGCGACCAAACTGTTCACCCTAGCAACCACCTTGATCTCAGCTTTGGTAAACGATAGAAACATAGGGTTTGGTTTATAATACTTATAGTAACAAAGGGAACATTAGTAATTTTTTTAAATACACACTTTTACCAACTTCAACATTTAAGTAGAAACCTTCAACATCTAGTGGTCTTTCCTGGATCTAAAAAAACCCTTCCCTTTTCCTTTCATGCGGTGTATGTAGGCTGTGTAACTTATAATTTTTTTAATTTATCATTTATTTTGTTTTAACCCTGTATTTAGTTGAACGTTTTTGCTTCTTTTGTAGTACCTTGACTATTGATTTGATGTAATGGTGACCTCGAGAAACATTAAAGGTGCCTAAAATGTATTATTAAAAGTATTATTTTTATTACTACTATACATTAATTTGTGCTGTAAAATGTATGGTATGATATCATTAAGGAAAATCTAAGCGTTTGGCCACCGATGAAAAGGTGATTTATTAACTTTCAAACAGTGGGGGGGGGGGGATTCTTGAGTCACCTCGGCTGGCTTCTCTCAATATGGAGGGCAGCGCCTCTATTCTGAGCTGCTCCCGAGGGACTGAGCTCTCCACCCTATCTCTAACAGAGCGGAGGAAGCTCAACTACCTCTGTGAGGACCCGAGCTCATGGCTCAAGGGTAGGACCAGTACATCGACCAGCCTAGCCTTCCAACTCAAGATATATTACCTAATAATTAAAATCGTCCGTATTGTACCTTTAAACAACCGCTCAGTGTTTCTCTTCCAGACAGAAACCCAGACGCTCTCCCTCGTCTGCTGGACAGCTCTTTTCCTCAGACAATAGGCGAGATCTCAAGGGGGAGACTAGAATGCATCCAAACATTCCTTGCCAGCTCTATTCAAGTCTTTCTTCAGCCAACGGGCTTCATTTTATCAAGCTTTTATAAAGAAATCGATCAAACGATGCATTTGTTCCTTTGCATCCATCTTCTTTGGGTTGTGTTTTAATCTCCTTCAAGAGTTTTTGTCATCCTCTGTGGCTGGGCTACACCCTGGCTTCCTCACTCTTTCCCTTTCTTTCTCTCTCAGCCACATTCCTAGTCCAATCACGTCCGAATGCAGCACCATGGTACCAGTGCCAGCTTTTTGCCAACCTCCAGTGCGTGTGTGTGTGTGTGTGCCGGCATGAATCATCAGGACATAAGGTCACACACTTGCCACGATCTTAATCATCAGACCACACTGAGACGAAGAGGAAACTGGAAACAGTTTTGAAAGTTTCACAGAGTTTTGCATTTAAAATCCAACATTTAAACCCGATGTTAAATCAGTAATTTCAACTCAAATAGGTTTTGAGCCACAGATGATTTGGTAATGGGTGATTACCGAGTTCGATCGTTTGTACTCTACCAGATATGAAAGTCTCTCCCCGACACCATCTTTCTTACTTTCGATCCCTCCCCATCACCCTGTGTGGATATCTGCCCATACCTTATTCAAAAGCCTTCGAATGGCAGGTTGCTATGGGAACTTGCTGCTTGGCAACTTGTTGGTTTGGCGATGTGCCCATCCGTTGCCAGGGCAGTGCTGTTAGCGGCAGCTAAGTGCCAAGCCAGCTGTGAGCTTCTGGATGGGTCTCTGCTCATTTGGTTCGAGTGGGTATCTGAAAACAGATTAATGGAGTAGAAACACATTAACGATGGGATTAAGAAGATCAAAGGAGTGTTCATGAAAGTTACCGTGAGACGAAGACGACGGATGTCTCGCAGCTCAGAAACGGTCCAATTCATAACAAAGGAAAATGTGCTTTCATTATAAATGTAATGTGATGATGTAATACTTTCATATTTTATGCACATTATAAAACACCATCTGAAATGTTCTTCTAACTGGAGCATTTTTGCTTCGTAGACTCAGAAAAAAACAGTATTCATTGGCTTTTCAGTGTAAATAAATCCAATCAACCAATGAGACAAGAAAAATGTTGATTAAAAAGTAATAAGGAAACATGATAAGACTTTGCATTTGAGATTTGAATATAATATAACATAAAACGAACTGATGTAAAGATATAAAATATTACACATGGATTGCAAGATATTGCAGAATAAAATCCCATACTTTACTCTCAGACTTTCTAAAACAACAAACAAAAATCTAGATTGCATCGACCCCGTATAATTTGTTTATAGAAGTGGCTCTTGAGTGTTCCCAGCTTTAACTGTGTTACCCATCAGGCTCTCCTCGCTTCTTTCCATCAGAACAGAAATCAATAAGACTTCTTACACAGCTTGATGAAAACACAGTGATTTACTCTCTGCAACTTAAACAAAACACTTGCTTAGAACCTCAAAGGTATGAAATTAACACATAAAAACAGCTCCAGTGAAACTCTGACTGGTTTATGGTGTTTTCTGGCAGTAGTCTGAGCAATCTGTGTGTCCTTGTGTTTGTACAATGCGGCAGAGGGTGGAGAACGAAATCAATAAGAAACAAATGAATTCAGATCAATATTGAGTCGAGCCATGGATAAAAGGAGATGAAGGAGAGAAAGACAGATAGAGGAGGAAGAGAGGAGAAAGAAACCATGAAAGAGCCGCTTACTAATGCACTTGGAACATAAAGAACATTCTAGACTTTTGAGAATCTCTGAGGTTTACTGTAAAGACATTGAGACAATGTCTGTTGTGAAAAGCGCTATATAAATTAAACGAACTTGAACTTGAGTTCTGTTTCTTTACATAACTTTTCTTTGTAGAATGTCATTTAAACACCAGTGTGTTTAAAGTATACTTTTTTTAATGCTCAAAAGACAAGGTCATTCTCTCTTTTGTCTCTCCAGTAATAAACATTCTCCATGGTAACTACACTAATAATGTGTCCTCACAACTTACATTTTTAACACTTTAAGATTGTGAGATTTAAAAAAAAATGCTTATCTGTGCAATTATCAATGCTATAGTTATGGAGTATGGTCACCGATTTTTATGAGTTACCTCTTTCATATGCAAGATTTTCTCTCTCAATGGCACACAGACAACGCTTGGCACAGAGATCTACATGAATATGCAAATCTTGGCCAATCAGAGACAGCATTTCTGATAGTTACCACCACGTGAAGGAAGCAGAAAATACCTAAAGACATCGAAGGAAATTGTAGTTTTCATCAAAACGGCTTTTTTCCTGTAAAAATTGATAAATATATATATATTTTCCCCCATGAGGAAAAAGTAAAAAAAAAAAATCCAGTTTATGACGCTTTTGAAATATGTTTAATGTGATTAAAAATAAGAAACTAAGGAGTGTTTGATAATCTGTCTTCCTAATATACTTCCTGATATTATCCATATGACTCTCAAAATGGACATATATGACATTAATAATAATATTGAGCTTAAACAAAGACATCAGAAACCCCAAACATCTGAACTTGTTTGTGTACAACACATTTCCAACTGCTTTACGCTAAGATCTCATTTTTAAGCTGAGGTAACTTACAAATGACATGAACCCTGTTGCAATGGTTGAGAATTAAAAAGCGAATCATTCTAAATTATGGTTAAATATACCTTCAAACCACAAAACCCAAGCCCACATCTGGGGGGTATTCCAGAAAGCAGGTTATGTGACATACCTGGGTATGTTTAAGGATAAGTTCGTGGATAACCTCAACTTTCGGTTCCAAAAACGGAGGTAACTTTCTGGGTATGTATGTAACCATAGCAACTGACTCTCTGAAGATAACCTGCTCGGGAGCAGGTTATGTTTCAGTGTAACTTCGTTTCAGAAGGTTGGTGAGCATGGCGTGCCCTTTTGATGAGGATCCTGTGGATGTAGAAGCACAAATTAAATGAGGTTTTTTTTTCGTCGGGAGAGGGTTATAAGACCACGTATTGATGTGTTTGCATACCCTAATGAATATTTGAAAGAGCGTTATCGTTTTTCAAAAGATTCGTTAGTTTATTTAACACGTCTTTTAAAACCGCATATCGTGAATGTGACAAACCGCGGTTCTGCGCTTAGCACAGAAAACATTCTGTGCATAGCACTTAGGTGTTTTGCGTCTGGACATTTTTTTTGTACAGTGTGGGCGATTCAGAGCATGTGAGAAAGGCAACTGTGCGTAGAGCCGTTCGTACAGTATGTCTGGCACTTAAACAGTTCTTACCCATGTTTGTACAGTTCCCTGGCCATAAACCTCTGCTTGTTATTAAAGACGAATTCCACAGAGTGGCAGGTTTGTCCTTTGTAGTAAAATCTATGACTCATATTTAATATTTAGTCATATTATGTATATCTATACATGTATTAATTATTTTCGTAGTGATATAACATATTCAAAGGCTGTATAAGTCATACTTCATTATTTTGTATTATAATAAAACGGGAGCCAATACCAAATTTGTAATTTAATACACTCACGCATTTACTCTGTCCGTTATTTTTTGCAAAGCCAACTCTCTTGCTTTAGCTGATGCAGCTGTATTGCTTCTTTTTAATATTATTGACTTAAACTCCTCATAAGCGTGCATTAAAACCTTCAACTCCGCCTCTGTGAAATACGCCGCTCTCTTTTTTTTTTTTTTACTTTCCATGGTGACTCGTGAAATCGGCGATCCATTGAAAATGTCTTTATATAAGCACCGTGCACGCGCATTAACTCTGGGTAACCAGTTGGAGGTTGATTAAACTTACTCTTCTCAGGTGTTTTGGAACCGACATACTCATGGTATGCCTGTTTAGGGTAAATCAACCCAGAGGTTATGATTTATCATATGGTAAGTTAACCAAGCTTTCTGGAAAACCCCCCAGCTCTCCTCCCTTATTCTTTCACAACCATCACTTAACAAAACCGCCTCGTTTTGGTTTGTGATCGCCACAGATTCCTAAACATGATTTCATGTCATCTCCATCCGTCATAAAACATACAACTACAAGCCTCAATGTAACCCAACACGAGTCCCTAACCAAAGCAGCTTTTACTACACTGCACACTTTTATTTCCCATGATGGGAATGAGCTGAATGATCCTGAAGCTGGTGACAAATCAAGCCGTAATTTGTTTATTTTTTATTTATGGTCCTTCATGATGAAGCCGTAAGTTGACATTAAAGGAGGGAGGCTGAACGGGATAAAGGGATGGAAATCTATAGTAATTGAACTATTCTGCAATCAACATTCGGTTAAAGGAGTGACTCATGCAGTTGAGGCCGAAAGAAAAAGAACAATGTGAGATGAAGAGAGAGAGAGAGAGAGAAAGGAAAGGTCATGACTACGGAGGTGATTAATGGACAATTAAAAAAAGCCTTAAAACCACATTCTCAGAAGCATGTCTAGAACATTCCTTTGTATGTCTAGAACATGGGAAGAGTTGACCAAAAAGCTCACTTTAATCAATGGCCGCCAAAATCTTGTATGAAAGTACTGAAGAATAGATGTACAAACAATATCTGAGACAGATAATAAAAAAAAGATTAGATAGAAAACCTAAAACGAAGGCAGACAGTTAAACATTGTCTGCAGTAATTGAAGGTAGAATTTGAGACGGACAGAAAATCGACTGAAAGCTAAAAAAATGGACAGAATGACCAAAGAGATGTTTGAAGAGAGTCCCTGAATTCTCTGGAGGGTCTGTGCAAACGCTCTGATCAATACAGTGTATAATAAATGAGTTTAAGGAGGTTGGGTTGATAAAAGGACAGTTTGACAGAACGGAAATTTCTATCCTCATTGATTCTGTCAAAAAAGCTGATGAAAAAAAATAGTTACTAGGAATTCAGGATTGGAAAATAACTGTACCTAGTTACAATAGTAAAAAAAAAAGTAGGGCGGCACGGTGGCACAGTGGTCTTCCAGTTAGAAGGTTGCCGGTTCGACTGGCGTGAAATGGGCATCATCTAGAACTGAAAGCTAGACCCCACCTTCACGGTTCCGACAGACGAGGTAATAAGAGACAAATGAGCTGCCCAACTCACGCATCCCGTAGAGATCCAAAGCAACAAATCAGACACAAGCAAGAGAGTACCAGGCTCTCCACTGCACCTTTAACAAACACTGTCTCTGTTCCCTTCTCGCATGAGACACAGACGCTTACATCTGAACATGCAAGACTCTCAAAAGCATGCACTTCAAGGACACACACACCATTTGTTCTCACAAATACAGTCTCTCTCCATGCTCCCTACGGTTTACACCCAACCCCCCAGCACCTCAGGGTTTGAAATTCATGTGTGAAATACATAGTGATACAGCAGGCACAACGAGAGAGAGAGAGCACATGGGGCTGTGCAAGGGGCAGGAGCGAGGAAAGAAGGGAGGGGAAAACCGTGCAGGAAGACAGTGACATGTGAGGACAATAGAGCAAAAAAGAAAGTCAAAGGAAGCCAGATACTAATGAAAGCGAGGTAGGAGTTTGGCGGGAATTCTATGCATCGACCTGGAAACTTTCCAACTCATACAAAACATGTGATGCATTCCAGCAGCCACAGCTGTTAACCCTTACACTACAACTATACTCCCGTCATTACTGCAACAGTACTAGACACTGATCACGCTGTCACTAGCTTTAAAATAAGCTACAACTAAAACAACTGAAGCGACGTGACACACTTGTGGTTCATCTCATATTGTCCACACCAAACAACAGAATCATTAATGTAGTACTGGTCTGGTTTGCATTCCCACTCACGTTTTGTGAGCAAACGTAAATGCACCAAACCGTTCGGCCACGTTGTGTAGCACATTTGAAATTGCTGTTGATTTTCCCAGTCAAAATACGCAATAAATGTCCAAAATGCACCAAACCTTCAGACTGGGAACTTAAGTATTTCACAGTAGAACTCACCATCTGAGAAAATACTGTGTTCCATCTTTGCCATAAATACCACCAATACAAGAGCTTTTAAAAGCTAATAAAATGTTCAGGCAACAGGATTTCCCCCGGTTTATGGGGACACTGTCCTTTCTATACACCATTGTCTCGAACAAATGAGGAGTGAGACTTACTGTAGGTTTCATGCTTTATTCAAAGATGTATCACGGGTATTCCAAACCAATTCTCCTTAAGACAAGTTTTGGAATAAGAAAAGAAACAAATCAGAAATAATTTCAGCAGATGAACAGATATTGTATTATATTGTTTAGATAAAGCCGTGTACATATTGTATGTCATAAATGAATAAATTAATGACAAGATTTACAACCCATTCTGGTGTTCCAGCATCATTTCTCGAAAATTTTCAACCTATTTAAAATAGCTCCAAATTTTTTGCAAAAGATTGAAATATATATAATTTTGCTCAAATCATCCTGAACAATCCCAAATTGAATCACTCTTTAAGCTACGTGGCTTAAACTAATAAAACATAGACAAAAATATCACGCATCTCATTTGTGAAACATCACTTTTAGAGCAGCTCTAGCTGTGATTTATTCTACTTTGTTAAATGAAAGTGACGAAACTGAGTGAAAACATTTTAGTTTTAAAATCTTTTAAACAGTCAAATGAAACGTAAATCAATTATATTTCGTAGTATTATTACCCAAGACAACAAACCTAATTGTGCAAAATGGTAACTCTAAAACAAACACAGTAGAAAAATGTACGCGGTTTTAAAGATGTCGTGTCTGAGTACATTTACGAGACTCTCTTTTGTGGCGCACTAATGAAATGTTTAATAATATACTTTAAAATTATTACTACTGTAATGTAATAAACCAAAACTGACACTAAGCCTGTGTGATACACAGGCATCACATGCTAACCGGTAAAATCCTCTACATTAGGGAATTGCTAATTATCCCTTTATGCTGAGCGCCAGATTTAAGTGACAATCTATCCGAGTCTCTTTACTAAAGATGAATATTCAATGTTTTTCTAAATTGCCTCAAGATCAAATTAGCAGTAACACTGATGCTTCAAGCTAGTAAACAGCCTCTTTAGCTTTCCGTCCACGCTTTTCAAATGCACTGTTTCTCCCACTAACAGAAAATCGTCTCGCTCAGTTAATAGAGACATCTGGCTGAATCACACACCGCTGTGAAACTGAGCTGAACGGCTAGCAACGCGCGCAGTCAAACACAGCAAGGATGCGAACATTAAAGATGATTGAAACATGTAAAACCAGAGGCGATGTTCTCAAACTTTTGTTTCTCAAAATTTTCATCTCCAAACTTCAAGCACTACAAAAAGTAAAAGCTACAAAAGACTCTCAAGTAACTTATTGTGAAACATCTTTTTGTAAGATATTTGTAAAAAGAATGCTGATTTGGAGATAGGCGCTAAATAGGTCAGAAACCAAAAAGAACTTGAGCAATTCACACATAAGAACTGACAGAGCAATAAAGGTATGGAGTATAGAAAGTGACAGAATGACTCAGTCAGGTGGGAGGGGCTTATGTAAATGCCAAGTCCATTGCATTCCTTTTTTTAAATCTTACCGACTAATATTTGCAGAGGGGATTAGCCACACCCACTGAATCTTGAATCGTGATGTCACTTCCACAGTTCGGTGGGTGGGGCTTAAGCCATCTGCAGTCACTAATACTACTGATAACGCTACCACTCTTGAATCTGCTTCTAAAGATGATGATAATTTGCTCAGTGCTATCGAGTGCTGGGAACTAGTCAGCACTTGTACTGGGCTCCATTTAATCCTAATATTAGTTGAGTGCCTTTCTGCTATTTATGGACAAAGAGGAGTAAGCTCTGCTGTTTTTCCTTGTTTGTGTTTGTTGTTTATCGAACATCGACTTACTGTATTTTGGACACTCGTTCATTAATCATAGTTTTTTAATTTCTTATCTCTCCTTTTACCAAAACGAGTACCAAAGACACACCAGCATCCATGAGAGGTTATAGAGGAAGGTCTTTAGTTAATCTTTTACTGTGCTGCTGTAACTTAGTTTACAGTTCTTTTCCATGCTTATCTCAACTTTTAATCCTCTATGTTTACTTTTCCAGATAAGAAAGACACAAATGGCCAAATTGCAGACTCCACAGTGAACTTTAGTGAAGAAATATTTCAATTTGTGCAAACCTTAACAAGTTGGTGGTAGTTGTCCAAGGCTTTCCTCTGGCATGTGCTGGAGAACCTCAGCAGAACCTCGTGACCCTGAAAAGTGGGTAAAGAAAATGAATGAAGAAACAATAAAATATTTACTTCCACTCAAAAAAAAAAACAGTGTTCTCTAAAAATATAGTACAGGAGGATCACATTTTGAAGTTTAACTAATTCTTTTTTTCAAGTAATGTTCAGCTGAGGAAGAAAAAAAACATTAATGTTAGCTAGCAAAAACAAGAATTAAAGTATATTAGTCGAAAACTCCCTGATAGAAAAAAGCAGAACACACAAAGATACAGTAAAAGGATTTTTTTGGAATGTTTTAAAGTGTTGCTTTTTCATGACACCTCCTACAAGCAAGCGTTGGTTTAAATGTATGAAATGATAAACACAACTGAGTGTGCGTTTGTTTACAAATGGTAAGTACATTACAGTTGGAAAGTTTTTGAACCCTGAAGTGAAAAAGAGAGAAGAATCCAATGAAATGTAGATTTAAAAAAGCTACATTTCATATTGTAGACACTAAAATGTGGTATTTATACATAAAAAAACATTAAAATTACTCAGTATATATTAACAGTTCACTTGCAAAACATCTTTTGTTCCTTACTGAAGTTCCTTAATTGCTGTGGGTCACTTTTAAATGGTAAAAAATATTTGATGCGTTACCCTAGACCACAGATCACAGAAGCAGCTTCAGACCTTCAAATATCCACGATTGGGGGATTTTAATCCTTGGTAGCTGGACAAACCTTAATTTTTATCCAATTTAATAATTTTAAAGTGTATCTTGATGATTTTAATTTAATCTATTTCTAGGTAGAGTCACTGCAATGCTTCTGTTTTCATTATTTAGCTCATTGCCAACTCAGTTTTATCTGTAAAGGTTTTCATAAAGTCCGAAAATTATGGTTAAAAGAAACCCAAAAGGGTCACAAGTTTTGCAAAATTCTGTTAAATTTAAGTGTGCATTGATTTGGAATAATTTTTAGAAAATATATTTATTTAATTTGTAGTGCAGCGTGAATTAAAATTGGGTAAGAAATGTGCTGTATGACCCTGCCTTTCCTAGATGTAGAAATGTAACAATATAGACATTGTTGAGAAATCACTGGTTCCAGAAGTAGATGGCAAGAAGTAAGTGAAAGACCCTCCCGAGATGCTTCACATTCACATGCTTCATCCATCTCTCTTAACGTAAAAATCCATCACAGACCAGTGACTGGGGATATTTAGAGGTGTACATACAATCCATTACAGTATGGTATGTGGTTGAATTTCATCCATTATAAATGAGAAATACATGAGAGGGAGAGAGCAGAGTGATAGAGGAAATGTTAGAGTGGGAGGAAAAAACGACAAACAATGAAACATTCTTCTGTAGAACATAAAAAAGGTTCAAATGCCGTATTTAATATTGTGAACACTGAATACTTTAATGATGTTCATGCGGAATATAACAAAAACAAAAGTAATACATGAATAAAAAGGTTGAAATTCAATTAAATAAAAATTGAAACAGAAAATGTAACTCTCCTATTGGTGAACAAAAAAAAATTCACTCGTTAACAGACTTTTTGGTCAGTTTTAAGATTTTTTTTAACAGTTTAAAGGGTTTTTTTAAGAAAAGTAAGATAGAAGGGAAGCAAATCAAGAAGAGAGAGAGGGAGAAGGCTGGAAAATGACACTGAATTCACTGTATGACAAGCTCCCTAAACATGCTTTTTAAAATTAAATTACACTCCTGTCTAATTAATCGACTTTAAACAATTATTTTGTATTTTATTTCATCATTGTTACCACAGAAAAAAAATCAATAATTAATTGCTTTTATGGAGAAATCAATCGGCAATTAGTGTTTTTATGGGCTTCCCTGTGGGAGGAAGGGTTATTACAAACAATAAATACAATATTAAGCAAACTGTTATTTTTTATAATTCCTTCTCTTCAAACCTTAACGTATGATTGCTAATGACTTCTAAAGTAACCTCTTCGCATCCAATTTCTCAGCTAAAGGACTTTGGTTTAAGTATCTAATGATGCTGTAAGATTACTCACTTAAGAGGCTATACTGAGTGGCTTTTAAATGAACTCAACTGATTGAATAATGAGTTTATTAGTTTCTATACGCAGCTAATAGGTGAGAGCCACGGAGATCTGACATGAGCAAACATATCTAAGACTGATGACGTTGCTGACCTTGATGTAAGCGACAAGGCTGATGCTAATTTACACCCGTTCTTTCAGAGGGAACCATGGGAAACATTCCACGACAACAAAGTTTCAAGAGTGATGAGTCTGAACCAAGGCTGCGTGGAGGCTCGTCATTCAAACCCAAGGACAGCAAGAACCGACATCGTTCTTGTACTGGAATCTAACCTAAAGACGCACCTGTTGAGACTAGCTTTCACAGGTTGATAATTATTTATATTATTTTTTTGCCAATCTCGTGTTAAGTTATCTTGGTACTTATTTTACTGTTCTTTTATCTTTTATGTCATAGTAACCAATTTGGGATATCTCCAACAGGTTGGTTGCTATGGAGGAGTCAGTGACATATTATAATGTAGCAAACTGTCATTATAAGTTAAATAAACCCCCAACGTCCCTATCATTTACCAAAGCAGAGATTGAGTTCAGAAAATTTGGTAGCTAGGGTAAACAGTTTGGTTGCTAGGGAGCTTTCAACTTTAAGTTACTATGATTCGGATAATTCTATATTTCTCTATGTCTCATCTTGAATTTTTTGTTGTGTCTTCCCATTTCTTCCCAATGGCCATTATTAGACAATGGTAGGCAAATAATCGATAGGTTCAAATACTTTTGCAGTGGTTGGTATTTTGCCTTGCAAAGACTGATGACCTCCACAATTTGAAGGTTCTATGAGATCCTCAGTTTGAGTTCCAGTTTTACACAGTTAATCATTCTGTTGTCAAAGAACAGAAATAAAACATAAACATAAACATAATAAATATTTTGTTACTGGTGTAAGCCATATATATGTAAGCCATACTTTTATTATACACGACTTGTCCCGAAACATCTTGGCAAAAGTGAATTACGTACTATTGATACACAATGAAAAGCTCAGCTCGTCCAATAAGACAATAGTATTCATAAGCAATTTTTCTAGTGTATAAATGAAATATTTTCCTTTCAATATATTCCGAAGGTTGCATGCAGTGCCGAGCTGCTCATGGCTCCAACATCTTCAGTTTCATCTTCAAATACTGCCCAACGGGCCTCTTCAACTCAATCCATAAGTTCCAAATCCCCCTGATCACAAGCTGAGCTCAAATAACAGTTACCACAGACTCCTAGGTTATGTAACGTTACATAACATGCAGGAGTTATGAGTAATATTTCATAACCCAGAGACCCTCACACCAGGCCACCATCTCTCCTTTTCTCTTTCCTTTAGCTTCATCCCTATTCTAATGTAAAAAAAAATCAATGTGGTTCTTTTTCGGAAAGTCCCCTTGATGCAATATATGGCTCTCTATCAAATGCGGCATGTCATTGTGTGGTTTCTCGCTTTCTCTCAAGCTATGAGGCAAACACTTTCCTCAACCAAATTTTGATATCAAAGATGGATCATGTTCACCCCCCATGCCCCCTTGACAGAGCTCGCCCTGATTTCTCTCTTCTCTCAGTCGCCTTGAGTGCTAACAGGGTCAGGCTGAGGTCATGGCACAGATGCACACCATGGCAAAACACCAATCACAGATGCTCCACGGCGTAACCATCATTAGGATGTTTTTTTCTGAAGACGATGGTCTGTATAATGCAGAAGATTAATGAATATCAAGCTCTTTGTTAGATCTGATGCAATCATATAGAAACAGCAGAGCATAACGTTAACGCAGTTCATTCTTGATTTTATGCAACTTCTAGATATAAATAATACAAGATTTGTATTAAATTCCATCGCAAATTGAAGTTAACTTTGTTGTGCGTTGGGTAAGCCATTCACAGAATAAAATGAATCATTTAACAAAATTAATGCACCAAGCATAATATATTTAGACTTTTAAAAAGGTTATTTATGCATTAGAGGGTATGCTGCATGACATCACAGTACCCAGATGTCAAGGAGTGAGTGGCAAAAAGTCTATTGATATGCTAGCCGTAGTTTGACCCATTTAGACCAATTGTTGTCCGATTGACTGCTTGAAACGATTTTCACAGACGTTCAAAGACACCTTTCCATATACTGCTGAAATTCTAAGAAAAGAGCATCAAATAAATGCCGTAACACAAAGAAATAGTCATTACTTTTCAGGAAATCCAAGTTAGGGACATCTTTATGTTCACAGACAACTAACTCGGAATTATCACAGAATTTTCATTGTTTTGCCAAGTGGTGAAAGGGGAGTGGCCCCGTGAGATTGTGTTGAAAAATTCCAACACAGGCGTGAAACTTTTCAAAAAATATTATGTACCAAATTTGGACCATAAATATTTAATCTTGTATAACTTAACAATTGGGTCTACATTTTTCATTAACTACAGAGCTCAAATGTTAAATTTCCTTTTGCAATATTAGCAATAACGGAGCTAATTTATGGATCAAATTGCAGATAAAAAGAGCAAATTACCATTTTTACACTTTTTTCCCCAGTCTACTGTTTTTCCCTCAAATAAAAAATGTTTGTTAAAAATTTTTGCACACTGTTGAATTGGTTTGTAAGTGTTTTTGTCACATCGGAAGCACTTAAATCAGATGCCCATATCTAAAGAACTGATCTGATTCGAAAAGCGACTGTAAGCCATTGTAATGATAATAATTCTAGTGATTTTTTGTGGTCTTTGAGACTCTCTGGTGCTAATAGAATCTTGACAGCAACAAGGTCTTGCAGGCCTCGATGACTTGCAAAAATGAAAGACTTTCTAATTGGGAACATCAAGAAAGGTTGCCCGAATTAAAAAAAAAAAAGAGACATGGACACTTTTGTTGGAATAAGATTGATCTGATTGAGGAATGTAATGGGCTTATAAAAATGCAGAATAAAGTGATACGGTGGATGTATGTGTAAAGATTTGGTCTTCAGACATGCATACTAATGATTTGCCATTAATTCATTTTTTGACACAAAAATACTCTTCAGAATATTGTGAATCTTAATTAGTTAATTCCCCATCAGTGACGAGGTTCAACTATGCAATATTACAGCCCCTACTGAAAAGAACACAATGTTTTGTGGACCAAGAGCAACCCTTTTGATGTGCGTTACGCGGTTTCAATATTGGTTCAACAGTCTGGTCTCAATATCAATCCAACGAAATTTTTCGTGCCTTTACACGACCAAAAGATTTAAAATCAACCCACACATTGAAGAAAATATTGAGGGAATCGAGCATTTAACGCTGATTCATAAGTGACTTGAAACTGGATTATGATTGCATTCCCATTGTGTTATCATTAGCAGGGTTCACGTAAATGCAGCCAATTTCTTTGTGACTGAACAAGATCACCTCTATGCATCGTCACCAACTAAACTGCTTTCATAAACCCTCTCAAAATCAAAGCAATTCTTAACCCTGCCAGATCCAGGTTAATTATAGACATCAGATATAGTTCTTAACCAGAGACGCTCCCTCTCTCTGTCCAAAAAAATGGAGCAACACCAAAATAACCTGAAGAAATCTCACCCGGGAACGAACAAAGAGATGAAGATCACGACTCAGTCGGCTTTTGTGCATTCAGAGACAATGTCCTGGCGCATGGAGCAAACCTCTGGATGCGCCGCGCTCTTCACCACATGCGTCTGCTAGCTCACGAGCTAAAGGTTAGCGCATACGACTTTGTATCACAAAATGAGACCTGTTACCTTTCCAAAGTCACAAACAAAGCACGCCTAGAGCTAGCAGTGCGTCAGCCATGGCACACACACATACACATACACACACTGGCCCCAGACCTGTGGCTATTGTCTCCATTTCCCAAGAGTTAGTGGACAACCGGATGGATGGATGCTGAACAGAGGAAGTTTGGGGCAATCAGGGAAAGAGAACGACCCCCCATGTTTGCTCTCCTGCATGTTCAAGCACGCATGGTGACATACAAACGCTCACAACACGCATGTACATGAAGAATCACTCGTACACAAAGCAAAGTAATGCAATGTTTAGCGCACAGGCAAAGCAATCCGTGCTCGATCCGTCACTCCTTAAAGACATACAAGAATGGTTCGACAGAGCGGATAACTTAGTTAACAGATCATCATCGTCTTTCCCAAGACTTCCTGGAGTGATACTATACCAAACATTCAATGGGTGTGAAACATCGATGAACAGAAAGAGTCTGACAGAGAAAACAGAAAGGTAAGACTCAGTACCAGTTGGGTCGTTCCTCTTTTTCCCGCGGTTTTACGGATCCCACGTTTGCTCCAGTTCCTCTGGGTCCTTCCTCCTCGCCGCTATCCCAGCAGCATTCTCTTCTGGAACCAAACCACGCCTGCCCATCCCATCTGCCCATTTCCTACTGTTCATACAACACTGTGAACTCCCTTCACACTGCGAGTGGAAAATTTTCAACTGCAGAATAATTCTGAGCGACGGATGTAAGAGAGGTGTGAAAGAGAGCTGGCACCGAGACTAGTCGGAAAAGGAACTGTTGAAGGGGCCTGTTTTTTTTTTTTTTTTTAAGAGGCGCGCAGAGGGGTGGGGGGCTTTAAAAAGGTTGTGCGTATTTCTCCGTCCGTGAGGGAGGAACACGGATGAAGCTGCCAGGCGTCTCGGATGAGAAGAGAAGCACTGCAGCCGTCAAAGAGAGAAAGAGAGAGAGATTTGTTAAAGCGCATGTGTACGCACACGGCGGAGTGAGGAGGTGGGAGGGGAAAAAGAATGACAGAGAGTGAACGATAGATGGAAAAGAGAGGCTAAGGGGTTCACGAGAGGGAGGGAAGAAGGAGGAGTGATCCATAACTAAAAGTTCAGGGGAGGGGGGGGCGGGAATACAATTTCTTTCCATTTTTTTTTCTTTCATTTGCTCCCTCCCTCCCACTTTCACCTTCTTCGTTCCAGGGCAAATAACAGGAGAGAAGATTCCAACCTGTGCTTTTATCAGTGCTTGCTCAGTCTCGCGCTCTTCCAGGTCATTTTCTCCACGTGCACTTGAACTCCAAATCCTGTCTGCGGACCCTCCCCCCCCCTCGACCTCTGTGTCTCGCTTTCCCCTTCGCTTCTCCTGATGGAGGCTTGAAATAGTGCTCGAAGGCTGTAAGTGAGAGTGAGAGGGAGGGAGGATGAGGGGGACAGAAAGGAAAGAGAGAGAGAGAGAGAGAGAGAGAGACGTGGGGGAAGGGGAGAAGGTTTACACGAACAGACTTTGTGCTGAGGGTATGTGTCTGACGGAGGAAGAAACCCTGTGCACATACATGTGTTCACTGACTTTGCATTGCTGAAATTATAGAAAGTAAGGAAAATTTTAAAAGGGGGATCGATTGGCGCCCTTAGGAAAACGTTCAATTGCCATCTGAACTAAAACTATCTTCGGTGAAAACGGAGAGATGTGTAGTCTTCCACTGCAGAAAAATGTTGGTTGAACAATCATGAAATCGGTTGAGATTACCCTAAATTGGTTCAACGTGAATATTATGTGGCAACCCGTATTGCACAGGAAGTTTCACTCTTTTGAAATAGAGGTGGAACCACTAGAGGCCATGTGCTTTCTGACAGTTACAGTAATCGGTAGAGAGGGAGAGACTGAACGATAAAAGGCTTGTGGTATATTTTTGTGGTATAAGGGTTGATTATGTATTAAATCATGCAGATTCTTGAGGAATGGTTTCACTTTTGGCACAGTTTGCATGTTTCCACAATTTTATTTACAGCATATATAGAGAAACCAATCTCTCGTTGTGGGATGTGCACATCTTTCTTAGTCTGAGATTTCAAATCCTGCATCAGTTTTCACCTAACTGAAGCCAACAAATGTAAACTCTGTAAATGTTGATTGGTGGTGTGATGAGATTGTTGTTCCTACTCGTTTTGATATGAGTTGATATGGGGGCGTGGTTGGAAGCTGGTGATGACTTGCTGCCTGCTCCAAACTTTACGTGCCTTATTTGGATGATAATCTAGAAAAACATCACGTGGTGGTGATCAATGATGGTGATTCTGATTGGCAGGAGGTTCTAATCTGCATTGCAAGCTGTTCATGGTATTAAGTTAATATTGAGTTAGGCTGTTGGTGGTACATTAATTCTAACCAGAAAAAGGCATAAACAAAATCATATTAATTTCAACCTGAAGAAAAAATAAAGACAGTAATGCTGCATTATGTCGTTGCAACCGATGATGTGGCAGCTAGAAACCACCACTTTTCCTTCAAATAAATGTATATATTTTTAAGCGTATACAGTACACAATACATAGAAAACATTGCAAGTTTAAAATAACTTGTTATCATAATTAATAATAATAATAATAATAATAATAATAATAATAATAATAACACAAACATACATTAAACTGCAATTAAAGGTTAAACAATATTCAACATTACTAAACAAAAGTAATAAATGATGATATAATTAACATTCGGTAAGATATTTATTTTTAAATTGGTCACGTTGAAGTTACAGGCCTACGCAACAAACAATACTATTCAGATTCAACCGTCTCAGCTGTGGCAAAAGACTACTAAAGACTAAATTATATATAGTAATACATTTAACACGTTAACTATAAATCACTAGGAAGCTTAAAATTAAAGTAACTGAAAAGTTATGTAACGTAAATAACCGTTTCTATCCGCTTGGCACGGAGGCCATTCTTGAGTCTAGCGATTTTTTTTCCCCTTTTATTCCAACATAAACAAAAAGATAACTTAAATTCCAAACAAATAACTTACCTCGAGAACGGCTGTCTCTGTTCTTTTAACGAAAACACTCCAAAATACGGAAAACTAAACAAATCGGTTTAAATTGGTGAAGACGGTTCAAACGAGTCGATTTCAACGGTTCTTTTTTCGTTTGATTCAATTGATCATTTTCTGAAGACGTTATCAAAACAATTAAATACTCCACCCAAAACATTAAATACTCCCAAAGAAACATTAAATATTCATTAAATTAAACAATAAATACTCCCAAAAGTAAAACATTATATACACCCCCCTCCAGTAAATATTCACGAAACGCCATTAAATATTAAATACTCCCAAAATACAAAAGATCCCAAACATTTAAATAGTCCCAAAAAATATCAAATGCTAATAAGTACTCATATCTAAGAATTAAATGCTCCTTGAAAACATAAAAAAAGCCATTAAATATTTCAATTAGATACTTCCTTTCCTGCGTCCTTCAGAAATCCAGTGTAAGAACTGCAATAAGGAAATCCTTCTTAAGGCAATATTTAATAATTTTAAATATGATTTATCTTGAAAGATCAAAATGTGACTGAAATCATAGTATAGTTTTTCTATGGAATTATCTTTTTAAAATCTTATAAAGTGCTTTTTCACTTCAAATGGATGGAAGGCCTCTTAAGAAAACATCATGTTCTAGTTTTTTGTTTTTGCTATAACTTGTATAATATTTACCGGTGGCATGTTTAACAATTACTTGTTTGCCATTTTTTGGGGGAAATTTAAAAATGTAATAAATCTTTTGTTGAACTGCTGAACAGGTTTAACAGAAATTAATCTGAGTAAAAGTATACATTTACTGTTTGAAAAAACAAAATATTTTTACTGTGTAAACAATATAAACAGAATAAAATAATTGTGTCGGGCCATAGCTCACAATTCCCAAGGGTGCCCTGCCAAAACTGGGATGATATTATATCCTTTGAATTACTTTAAAAGGCTACAAAATGTTAAAACACCAAGACAAGTGAGGAGATAATGGACTAATTCACTCATAAATGTCACGTCACATAGTTAACATTTCCCAGCACTCCTCAGGGAACCTTCCTTTAAGACCCAATGAATTCCATTACCAGTTCAAAATGCAGAGTACAGTTTAAACCAAACACATTTAGCAACAAATGAGCGTAGAGAAACCATTAAGCCATAATTTTGTAAAAAATAAAGGCCATCAAAAGGGTATTTGTTCAACTTGTTTCAAAATTGCACCACTGGAGGAATACATTGAGCTCAACAGGGAGGGGCCAATAACATGACTTTACATACATCACCGGCCACTTTATTAGGTACACATGCTCAACTTTTTGAGCCTACACTGTCTCAATGGTTCTGGCTCGTGAGGGGGGGGGTTGTAATGGTGTGGGGGATATTTTCTTGCCACTCGTTGGGCTCATACGTTCCAACAGAGCATCGTGTCAACGGCACAGCCTCCCTGAGTATTGTTGCTAACCATGTCCTCCCCTTTATGACCACAGTGTCCTCATCGTCTAAAGGCTACTTACAGGAAGATAATTCTCCATGTCGATTCAAAGAGTGAATCCTGTCAGGTTTCTTAAACACAACAATGAATTAACTGTACTCAAATCCAGTACACTGATGGAATAGTGAGAGCAAGGTCACCTGATTCACACTGTGGTGAGAAATATTTGAGAATTATTTCCTCAGCCTAGAAACAGTCACACTGATCTAAAGCCAACATGAAGATAATGAAAATAACAAACTGGAATCACATCCAACAGTGGCCAGAAACGTGGATAAGGATCCACACAGTGGTACGTTTGAAGAAGATCAGCACCCTCTGCTGGAGGACACAGTGATCCGAATGGTGGTTAGAAGCCCGCATTGTAGAGAATCGTGGATTTAATAGAATATTCAGTGGCAAAAAAAAGCATTTCATGTTCCTCCAGAGTGAAAGAATGCTATGAAGATGTGCAACTCCTCTTCTTTGTCTCGCACACATATAAGGACTTTTTTCCATGATCTTCGTTTCTTTGGTAGACATTGAGTTTTTAGATTTGAACCAAGTGCACGGAGTGATGGCAGCATCTTCTCCTTCAGTATAGAGCAGTACGTTGTTGATATCAATGGAATGCAACTCCCAACACCAGTGGCACCACATAAGAACACCCCCTTCTCCATGTTTCACTCTAGGAACCAGGCATTTTTCTTTGAAATCCCCACCTTCGGGGACAGCATCCATGACTTCATCTAATTCAGCATGGGCCCTAGCAAATTTTAGGTATGCCTTTTTTGTGAATGGGCTTTAGGAGGAGTTTTGATACCAATCCATGCCATTCCTCCCAGTGTGCGCCGTATGGTGTCACGGGAAACGGTCACTCCCGTTTGGCTTTGTACCATTTTAGTTAACTGCAGTGAACTTGCATTGTGATGTTCCTCAGCCCATCATCAGAAGACGCTCCTGTCGAGATGTTAACTTCCATGGATGGCCTGGACGTCTCTTCAAGACGAATACACTTGCATCTTTCTAACATTTTAGGATCACGTTTGCTGCAGTATTTTACTGATAATTAGAGCTTGGCTGATCTTCAGGAAAGAAACGGATTTTGTGACATTTTTCTTCCATGAGGAGCCATTGCTGACAGCATGAAATGGAAAGGGATTTTCTTTGGTAAGTAATGGGATTTTATAGTCACCTGTTGCTAGACCCCCCCCTTAAATGAATAATTAGACTCACCTGCTGCTCACTGGGGTGTACTCATTTTTGCAACATTGGCTTTTGTTCAATCTTGTCTGCAACCAATGGCCTACATTAGTGGAACTGCTTTGTAGAATCGTATTGCATAGAAAATGGAAACTAAAGGTTTCTGAAAAAAAAAAAAAAAAAAGATGAGGAGGGTGCAGAGTGGGAGGGACTGTATGAGAAAGGGGTGGGGCGTCTTGTAGCCCTGTGGTTTTTTTTTGCACTGTAAAAATGCGAGTGTTTATACCGGTAATCATATTTTCAAGCGAAAGATCCAGAACTGATGCATCCTGCCAATTAATCAGTAATTTGTTGCAATACAACAATCAATGACATAAAGCACACGAATTTAAAGACCGCCTTGTTTAAATATTTAGTATCTTTATTACATACAGAACATCATAAATAAAAAAAGTGCGTAGAAAAATTGAACAGTTTAGAAATTCTTGTATACAACTATACACAAAGCTTCTGAGGCGGATCACGTAGAGCCTCAGGCTTCATATTTAATATCAAGCACACTTCAATTCTGTACAAAAGCAGGAGGGAAGAGGGACATGGGGAATCTCTGAAAACGAACACCTACAGCCCCCTTGCATAAAACGGAAAGCTAGTGCGGGATTCTCCCAGCATCCTTTTCTCAACGTTAACTTCATCCGCTCGAACTGGACTGAGCTACTGAGGTAGAGACGAGCGGAGCTTTGAGTTCAACCGGCCGTTCTTAACTGGGTAATCTGCATTATTTAAAGCTTGGAATAATGAAAACGACCGGCCTCAAGTTATAAAAGCACATAAAAACTGTGGATTCATAAAACATGGGACTTTTGAGGGAGGTAACTTATGGAGCTACAAAAATATTTTCACAAAAACGAGACAAAAACCCATGTTTGCACCGATGTATAAAAAAAAGACAGCGAAAGATCCGAAAGAAGTCAAGTGGGCGGTGCTAGGAGTATTGTTGTGGAATAAGCACAGTGTATTAATTCCAGGGGAAAAGAGATTATTAAGGTGCTTTCAACGAGTCATTTGATTCAGTAGCAAAAATATTCACACCCTTTCAAAAAGCAGGGCTTCTTCCACTTTTTAAAAGCTCTGTACAAGAACGGATCCCTCCAGAGGAGGTCAACTGCAATCCCAACCTCTTCCACAAGAATTGAAAGGGACGCTAGGACAAAGTAGACGAATGGCCAAGAAAACAGGTTTTATACGAGGAGAAATTTCAAAAGATCCATGTATTGCCTCATTTAATATGCGATCGAGTATAAACCTACCCTCAGACCCGGCCGAACATTCCCGCTTTGTGTTTTCCTTCACGTCTGGAGCATCAACCACCTGTACTGGTGGGATTTCCTTCAGAAAAATACCAAAACACCTCACATTTCCCAGATCTCAGTTCAGGAAGCGTCGACAGCGCCGGGTTCCGCAGTTACAGTGCAGCTTGCTGTCCTCATCTTCAATAGGGAACTTGTAATCGTAGGTGAGCTCCTCACCACGGTATATTTTCCGCAGGGCGAATATAACGATGTGCTTCTGGCCTTCAACATTAATGACTCTCGAGTAGCAGTTGGGGTCGCAGGAGTGATTGATAAAGCGTGCTGCGTTTCCATGCATGGTGGCGTCCACCACGTCAAAGTCGTCAATGCGAAACATGTAGCAGCCGATGCCCTTTAATGAAAAGAAGAAAAGTGTTAATGATCCGAGACACTGGAAAGGAATCAAACTACCAGAATTTCGGATTTGACAAAAGAAAAAAAAAAACCCTTCAATGCATCTTATAATCTGGTGTGCCGTATACTTCAACTTGTACTCGAACTGACTTAATGAGGTTCGCGGCACGCGGCAAATTGGTCAATGTTTGGTATGATTCTGGTAGGCTACAAAGCCATAACGCGTGGTCAAGAGTCCAACATCTGAATTTTCACAAAGCTCAGAATCATCGCAAACAGCTAAGCAGCCGCCAATTAGGGATCTGAGCATGCTCAAAAACTCAGATCCTGAAGAATTTGGCGTCAAGAGTGAGTGTAACTGAATAATGTTGATTGTTACAGTGAACAAGTTGAAAAAAAAGTTTTGAATATCAGACTGTAGTGTTTAGTCTGGTGCACCATATCTATGAAAATAGACCCGTTATAGTGAGGTTAATGAGCCTGGGTTAAAATAATTCTTGATTTTTAATCTATTCAGGCTGCACCAGCCTTGGAAAGACGAGGATATTCCTGTTTTCAACTATCTACACAGACTCAGCTTCCTGTGACTAGTGCAGATTATATTTAAAGAAATCACCAACTCATTTATTAATGACTCACTAACAGTTGCAGACGTCAGTGAATCTACTAATCGTAGACTAATGCAGCAAGCAATATCTGATAAGAATAATTATTTGGAATTACAACAGAGAATGATAAAAACTATCTGGGAATCTTTTCCAATTAAGTAATGTGACGAGTTGTAAAATAACTGCAAATACCTCTAATGTACATTACAACTAGTCAAACAAACTTTGAAGATATCTTTCAAATCTCATTGTGAATTGAAAATTAACAAGATATCTGTTGTTGGAATAATGATCAAAAATAAATGTCAAAATGGCTTGCCATGGTTGTGAGCTTCGTTGGCAATATACTCTGTATCAGCCTCTTTATGCAAGCTCTGTAAATGTTCTTTGGGATTTGTGTTTTTTTTCTCCTTTGAATACTGTTCATGTTGTGGCTTTACACTTGCTTTTGTCGAGTCGCACTGCTTTATTAAAAGAAATCCCACGTACATCGCTGCATCTTTTTTCCAACAAGAAACGGAACGGTAGTACAGAAAGGTGTTTAATTATAGGTCTTATTAATTTCGGCAAACAGAAAAGTTTGAGAATTACAGAAATATTCAGAAAATTATGGGTAAACTGCAGTAAAAAAAAAGCCTCAATGCAAGATCCGACTTCTTGGGGGATTTCGCATGCTAACAATCTGGAGCTGTCGGCGACTCAGAATCATGCAGAGTGAAATGTGTTCCGATTGAAAACATAGGAGTTCACCTGCAGCCAATGAGAAAGCAGCATCCAGTGGCAGCAGGAACTTGACAAAACATATACAACACACACTTCTCAATTCTGGCTTCTTATCTGCCTATGTAGACTCAAAAAAAGAATTAAATTGGACCCTGCAGACTCCAATCACGACTTAATGTATGGTTTTGTCTGTGATGCTTCCTTAAATCGTGCAGTTTGAAATCCCGTTCTATCGCGCAGTACGAATACAGTAGCTCCTAAATGCTACCTGCTAATCTGAACTCTGCATTAGCAATCAAATCAAACTTTAACTTCCTTAACAATCCTCAGAGGAAACCACACGTACCTTGCTGTCATAATATTTCTCTCTCTTGTCTGTGAGCACGGCACGTATGACGTTTCCAGCGTATTCAATCACCATTTCTCCAGCCTCAATGTTTCTCTTGCAGAACAGACCACGGCCATGAATTGCAGACCTACCACAATGAAAAGAAGAGATTGGTATTCATTGAAATGCTGCTTTGCTTTTGTTTCAACAGCATTTCGTTTGCTGCGTCTCACCTGTAAACTCCCACAGCCTCTTTTGAGGTTTTTTCCAAGTGTCTAAACCTCATGGCCATCGGCAGCTCTGTGCTTGTTGCCCGCCTAAAGAAATAGAAGGTTGCAGAACATTCAAACTTTTTTTTTTTACAGTAAAATCTATGTGTTTACACAATGAAGATAAAAAACCTCAACAACAACTACCTCAAGAGACTTTTGATCAGTTTCTGTTGTCATTTTGATTTCAAAAGAGTGGCAATAAATGGCTTCTGTTTAAATATTTGAACTGCAAATGAGTTTGATGAAATTACAAGCCTTCAAAGGTGGGTCTACACCTAAGACGCCTGGATATGCGAAGTAAACAAGGAAAATGTATATGGAAAACCCCGAAGGAGCATTAGAGTAGCATGAATATTTTAAAAGAACTTATTTTGCCTAACCTGCTGGACTTGAGCATAATGTCATCCTCCTCTTCATCACATGGCCGTGATTCAGGAAGCCGACGATGTTGTGACGCCAAGAAATTGAACATATCAAAGGTGGATTTCCTAGTTAAACAAAGGACATTTAAAAGTAAAACTTTGCAGATGATCAAAACGCAAACGCGAATGAAAGACGGGCACCTACCGCACGTAGACTTCTGCACGGGCACAGCCACTGGGGTTTATTGGCAACTCTTCTTCAGGTTCCGCGTGGAGATGGAATCGAAATTGATGTGTCTCGCAGATGGAAGCGCCTGGAAGCTGCTCAAGCAAAAACAGCACAGCATCATGGAGGACACCCAGCACCCGGGCACCGTTCACCCTGCTGAAGGGCAACTGCTCCATCCGACAGCCTATTCGGGCTTCCTGGACTCGTTCCATTACAGCTTTCCATGCCACTGAGGACGAAGAATCATGAACATAGTACCAAAAGCATGTGACCCGTATGGTACCCTTTAACTCTCAAGCTAACCTTCCATGCTGTCGGCTTCTACGCTATACCCGTCCTCGCTGGTAATCTGGAAAAGCAGATGGGGCTGATTGTGACTAGTAAACTCTTCCTCCTTGCCCGGAGATGGAGAGTCCTCATCTGAACTCCAACCTGAAACCATTTTGCATGTGAGCTTTTGAGCCTTCTTTAAAAAAGAAAACTGTGCTAGCAGCACTACCATTCACCTGCATATGGGGCCCAGTCTGAGGAATCAAGAGGTTTAGTGCCCTCCCTTTGAGACTTATCACCAGCTTGTGAGTCTTTTGCTCGAGTCACAGTGGCCTTGTGAGTGATTCTAAGCAGAAGGGAGAAAAGCACGTCAATGTCTGTGGTTGGCTACGACTCGATCCCTTCAATTCAGCATCACTGACCTTTTCAGTTCAGAAACCTTGGATTCTTCAATCTGTGGTGGATCTAAAAACTTGTCATCTAGGTCGTCCAGGTGGATGACTTCTTTAACACTCGGGGCCTTTATTCGAACTCTGTTTGACCTGAACAGTAACAGAAGTTTGAAACAGTTTGCCGTCAAATTAAGTTTCCAGGAGTATTTAACAAGTTTGTAAAGGATTACAAGATTATAAGATTGTAGTCATGATTCTAGCCAATCAGTGTGCCCAACGACTGACCAGTCAGCGATCAACACCATGTTATAGCATACTTTTATTCATCTAAGATGGCCTGCTTTTATCAAATGGTTAGAATAAAAGATTCACTTTTTTTTCAGAATAATGTGGAAAAGCCCCCAAAAGCACACAGAGTTGAGCAGATACACAACCGGTTTGGTGGAAAAGAGTCAGTAAACTAAGATTAAGGGCTCAAATTTAACTCTGCATGACCGTTCCCAGGGTTTAGGTGGTATCTCTTATTTTTTTAAACAGCTTTTTGAGCACTTCAGTCTCAAAGTACTTTATAGCTCTGTTCAGATTCGTCATTAATTGTGATCAATATGATGGACAAATTCTCAGGTAAGACTAAAAAATACTTTGGTTATTTGCACATCATGCTTTCTGGAAACCATGACCCAAGTTTCATACTGCCTCTCTACTTTGAATTTTGAAAAGTGACAAATAGTGATATTTTTATTGATCACTTAACCATTAACAGATACTATTTAGACAACAAATAAACACATATATATATATATATTATATATATATTAACAATCACACATGCATCTTGTTGTATTGGTAAATACGCTACTCTTTATAAAAAAAACGGCATGCAATATTACTTCACGTCAAACAACTTCAAGTTATAAATAACTGTTTGTACTTTTTATATTTCAAATAATAAAATTGATTGTTGCTAGGGTCTGGTTGCTATCTAATATTCCCCTTGATAAACCAACCATTACATCTTATATGGTTGACATTCTGGTTGCTATGGACCTTATATAATGTTTCACTCGTCACTATGAGTGAGGCAAATAAACCCAGAACTGTATGATTATCCCACCTGAAAATTTTAATTTACCATTAAATCTTTTGAATAAATCTGGCCTAAACGACATCTATGTAGAAACGTGGCCCTCCATAAACTCATGCTCAAATCTCAGCTACCTGCTGTAGTCATCCTGCGAAGAATCAACAGTCTCATCCAAAAAGTCCGTCTTGCACTTTTTCACACCAATTCCACTTGACACTGAAGAGGCTCTCTTGATACGAACTTGAGATTTAGAGTGGGATAAGATGATGGGTTTAGATCTAGGCTGAAAATCTTCATCGTAGTCCCTTAGTTTAGTAGAAGGACGTCTTTTACGCTCGAGAAAAGTTGGCCTTCTATCGGAGAGGCTTGTCGATTCCCGGTGACTTGCCATTGCTTTGTCAATAATCCCTTGGGCCTTTTCTCTCTGTTCATCTTCGGAAGACACTCTGGCTCTTTCTAGCGAAGTTTTGAGTTCCTGCGATAGGCTTGCAGGAAAACTCTGAGGAATCTTCCTGATCTGCACCTGGTTTTGGGGTGACACTCCATTGCTGCTACTGAAAGATACAACACGCGGTGGAGGGGAATTGTTGGGATTAGATTGAACCGCAGGCACTGGTATCACCATAACTTTAGGGACTTGACGCTGAAGGGTGTTCGTGTTATGAATTAGCTTTGCAATCTGGCTTATTTGGGTGTACACTGGGGAATTAGCAGTAGGTATTTCGCATGTGTTATTGAGCTGATTTTTAACCAGAATCTGTCCAGTACGATTGACCAAAAACACCTGAGGTGCAGGGAGTGTTCCCAGGTGGCAGTTGGGGGGATTTTGCTCATTAAATTGTTTTTGAGTAGCGATACGAATGGCAATCCTCCTCCTCTCGGTGGCTTCCTTTGGCTGAGCTCCAAAACCATTTAATACCAGTGGGGACGGAGCAACGGTGGTATTTTGGGATGAAACTGAAATAGTTTGAGGAGATGGGACAACATAGCCAGGCACAGAAAGTGGTAGAGAGGAGGCGACAGGCATGGCCATGTGAAAGACTTTGGATTGGCCTCCTTGTTGAAGAGTCACCAAACGTCTTTGTGTTGCTAGTGCAGGTCTGACGACATGAATCGTTCTAGAACTAGTCATTGGCATCTCCGTGGCCGGTTTGTGAAAAGGCAAAACAATTCTTTTTACAACAGTTCCTTTCTTGTAAACTGGTGAGGAATCAATAGTTTTCTGAGCGGCACCTTTCGCCAACCCCAAAAGTCTGTCCTCAACGGCAGATATAGATTTCCCACTACTGCTGTCCAATAGCTCTTTTTGTGAACCCTTGATTGCTTCATTTTTGAGTAAGACATCTTTTTGGGTTGCAACAGGATGGCTGTTTATGTAGGGCATGTGGGATGTTGATACACCTTCTTCTGTGCCTTGTTGGTTGGAAAGATTGGCACTAGAGTCATTTATCTCATCTTGAAAAGAGGTTATTTCTTGAATAACTTGTTCCTCACAAACCTGGTCCACATTATCAATGTCTTCTTGAACATTCTCTAGCTGCACAGGACCAAGTAGACTTCCCTTGTTTTGACCTGTATGTCCTAATGGCTCATTTTCCTGAGGAAAACTACTCCCTATTTCCTGAGCATCGTTGTCTGCGTTTGCTTCGCCCGTATCACTTTCTGAGTCATTATCAGCACCATCTAGCTGCGAGATGGACCCTGAGTTAGGACGGACAGCGAGACCACCTTGTGAAGAGACAGGGTCACGGACCAGGACTGTCCGGGAGAAGTTCAGATAATGAGCAGCAACCTCATCTTCCGTTTCCATTTGCGGATCCTTCTTGTCCAAGTTGTATTTGCAGGCTCCTTCTTCCAGTTCCAAACCTTGATCACAATCCAGAGGCACATTTTCATTGAGCAGAGTCTCATCAAACTCAAGCTTCGCATTCAATACAGAAGCCACTGCCACATCTGCATCAGGATCGAAATGTGCAGAGAGCAGTTCGTGATCCGATTTAACAGACGTTGGGATAATCCTGTGGCATAGTAGGTCCACGGGTTCCTCTGACGGGGACATGGTCAAGAAATCCTGTGACGTCTTGAGTGGAGAGATTCTGAAGGTCTGTTGAAGTCGAGGTGAGTGGTGCCCTGCTGGACTCCGTTGAGTTGCTCGTGGAGGAGAAGGTCCTGAGGTGATGCTAGAGGGCGACCGAGAACAAGGTCTTCCTCTTCGTCGAGGCGGGGTGGTGCCCGTTGAGTTGTCACTTGCAGCATGCGGTGAGGCTGGAGGACTGAATGAAAGTGAGCGGGGGTTCAACAAGCTGCCTGATCGTAGAGCTGCAGGGGGTGGAGAAGAATGCCGGCTACGTGTTGAATGCCTTCTTGTTGCTCGTCTGGACTCGTCAAGGTCACTTATGGTCAAAATGTGATGGGATGAAGAAATGGCGTTACCTGCGAAAAGGTAAGTGCACTTACTTAGAGGAATCTCAGCAAACAGGTAAACAAGCTCCAAGTGAATGAAGAAAACAAGCCATGGGTCATGGTGGGATGTGGAACACCCAGAAAGGGCATGTTGCAGAAATCTATGCTAGGCAGCCAATGGTGATGAATATTGACATGAACATGGTTTTAATTGGTTAAAAGCATATTTGAACTCTTGTTTTTCTAGAAATGGCTCTAAAACGTTACTGCTGCCTTTTTGCCTCACCAAATCATGAACACTTAACCAAAGAAATTCACCCGAGACTCAAATTACCGTATTTTTCACTGTATAAGACGCACTTTTTCTTCCCCAAAACTTAGGGGGAAAAGTTGGTGCGTCTTATACGGCGAACGCAGAGCGCCGCGGAGCGGAGGGTGGTCTCGGCCATAGCAGAGGTCGCGGCTTCGGCCTAGCCCCGAAACCATCGGCCCTATTTGTACAGCCGGAGGTGCGCGCTGACGTCATCGCCCATCTCTGCTCGTCGATCCTACCAGAGCGCGTAGGACACCATGAAGGAGGACATTGTTATAAAATCATTTAAGAAGTGTGGCATTAGTAATGCCTTGGATGGAACAGAAGACAACATCTTATTTGACACCAGTGAGGAAGAAAGTGAGGACAATGACTGCGTGGATCTGTCCTTCCCTCATTTCTGATAGCAGTGACGAAGAGGAATTATTGGGGTTCGAATAAAAACATTACAGCCTTTTTTGTTACTTTTACTGACTTTACTGACTTTTCATGTTTGGCATATAATTGTTCTTAAACTGCTGTTAACTTTTACACAGTTGATATAAAATATTTTCAGTATATAGTATTACAATACAATACAGTATTTGGTACAGAATCGTTTTTTTCTAGATCTTCCTCATTTAAAATTGGGTGCATCTTATATGCCGGTGCGTCTTATACGGCACGATAAAGAAAAAATAATATAAAAATACGATAAAAATACGATAACTGTGCTCTTCAGAAAAAAACAACAACTCAGGTTTGAATTTAAAAATACTGAAAGCAGATTTGAAGTATTAGGGTGAGACTTGTAGACACATTTATTTTTAAATATATTTCTCCAGGTTTCAAATTTAATGTCAAATTTAAGACATTTAAAGACAATTAAGAAAATTTAAGCCATAAATTACTAACATAAATTAACAATAAAATGTAAAACACAGTTAAAACATTGCATACAAGCTATCTAAAAACATAAACAATACCTGCAGCTCGAGAAATTGGGATTTAGAGGGGAAAAAAAATTTCTCCACCAACATCTTACAAAGATTTAAAAGATCTTTATAAGATGGTTCTGAAGGATCCCTATATGCATAACGTCAACACATGGATTGTTGTTATCTCGTCTAAACTAGCATTTTTTTAATTTATAATAACTTATCCAGATCTAAAGACACACTTATGACATGAAATTTAACATGAAACGATGAATTTCTTTTGAAATGCAGTGTTTTATAAAGAGGTTTGTGTCTTTAAAGCAAATCTGTTGCAATTATATGGTTAACAATGCAATTTTTTGTGATTTCAATTACCCTTTCAGAAATATACATGTTTGTGCTACAGGAAAACTAAGATCAAATGATTGTTTTCCCAAAATTACTGTAAGTGTGGTTGTTATGGCAGCCGTCTTTGTTAAACAACCAAATGTGCGGCTCGCGTGGTGCATGCTAGGAAATATAATTTTAAGTCCTATAATTTTGGTTTTCAGATAACTTTTTAAGACCTTTGATAATACAGTAAATTATTGTAACGATATGATGGTTTTACCAGGAGACGGTAAAGGTCTGGACATTCCTCCTGCTGGCCTCCTACTGTGCGGATACCCAGCTTTATTCCCGGAGTCTTGTTTGGCCTTGGGAGGGGTGTTTGCAGGAAGCTCAGGCGAAAATGACTCGCTGTCTATGCCATCTTCACCTATAATTTTAAAATATGAACATTTTAACTAGTGTTTTAAAAAATTTTGGATTACATCGATACTTTTTAGGTCGGTAACGAAATTAAAATGTCCATTCTCACCATTGTGAGCTTTAGGACTGTGCTCAATCGTGTGATTTTCTCCCTGGTCCCCCATAAACACAGGAGCTCTGCACCTTCTTAATGGGCGCACCGCTGTCACTTTACAAGTATACTGACATCTCCTGCGAGGGTCGATGGTGCTCCAATACCATCGAGTACATCTACGACAACAGAAGCAGATCGTTCAAAAAACACTACACGCCTTTGCAAAGGGTCAATATAAAAAAGAAACTAATGATGAGGGATATCAAACAAACTCACTGGTAACCAACTGGATACAATTTTCCAGAACTAGCAGACAGCTCGGTTAAAACGCCGAGCTTCTTAATATGCAGAGAGCCTGATGGGATAACAAAACATGTTGAATCCACTAAGAAAGCGACCTGAAGAACAACCCAAACCCAAAGGCGAAAGAGTTACTCACCAATCATCATGTTTACAGAGTCTGGGTCCAAACCAGTGAGGAACTTCCTGCGGAGGCTGATTCCATCGAAATCCACGTAGACTCTCCTCAGAACTTCAAACCCTTTCCCTTGTTCAATCTAGAAGCAGAAAAGCGTATTCCATATTTTCCTAGTGAACAATAATGCGATGGGTTGTATGTATGCATGAAGTAAAAGTGATTCATTAGATGCATTGCCTAAACATTCTATACAAATCCGAGTCCTTCTATAGAATGCCCAGTAGCATTTATTCCACGTGTGAAAGTCTTAATTAATAAACACGTGTTTGAAAGTAAAAGAATCAGGGATCCTCCCATCACTGAGCTAACACAACAGTGTTAAATTAAGCAAAAAGCAGGACTTAAAAATAATAATAAAGCACAACTTTACTAAATGCTATGCATTAAATAAAAAAAAACTTAATTAATAAAAATTAATTTAAAACAAAATACAACTTTACCAACTGATGTGCATTAAAACAAACAAAAAATTTAATTAATTAAAAATAATTCAACACAAAATACAACTTTACCAACCGTAAGAATGTGATTAATTTGAATTAATTTAACAAAAAGCTCAACTTTACTGACTGCTATGCATTAAATACAAAGAAAAACATAAATGTAATTAATTAAAAACAAAAATGTCATTAATTAAAAGAAATTCAACACAAAGCATTCAATAAATTAACAACTGCTATGCAAGAAATATAAAGAAATTAATTAATCGAAAAAATTTTAACACAAAGCTCAACTTTACGAACTGATATGCATTAAATACAAAGAACATAATTCATTTAAATGAATTTAACACAGGGGTGCTCACGCTTTTTCAGCTTGCGAGCTACTTTTAAAATGACAGAGTCGAAGTGATCTACCCGCTACAAAAATGTAAAACATCAATCAACAAACAATTATTTTAAACTTTATTGAGAATTGACAAAACACACATAATAATTAATTATTTACATTTTTGTAATAACGTGAGTTTAATTTGATGACTTGCACTGAATTGAATCATTAGAACAGTTGTGTGTGACCTGAATTTAATGGTAATAGAGTGATTTTTATGGGAGCAATTGAGCTTTGATCCAAATAATAAAGAATTAAAATGATGCTCTAATAAATATTTCATTTTTTTATTGAAACTGAGTTGTGCAGTACAGTATACAGGTGAGGAGTGGCGTGTTGCTTGATTTTGGTTGTAATAGAGTTATTTAGAATGAAGTTATGAAGCATATTCTGGGTAAAACATATTTTGGATCTGGTAATTTGCAGACGGTCCCTAAGCGATTCCATGTCAGCGGGTTGCTCATAGACGGTAATGTGTTTCTGCAAATGCCAAGGGAAACCTTTTTTTGATAAAAAACGTTTTGTAGTTTGTCCGTTACATAACACAGATTAAAAATAGGTATTATTTGTTTACTAAGAACATTCTGGTCTCGAGCTATTGAGCAGAGAAAACCGATGTAATGAGCACCCCTGCTTTAACACAAAGTTCAACTTTACGAACTGATATGCACCAAATACAAAGAAAAACTCAAAGCTCAATTTTAGCAACTAATATGCATGAAATACAAATACCTTAATTACTTAAAACGAATTTAACACACATCACTTAACTTAATCAAATTCCTGGAACACACTTTGCTGGCAGGATTCTACAGAATACCGATATTTCATAGTTTGCCGGTCACTTTTGCATGTTTGTGCTCCGAGAGAATGTACACACCTTGTTTTTGATGAGGTCACGGTGTTTGTTACAGAACACTTTCTTATCTTGCTGGAAGACACAGTTGCTGGCACGAGCGCACATGAAGTGGTAGTTACTCTGACAGGAAGTAAGACAGCAGCCAACAGTAGCACCCGTCTGTCCGCACCGCTCACAGCGCTGAAATAGAATCAAAGTAACAGATGTTATTAACTACTCCAATAGAGATGCACACAATTTACAATTCAACACTATATTACGCGCAACAATTTGCTCCATTTGTGATCGGTTTAATAAAAAAAACATAAATCAGTAATAATAATAATAATAATACCTCTGCGTTTGCCTTTTGGAACTCAAGGACACCATACAACTAACATTTGTGCAAAACGTCTACATTTTGGAGGGATTTGCTAGTCTTCTGGCGCAAACTACGAAACTACTTTCTCACTAAGAAAGATTTCTTCGGTGAGGTGTGTTTTGGGTCATTATCCTGCTGGAAGAGAAAATGTCAATTAAGTTTTCTCACGGACGGTCTTTTAAAATCTTCGTATAGTTTTTCATGGTTCCTTTAACCCTAATGAGATTCCCTGTAACAATCACATTGAAAACCAATCTGAGATCATTATACTCCCACCTCCATGCTTAACTGTGGGGGTGGATTCGTCAAAGAAGGCACTTTACAATCAGCACCAAGGACAGTTGTATCTCATTCATTCATTCAACAGCTTCCTGTTACACCTCTGCAATGACAATTACCATGAAGCGCCCCCTGGCGACAGCACTGTGGACATGCAGCAAAGCTCCTTTAACATCCTGCACCTCTGCAGACCATATGCAGCAGTTGACATGGGCCCATTCATTCTGTCCAATATACAGCAGCCTGCCAGCATCCTACAAGGCACAAAAACAAACCAACTCAACTCAAAACATTTCTTTTAGGAATATACAGCTGACACTTACGTTTGGCTTGGCATCGCCGTTTTGTTGGCAGAGTGTGCACTGTCTTTCATCCAAGGAAGAGCGGGAGTGTACAATTTGCAGCTCTGTGGTTAAAGAAACGTAAATAAAGAGATACAAGGAAATGAGACAAATGCACATACTGTGTGTTTACTCTCAGATTCTGACTGAGCTTTACCTGGATCCTGATCCCTGAGCCACCGGGCATAACTGTGCTCATTGCTGGGGGGAATTACGGCATCGGACAACATTGCACTAGAAAACAGAGGCCAAACCAGTGTTAGAAGACAGCAGCTCCATACCCCTCTAACAAATAAACAGTTTAGCTGATACTTGAGAGTTTTGAAGGGTTCAGATCCCAAAACTCGAGCCGTGTCACTCAAAACTGACAAGCGGCGGCTTTTATTTAAAGCAAAGCTCAATAAATCCATTCATCCAATCCACTACTTTCCGATCACATGACCATCATCGCAGCACATGGAAAGCAAACACGTTTTATTTAGCTTTTTTGTTTTACTTTAATAAAAGGAATTATTTAGATGAGCCAAGGCTCTTTTAGTCTGTGGGGAGAAAAGGAAAGCCACCAGAAAACTGCTAAAAGACGATAAATCCAGGTGCAGGGAAGATGGCAGCAATCTCCTGCTGCTCACCAAAGAGAAAAAGCTTTCGTCAAGATTTCCGAACTGTCTCTAAAGCAACTGGCTGAGTTCATCTTTGACTCATATTCAAAATATTCAATATTCCACAGAAATGCAGTTTTTAATCTGTACATCAACTGTACATCATCTAATGATTTTTTTTTTAAATATGATTAACACAAAAGTATTTTTTCCACACTTTCCAAAAGTGATTTTGGCCAGATACATGGCTGGTAAAGGCAACGTTTCTTACCTGCGAACCGCTTGTAGACTACAGACTTAAAATGTTTATTATTTGGCAACATGGATTAATGGTGCTTTTCGAGTGAAGGTGAATGAACAGTTTGGAGCGCTTGCTTCACCACTGACCACCAGAAGACAACAGTGGAGCCCAAATAAGTCAAGCATTAACATTTTGATTCCAGGTTAATTGTTATTTTTATCTTTCAATACTGTTCGTTATTAATGCTCTGCTGTTGCGTAATCTTGGGTTGTGCTGTTCACAGACACAATTGTTTTCTCTGAGCAAATTCAACAAACTGTATGATCACAAAAGATGGATTGAGGTTGAAACACACCCAAAGACAAAAGCGTGAAATGACACAGAGCTTCATACCATGGCACTTGCTGCACAACAGAGTTCCAGGTTTTGGGGTCCTGACTGTTGAACCAGCTAAACACCTGCTCAACAAGCTGCGAAAACAAACCAAAGAAATTAAAAACCATCAAATTGAACAAAATTGGACAATACCTCCACATGCGAAGCCCTCAATACCTTTATATACTCCAGCCTGGCTAAGCTTGTGAAGCTCTTCTCATCTAGATCATCTTCATTTCTCAGCCTTTCCACCATCACCATCACCACATCCTCGTGAAATGCTTTCTGTGATGGCAATGTAAAATAGCGGTTATGGAATCACAAAAAAAAAAAAAAACCCACACAAGACTGGCATATAGCAACATTGAATCACCACCTACAAGCAATTACAGCCATGTTTGCAAGCAGCGAACAAAGGTCTCGAGCACCTCAGGCACTTTAGACCCTCAGTGGGCAATTTGTTGCACCACACACTATGATTAGTCCCCTTTTCAAGGCCGAAAGTTTACCATTTAAGAAAAAAAACAAATAAAGTGTCAATATCACTAAGTGGCGCTATGAATCGACAATGCTCTTATCAGAAATGTAAAAAATGGTGGAAAAAAGTACCTTATCAATGTTAAACGCTGTACTACCCGTGGTCACCGGGTGGCGCTATAACTATAACTGTGTATCTGGTGTTCAGGTGTTAGCACATGTAGCGAGTTATTAAGGACTTACTGTGTATTGCAAAATTTCAACATTCGACAACTGCAGTACGCAACTTACCATCCCATATCCCTTCAGATAAGACTGATTGAGTACGGCGGTGAAGATAACCAAACTCCTCCTCGAGATTGTATAAGTTGTAAAAGGCGTGGCTTATAATTGACTCCCAGGGAAACTCGCTCTAGGTGACCCGTTTGTAGGTCTTGGTCCCTTCATTAGAGTTCCAATTTTCTACCATAAATAGCAGTATAAAACTGCAGAAAATTAGATACTTCATGATGCCACTAGGTGGCGCTATACCTGCTTTTAGATTAAGACGTAGACTCTTAACACACATGACAAGTTTGAACCCTTCAGACATTGCATGGCTGAGTTTTTAACAACTTCCTGTTCCTCTGAAAATTTTGACGGTCGCCGTGTGCACAGTTTAACGAAATCAATAAAACGTTGCAATTTAACATCCCAAATGTCTTAAGATAAGACTGATGGAGTTTGGAGATGAACAGATAAAATCTCTAGGAAGAGTTTGTAAAATACGACACAAGCAAAAATGCCCAGAGTTTTGATACAAAATAACAGACTTCATAACGATTTTAGAAACAAAATTCAAAAACGTATATTTACGCCTTGGTTCACTACACATGTGCTGAACTTCAGTCGCCTGCGACAAACTGTTAGCGCACCATGAGATGTAACGCGTTAGGTGCCGCTAAAGAGTCATTTTGCTACACCCCTTCAAGAACGTACTTTTTCACCAGTACACAGACGTACTTTTTCACCAGTTCTGATATTTCTAAGATGGTCTTTTTTAAGGACGCACCGAAATAAAAATTTGAAAATTTTGGATGCACTTTGGCTGAAAACCGATACAGAAACTGGCTTCATTAAAAACCATGTTTAAAGTAAATTAATTAAGCAATCAAACTTTTATTGATAATAAATAACAGTAACAAGGCTGTTTAACAATAACAAAATGAATTGAAATTTCTTTCTGAAACAAAATTGTGCAAAAAAAAAATGCTAGCTGCTTTTTTACGTCAACTTTTGCTGTCCTCGTCTGAAACTTTGAAGTGCTTCCAAACCACCGTCATACTCCGTGTTTGATGCGTGAACCTCAGCGTGAACGAGACGGGAGGATGGGAGAGGCGTGGCCATAATTTTGGGTTTTATTTTCTGCGCTTTCTTACATTTCGGCCAAAGATTTTGGTGCATCCCTAGTCTTTTAGTCTTCTCTGAAGGGGGAAATTCTGTTTGTACAGCAGCATAAGGACAACAACAACAAACATCAAACAGCAGGATCCATGGGATCGAGAAGTCAAACATAGACATTTAAGTAATTTAATGTTTAAAGGTAAAAAAAGAAGTAATAATAATAAAAATAGAAAAAAAAACGTAATACTGCACATAATCTTAAAAGAAAGAAAAAAAGGATTGCTCTTGATTTGATAAATATTGCACATAGTACACAATTGTAAATGATTGAGAATTTCAAAATCCTTTACACAAAACATTCATGTCACGTGACCTGAGAATTTGTGAGTTGTGTGCAAAAACATGGTTTTATGCGAAATTTGATGATTTTGGAGCAAGTTTAGGCCCAGACAGCCACCAAATAATCCTCTGAGCAATTACAATAGGGTATCATGCACCTCGAGCGCTAGTGGAAGGGTTGGTGTCTTACCAGGGTGGAGTACATGCCATTCTCCAGCTTCTTCTCCACAGAATTCAAACAGCACCCGGATTGTCTCGTTGCAACCTCAAAATCAGGACACGCCTCACACTGTTCAGACACATTAACATTAGATTGAACCGAACAATCCTTTCGAGCCAGATCCACCAGTCACCTCACCTGTGCACAAAGCCACAGATGCCGGGCGTTTAGAGAGCTCTTCAGCCCATCCACGATCTTCTCCAGACCGTTCCTCAAAGCATCCTGAACGACATCCTGCCAGCCGCTGCAGAAGCTGGTGCTGCAGGCAGCACAGGAGAACACCAAACTGTCCCCCCGCAGGCGGCACAGGATCTCGTAGAGATCATCTGAAGACAGCAAAGGTAATCAAGGAGGAGGAGGTGTTGGGAGAACCTGAAATAAACGCAGCTCACCTGTGAGCCCCTCGCATTTGGGATGGACCCAGTGGGCGCATCGGGCACACTGCATCATGCTGCTGTCAAACTGATGCTCCTCGAAGCACTTTAAGCACACCGTGCAGAAGTTTCCTGAGAGAAACCACAAGCAGGAGTCAACGCCGCGCAATTCTCATGTGCTGAGCTGAAACCAACCAACCACGGATGGCTGGCAAACGCTGTGATGGTCAAAAGTGTCGGACCTTTATTATGCAGTTTGTAACAGTCAGGGCAAAGCTCCAGCTCGTGGTTCCAGGACGCGTCCGAGGATTTCCCCGGAGTGACACCACAGCTCTTACACCGGACGCACAGCATGCAAACCTATCAAAAAAACCACAGGAAACCCTACAGACGGATCGACAAGCAACATTAACAGGAAGCAAGACCCCCAGCGACACTTACCCAAGCGGTGTTCATTTGGACTGGTTTGGGGTATGTTGGTCCTAAGCAGGACGGATGGTAGCAGTACATGCATCTCTTACATTGCAAAACCGGCTAAACAAAAGAAGAAGAAAGAAAGAAACATTTAGTAAATGCTACCACACTTGTGACCGATTGAAGAGTGTGAAGCACCTTCGCTTGCTTGCTCTTGCGGCCGCACACATGACAGAACTTGCAGCGTCTGCAGCACCAGTTCTCCTTGTTCTCCTCTTTGGGCCGGTCATCGGGGGGCAGGCAGAAATGGTGGAAGGGCTCACAGCACATTTGACAGTAGGTCATCTGAGAGAGATCAGCATCTGGATTATTCATCACATTTAGTTTCACCGATGTCCGGAAGCGTGACGCTTACCTCGTGCTGGCCTTGACTGGCACAGAGCAGACACACCGACTGGGGCATGATGGGAACTGACGTGAGAATACTCAATCCTCCCATCAACCACACATTCTGGATGTTGCAGTCCTCCTGCGGGAGCAGATATGGAGTTTTGCGTCTTTTAACACTGGATAAACTGAAACATAGATTTTTTTTTTATTTTATTTTAAGAAAAATCATCTAGTTTGGATTTTTAGGGTATATATATATATATATATATATATATATATATATATATATATATATATATATATATATATATATATATATATATATATATATATATTTTTTTTTTTTTAGCTTGTTTAGAAAAATATGACTTGTTTTGAGGAGAAAAAAATACCGTAAAATTACACCGATTTATTTGCTTGAATTAAGAAATGTTATAAAACTATGTTTGCTACTGAATTACAATCTTAAAACAGAATTTTTCACTTGAATGAATATTACAGACCTTATCTTAAAATATACGAAATCAAGGTTGAATTAAACAATGATTTCTAATTGCACCATACTTACAGAACCTCAAGAATTCGACTCAAAAAGTTCACATGTCAGTCCTTCCAGGATTTCGCGGGATTTTTTTGTGATTGTTGCAATTCTAAAATGTCAGAATTTGCAGCAGTTTTTTGAAAAGTTGCGTTTTTTTAAAGACAGATTTCTCTCAACAGCATTACATTACCTTATGATTTCACAAACACGTTATGAATTTTTTTAAAGTGTTCTTTCCATTTATTATCTCGATTTATTTGATACCCTCGCGACTTTCTGCGCGCTCTGATCACATGCAGATCTGACAGCAGACAACCGCCGCTTCCTCAGGAGGCTGCAGAGCAGGTTCAATTTAGAAAAAATCATGTTGTCTCCGTAAAATATTTAGACTTTTAGCATTTTGTTGCCGTGGCGCCACGGCTACGTCTATGTAGGAGAAACACTGGAATAAAAGATTGACACTACCGTGTGAAAGCATGAAAAATAGTTTTATTAACTGCCCCTCTCAAACTCGCTAGCGGTATCACCTTTGCCCACGCAAGTACTGCCTGACAACTGACAAAAGCAAACCACCACAGACCTGGTTTTACAAACGTTATCACGTTTTGTTGTTTACCTTGTTCCTTTCGCTGCTTGCTATGGATTTGCGAGCAACAGCTTTGATGATAGTCACTTGCCGAATCGGCTCTTGCACGGACATGCTTCTGGCATGTTTTGCTGTAGAGAAGTGTCGGTCAAGGGAGGTTTTTTTTTATCTGAACTCTTTTTAGATAAAAAAAAAAAAAATCTATGAAAATTTGACTTGGCTAAAATAAAATTCTTGAGAAAAAGAATCTGAAAACAAGGAAGTAATTATTTAAGACCATATGCACGTTAACGATTAGGTAAAGACAGTAAAGCAGTTTTTATGACAAAAAAAACAAAATTTTAAGTAAGTTTTTCTAGTTTCAAGACTCTTTTTAAGCCTTTCGTTGTAATATTGTTTTCCAAAAAGAAATATTATTTTTTGCTAATTTAAAAAAAAGCACTGGCATTGTTTGTGTGCCTGCGTTAATCAATAAAAATCTGCCTCACCCTCTACTCTATTGAGGTTCTATAACCGAGGATAAACATTCTTCTATTGATGTTGTTTTCCCTAAAACACAAGCAAATACTAACGGCATCAATCCAGCAGCTCTCATTTCTAACCTTGAAGTCCACACGAATCTTGTTGATTGCTCCCTGGCGCCGCTTGCCCCTCTGAGAGAAGCCATTGGTCAGCGAGGTTAAGACACCAGACACGGCGAGCTCCGCTGAACTCTGAGAATGAAGAAAGTCAGAACTTTACAAAGACTCCACTAGCGGTGGGTGGCATGGAAGCTTGAGGTCCTGTGAAGTAATGCAAGAGTTAATCCCTGTGTTAAACTCGGCTGAAGGTTATTCCAAACATCTTGGAGACCTTCTATGGAGGTAGCTTTCTCACATCCTTCAGTTTCTTCCCTAGACGATGTTGAGATGCCATGCCATCACTTCCAGTACTTCTTAACATTGAAGATGATTCGTAATGACTGGCTGCATGTTTGGGGCTGTTGTCCAGCCTACAAATCAATTTCGAGCCTTTCTGTATCTGCCTGTAATTTTTTGCAGAAAAGCACCCCCAAACGTTCAAAGCCCCTCCACCACGCTTCCTGTTTCCCTGCAGATTCTCATTGTAGATAATGGTGCAGGTAAGTATACCTGGATCCTACTGGTTTGACAATTCTGAGTTGATATCACGCTTAGCCTCCAGTGATAAGTCTTGCATCTTGCAAATTTCCTTAACCAACAATTGCATCTAAAACCCTCAATGTTTCTTGTGTTTACTTTTTTTTTAAACTTGAAACCCCAGTCTGCTTTGAAATCTTTGTCTGGGAGAGACCTTGTTGATGCACTGTAACTACCTTGTGTCTAGTTGCTGTGCCATGATAAAAAACTACGTGTATTTTTCAGCCTCACTTTGGAGTTTGGCTGCTCCAGTGTTTCAAGCCTCCTACACAGTTGTTTCTGTTTCAGTTCATGACTGGGATTAAAATGTGTATGACGTGAATGATGACTTGATTTAGATTTTATAAATTGGCAAAAATAAATGATCGTTATTCATATTTTGTCGAGCAAAATGAAAAAGGAAGCATTACCACACCTTCTCGACCTTATGTTGAGTCCAAAATGCTCGATAGAGCCCCTGTTTTTTCTGCTTTGGTGCCTCCTCTGGAGCAGTCACTGATGGAGCGCTGTCTATTGAGCAGAAAACAAAATACTTTTCACATTAGAACATTATCCAGATCCCTTTACAGACTCCATGGTTCACATCATACCAGCGGCCGGAGGCTTTTCATTCACACTTGGCTTTGCCGTCTCGGAGCCACTGCTTGCGCTTTCTGTTTCTGAATCATCGTAGCCCAGCATTTTCCTGTAGGACCGAGGGGTGACCGTACGCCTGGGCTGCCTCCTAGTCGGACTGAAGTTTGTCTGCGCTCCACCCTCATCTCCTTTCTCATCTCCGTCCTCCTCATTTTCTTCTTCGCTGCTGTATGTGGCAGTGACCGCTGGTGCCCGCCGCCGCCGCTTCATCTGGACTGCGCCAAAGAGAGATGCTCAATTGAAACGCTCAAGGTTACAATGTAATCGTGTTTGCTTTGACATAAGATCGTCAAAGAGAGTACCTCTGTTAAATCGTTTCAGCTTTTGCCCCTCTATCATTGCGCACTTCCTCAAGCTGTGGAAAAATCGCCAAAAAATACGGTTAAAAGAAGAAAACGCCCGAAACTAACATCACCCCATTGGTTAAAATCCCTGGAAATCCAGACAATTCATGCACTTACACACAGCTCTGGCGTTTCTTGTTGGGTCCACCAAACTTGGGTTTGTCCAGACAGAACACGCACCTCCCGCAGTCCTCAAGCTCCCTGCAGCCTTTGCAGCGCCGGCAGCGTTTCAGTCGGCAGCCGTAAATAGTCCTTTCATACCGGTGTCTAAACGTATTCTTTGTCCCAACAGACTCTTCACTTTCAGCTTCTGAGTGAGATGCAACATCTGCAAGTGCGAAAAAAAAAGCAGCACACATAAGAATAACGCAGAAGAAACAACAAAATTCTTAGATATTTATGGAGAAATGTGATTTGACATGCAGTACCCCAGCTTTTTAAATGCTTAGACCAGCCACATGGTGTGAAAACTGTGGATCAATCATTAGAGGAATGCTTTTAAGAAGCCATGCATCTCTAGATGCTAAAATCCTCTGTTTTGGTTATATCTGGTAAAGAGTCACTAGATACTGAAATCCCATGTTCTGATTGATCGTATGAAAAGCTTTTAGGCACATCAGAGACAGTCAGACTCTTTTATTTCAAGGCATAAATGTTACACAAAAGCCTTCGTTTTTAGTCGTAGTTGGTCAATAAGAGGTCAACCCAATCTTTTTAGGATTTGGAAAAAAAAAGCATTTATTTACACCAGGGGTGTCAAACTCATTTTCACCGAGGGCCACATTAGCATAATGTCTGTCCTCAAAGGGCCAGATGTAACTTATAAATGTAAAACAATGTAATCGAATGTAATGTAAAATAAATGTAACTACTCCTTGATGTTAAGTAACTCATTATTTATAACTTATTAAAGTGACAATTCAGTTACATAGAAACAATTGTATGCTTGCTGTTGTCATTAAAATCCTTTTGATTTTTGTCAGATTATGAAAACCCACATAACTCCATTAATGAAGGATCAAACTGTCCAAGTGAATAAAGAAAAATAGCATTTTTGTAATTTGTTTAGCAAAAAAAAACACCTCACAGATTGAAGACGATGCAGATCGATCATCATCTTTTATCATCAGGCTCAAGAAACAGATCACAGATCAACTATTAGCTCCGCCCATTTCACATCTTGAAACATTTTAGCGTGAGAAATCGGAGGTGTGGCGTGAGGTATCACTGAAATGTGTGAGTCTTACGTTCAGTGTGTGAGAAACGGCAGCAGTTTCACTCATGAGTATAGATACGGAAACACCGTTGCGGCATGGTGGGAAATGTAGTTTTTATTTTTAGACACTAAATACTTTAAAGCTCTCGCGGGCCACATTAGATTACATGACGGGCCACATCTGGTCCGCGGGCCTTGAGTTTGACACATGTGATTTAAACAATATTGATTATTTGTGAATTATCAGTATTCATGGGAATGAAACAACAACGTGATTTGCGTATGTCATGAATTACGGAGTAAACACCATTTTACTTAATTACAAACAATGGCGAAGAAAGGGTTAAATACTTACACATTTTATGCGTAAAATATCAAGTTTGAGACTTGCTCTACAGTAAAAGGTCAAAGATTTAGACATAGTCTCGTCTGAAAGAATCCCAACTATGAATGAACACGTATAGAAATGTGCAGCAATCGAAAAGCTCTTTAATAACAAGTTTCCTCACAGTAAGCCACTCTGTGATTGGTTGCCTGTAGGCACATCTGTGGAACGTCTTGCCTTCATTTGATATGTTGCGCATACGTCGAGTTGGTACTCAGCTTACAGCCCTATTTGACTACTGTTAGTTATAAGATAATGGCAGGAACCAATTACTCAAGAGATACAACAGTCCTTTGTAACTTTAAGAAATAAGGTCCATAAATTCCCCATAAGCAAGACTACCACACAAACTGGTGTGACTGTGCAAATCAAGCCATTATTACATTAACCTCTTAAGCCCTGAGGCCTATTTTCCGAAAATCCTATACTTTTACTTTTTAAGGCATTTCTCAGCTTTTACAAGGTCTAAACTGCAAATCTTGGTATCAAAATGAAGATAGGTTCTTGGGGAGTGGTGTGGATGAGTTAATTTGACAGTCAAGAACACTGGGTAAGAGTAATTGATGTTGGAATGGCCAAAAAATGAACTCCGCCTAAAAAAAAAAACACATGTTTCCTCCAATATCTCCTTATTTTACTTATAACGAAGCAAATAAACACAATCAATTGTAACAACTACATGTCAAGAACATCTGTAGCAAGTTTGGTGTTCATACTACAAGAAACTAATATTCTGTAAAGGTTTTGATTGAACAAAGTTCAGGCGTAATCCATGTTGGCACAGTTTGGCACAATTTGGCACAATAATTGAAATATGGAAAAATCTTGTCCAAAGCTTCAGCTACGTTCATAGTCTTGTTTTCTTGCTTATGAGACATGATTTCAGCAAAAAAACCTCCTAAAGAAACACTGTAAAAGGGGGGGTAGAAGCTCATTTACGCCATCTTGCTGCGCTTTTGGGAACATTTCATTCACAAACGCTTTCGACGTCGAGCTTCCGCGTGTCCCTACCCCCCCGACCATCTGTCCAATCCGGGAGCTCTATACATCGCTGGAAAGCTCTGATTCTGAGGAAACCAATCAGCTCAACCATTTTGAGACTGACTGGATCGCCGACGAATCACACGACGCGCAGCGTGGAGAGACGTGCTCTTACGCACGGGGAGTCATTCCATATTTGGTGACGTAAGAGGAGCACTGGAGCAACAGAAAAAACACAAAATGGACTTTTCGCGAAGCTATCGACCGGACATAACAACAAACGGACTTTTATCGCTATGGAAATAACTTTTTGTTGAAAAAACGGCAAAGGTAAGACAAGATTTACATGCTTGCTTGGTTTTTGCTGGCGTTTTTTCGGGGAACTTTCGCTCCCTGCTCTGAAATACTTCATGCAATGTAAATGAGTTGCATATCGCTGGATTCAGCTGGTTGTTAGCTTTCATTTGATGCCATGGTTTTGGTGTTTCCGTTTATATTGTGGATACATATCGCACATAAACAAAAACGTGGTCATGAATTATACTCCGGACATGTTGTTGTTTATTTGCATGGCGTTCGAGCTGTGGTTAACGGATATGAAATTGAATTAGATACGTTTTTAGAGGAGTTTCCGCTGAACACAACAGTATTTAATATGTGTGGGTTATTCTCAGGGTTAGTGAGCTATGATTGAAAATGTAACGCACAAGGGGGCAAGTCCCCGGTACCGGGGACTCTCGGGCTTAAGAGGTTAAGCAAAATACGTTTATTTGCTCCAAGAGACACGTGGAAGAAACATTAGACAAATTGATTTCCAATTTGACATTTTCCAAATCCAGCAATGTCTTTATCGGCACTTAAAAGATGGAACAGATGTTCTATACATGCATGGTTCCCATCGTGAAGCCTGAAGGAGGAGGTGTGATGGTGTGGGGGTGCTTTGCAGAATGACATTGTAGTGGGTCCATTCAAAACGCACGCTGAACCAGCATCACTAGCACTCACAGGTGCACCAATATACACATCACAATATTATCCAAGATATAAAACATGACAAAAAAAAATTTAAATATTAAATGGACAAGAAAATAAACCCAAACACACCTCCAGGCTGTGTAAGGGCTATTTGGGCCTAGAAGGAGATGAGAGAGACCACAGAGTGGAAGCCCTGTGCACGGCACCCCTTCAAAACGTAATTTTATGTGTTCATTCATTGTTTTGATGCCTTCAGTTAGAATCTACAAGGTAAATCGGTATAAAAGAAAACATAACACAAACATACATCAAGGCATCTAAGCAACTTAACAGACATATATTAAAATGTACTTTAAATATATTAAAATGTCTATTTAAGGGACATCTGCTCTTGAAATGCATCAAAAGTACTCCAAAATATTTAATTTTATCAAATTATCAACACAATTTCTAGAAAATAATTCTCTAAATTACTTATATCGCTTATAGAGTGTGCGGGCAGGATGAGGTAAGGAGAGGTGTGTACCCTCGTGGTCAGGAGAAGCAGCGAGGCCCTCTCTTTCGTGCAGAGGAAGAGCGCTCAACCTGGGAATGTCATCTGGGACCATGGCACGAGGTTTGCCCAGAGCTACGGCTGCGGCTCGACACACGTGCTTGATTCGCGGACCGCCGATCACCTGCTCCTAAGACGAAAGCAACATCTTAGAAACACAAGTCGATAAACCGCCAGAGCGTTCATTTGAACCGAAACGAACCTGTGGAGCTGCTTCTGGATCAACGGGTTTTGCTCTCCATCCCTTCTTTCTGCCTCTCCGCACAACGGCAGCGGAGACGTCCCTTGACTTCACAGATCCAGAGAGAATCTGGAGAGCATACGTTTAATAAAAATACTGTCATCATGTTCCATCTAAACATTGTTTAAAATAAACAAAAACGTCTTACTCCTTTCCCTTTCAGACACAGTGTATAGATTAAAACTGTGGAATACTGTGGAATGTGAAGTAAATAAACGAATGCACACACTCTTAAAGTAATGGTTCGTTCATTTTGTAGGTTATGTTTAGCTCCACATTTCCACACAGTTGAGAAACAGAGTGATCAGGGAGGATTCCATTCATTTCTTTTTTAATGAATTATTTCAAGATCTTTTTTTTGTTTTCAGCAGCGTTCCTATTATTATTATTATTATTATTCCATAGCTGAAGTCGATAAAACTCTCATCGGACATAGTGCTGGGCGATATGACGATATATATCGTGGGGACGATTGAAAAGTGTCTATCGTCCTATTTCTCGTCTATCGTTTCTATCGTTTCTAACCTAATTTTATCATTTTCTAAAGAAAATATTGCATTAAATAGGCTATGACAAATGTATGATATGTCTTGTGGCTATGCAATGCATACTCTACCCTTTATATAAGTGATAATCAAGAATAAAAATGAACTTTTTCGCAAAGAAACTCCGTATTGTGATTTTGAGACGTGACGTTTTACGTTGTTGCGACATGCTTTACGCTAGTTAACTCGTGAGTGCTTAAAGATGGAGACTCAAGAGATGAATGCCCGGAGTCGCAACAAATTGAAACTGCTACGCAGGCAGCAGCCCAAGAAGTACTTTTACCGAAACGTGGGGGTACGTCAGTGATTTGGTTGCATTTTGGCTTCAAGAGCTCCGACACAGAGCAGAAGACAGTCATCTGCAAACTCTGCCAAAAAACTGTTTCCGCGCCCGACGCTAACACAACAAACCTCTTTTACCACTTGAAGAAGCTTCACGAAAAAGAATACTGGAGAATCAAAGAAATGCGATGTAAAGAAAGTTGTGAAACAGCCCGGGCAAGTGGCGAGAAAAAAATATAGCCAGCCTAAAATTAAAGAGTCTTTCATAAAATGCACACCGTATGAAAAAGTCCCAGCGCCATAAAGAAATCACATGTGCCATCTTGCATTACTGTTGTAAAGGCATGATCCCCGTGTATGCAGCTGAGTAGGGTAGCTTCCGAGACCTCGTCAAAGTGCTTGACCCGAGGTACGTTATGCCCAGTCGTAAGCACTTCAGTAATGTCGAGTTGCCTCGCTTATATAACGCATGCCGGGCCCAAGTAGAGAAGGATGTTAGCAGTGTGGTCCATTATTTTATTTTTTTTAAATAGTTTATTTTGATAATAGTATTTAAATAACTATGATGTGGTTAAAAAAATGTGAAGGCTACTGTAGCTCTACCTCCACATCTGTTGTCATTTGATACGTTTACATTGCTGCACTAAAATGTAGTTTTTCTCATTTGTGACAGTTCAGTTAAATGTCACTTCAAAATAAAGTTGCAAAAAAAGTGCAATGATATTTTTTGTCAAACTTTTCAGAGAACAACTGAAAACGTACTTTATTGTATTATATCGTGATATATATCGTTATCGTGATATAAAATAATCCATATCGTGATATATAATTTTTCCATATCGCCCAGCACTAATCGGACAGGTAAGAAATGTGGCACGCTTAAACAACAGGATCTTGAGTCACTTTATGAAATTTGAACCCAGCAACTCAAACTCTCTAGCGCCACCACTAGTATATAGTGTCACAAAATGTATGGTAATCATTGGTCAATTGTCATGTACCTGCAGAGATTTGTCTTCTGAAACATTTTTTTGCCTAGTCACCAGTGGAGCATTCTGGGTTTTGTAGTACAGTGGTACCCCGAAATACAAACGCTTACGAAATGTTCGAGATACAAAAGGTCTCGCGGGACAATTTTTTCTTTCTAGATACGAAGAAAAATTCAAGATACGAACATTTACAAGCTGTTCTGCTGTATTTTCCGCTTGTTTATATGACGTCGCATGGCGCTTCCGGGTTCTTGCGCTCCTCTCTCCCAGTGCAAAAAGGGTCTGATGCGGTTCAAAACACTTCAAAAACACTTCGAAACATTAGATTATAGATATAGATATAGATTACCAATAATGCGCTATAACAAATGTTCGAATCAAGGCACTGGAGGCTAAGTCGCATGCGTAATGCTCTCAGAGGTCAAATATAATTGTGACTAATAAGTCATTGTCTTTAAAAAGTCAGAACTCTATGCATCAATTGCTTCGGATTTGAAAAACTTGACAAAAAAAAAAAAAAGTCACCGTTGTACCATTCCTGCGGTATATGCATTTATGTGTCATCAATGCAAAAAACCGGGGATATCCTTGTACCTCACTCTTCAGATTCTTGCATCTTAACTTGAAATAAAAAAGCATGTCTACAAAAACCGTTGAGCTGCTAAAATGACGGCATTTATTTATTTTCAGAACTATTTCCTGTGGCTCAGTGGGTAGCGCATTGCGCTAACAATGTAAAAGTTGTGGGTTCAAATCCAAGGGAGAGCAAAAACTGGAAAAATTTTTGTTATTCTTTCAAATGTAAGCTGCTTTGGATAAAAGCGTTGGCAAAATACATAAATGTAAATGGTACTGTTTTTTGTTTTGATTAGCGATTGATTTTTTTGTTCCTTTTAGAAGCATTTGTTGTTGAAAATCTTATTTATGTTGAATATTGTTGAGCAGCAGGTTCGAAACGGTTAATACGTTTCCTAAAATAAAATGAAGTGTGTTCAGTTTGGGGAAAAAAAGTTGTTTTTGTAGCCAGACATTTAAATATAACAATGTAGAGCAGTAAATCCTGTGAAACCGTGATGTTCAGGTTACCACACCGTCAGAATCTTATACGGGACCATCCATGTTTAGCCACTAGGGTCATGGTTTGCTGCTGGTCACAAATTACGAAGCATGTAGACCATCTGTGCACCAGTTACCAATGACACGTTTTGATGAACTGAATTCTTTGCATGTTGTTGTTAATCTGATCAATATATGAATCAAAAGGGGGAAAAAAGTGATGAGTTGAAGATTAGTTTCTGACCTGAGCTGATTTGAGCTGTTTCTGTTGGTCGATCTTGATCAGTTGAACTCTGGCTCTCTTCAGCAGGTGGAACATCCGCTTGTTGGCTCCTGAAACACTGAGTCTGTGAGTTTTCCCTCCGTGCTCCATCACGAGCTCGGTGTGTTGTTCCCTCGTTTCACTGGGGTCCTCGACGGTCTCTACAGAAGGTACAAAAGGTCAGCGGCAGAATGACAACAGGAAACGCACCAAATAAAACAAATTCCAGAATTTTAAAGAACTCAAAAAGGTTGTTAGAAGAATCTACTTCTAAAGATGGATCCAACGTGATTAGAACAAAGTTTCAACAAAATATGGAAAATATCCTTGTGTTAATGGTATGAACGTGAGGATTTATACTTAGGGCCGGATGATAGGCTGCAGTTAAAGGCGTCATGGCATGTTTAGCCTTTAAGTGGCTTTTTATTGTGATTTATAAGAGTAGATTGATTTAAAAAGTTTGAACATGGACGTTCCGGGAAAAAAATAGTTTTAAAAAATGGTTTTATTTACACCATTGACAAAGTCACACTAATGATTACGTCAAGGCTGGACGTGAAGCGCTATCCACAAAGCAATGCCCATTTTAAAATAAATGAGTCAAACAGAGGGAAATTTGGTTATTTGGCTCAACCTGTAAGAACACTGATTTCATGGCATGGCTACATACACAGCTCGAATCCCAGTAGGGGAAGCCCAAATTATTAAAACTATTTCTGACTTTTTTTATTGTCATTTTGCTTGAACATTTCTACTCACTAATTAATATTTCGTTGATCATTTAATTGTTTATTAAACTTATGTTAAAGTGCGTTTAACAGCAAACGGTAACATCTGGGTCACCCCTGAACACGGTCACAACTCGTTTAACAAAAATCCATCATTCAATCATTCGTTTAACTGTTTCTGCTGGTGGCTCCCTGGAAACTTGAGCCTCAATCGAGGCTTTATTTAGCCTCGTCTAATATCCATCGTTTTGCTCTCTTAGCAACTCAATGCAGAGAGCACAGCGCAAACTCTTCAGATCAGACAGTAAAAATAGACGCTCAACGAAATCTTTCTCTCCGATTGGTCCTAGCGTAATAAAGTAAATTCTTTAGCGGCACTTTAATCTACAGTTCTAGTGTATTTATTCATTCTTCCGGAGTTTAATTATTTAGGGCTAATGAGAAAACGTTTGGGACTAAAGCCAAGGTAAAGGTGCATTTGTATCTGAATTAGGACCAGATTCTGCCTCATCGAGGTAATGTTACATAACTTTTCCTCCTAACACCATTACAGCGTCTATCACTGTTGCAAAACGTTGCTCAGTATTGAAGATGCTCGTAGTTAATCAAATCTCCCTCACATCTCGGTTGACCGTTCAGATGATTAACTTTGCATACAAGTCATGAATATGCAAATAAGTAACCAATAAGTCAGTAACTGGGGAATAGTTACGAAGTTTTCAGAAAGAAAATCTCTGGGGTTAAAATGAAGAGATTGAAAGTGATTTTAATTATATATAGATACTTTTGGAAACATGGATCCCATACAATTAGACCAATGCGAACAACAATAAAACAATATCATGACCCCTTTAAAGTACCATAAATGAAAGTTTTGAATTGGTAAATGGAAAGACAACTAATACAAGTGATATCTCTACAAGTAACACATAAAGAATATCCCAATGAGGAATTCATTTGAAAAATCTTACCGTTGTCCTTGGAAGGAGCTTCAAGCGATAGCTTATCCCCAACACGTACAGCGACCTTTTGCAGCGCCCCTGGGGAATACAGGTCCCGCAACTTAATCTCGGACCGGTTTTCTTCTTTATTCCGAGAGCCTTCCTCAGCACCTTCCTCTGTTACTCTGGGGCTAGCATTGGCGCTCCTCTGCATTTTGCGTTTTGCAAGGCATGCCGTGAGCTTCTTCAGCTTCCAGTATATCTTGTAGTGGTCCGCAGTTTGACCAGTTCTCCCACCCCTCCCACGAGCACCACCGGAGACCCTGGCAGAGCCCAATGACGATCTGAGTCCCTGAGTTTGTAGTTTTTCCAAAATGCTTGTATCGTCGTTGCTCAGGCTGACGGATTCCTGTGCAGCCTCCAGCATGCTTTCACCATCAAGAACTTGGAGATCACTGTTTGGCTTCCCATGTTCCCCCGTGATCTCTGGTTTCTTTAGGGACAATTTGTCTGGAAGGGCAGACATCCGCTCATCGTCCATGAACCTCTTCGGGATCTTGATGACACGGGAAGAACGGGCGCTAACATTTGGTCTGCCAGGATCTGTCTCCTCAGCATGGCTGGACTCCAGAAGTGTGTGTTCTTGTTCCTCCAACACATCAGCAAGTTTTGTTTTTGAGCTCGAGAGCCTTTTCCTCTTTTTAGGCACTTTCAAGGCCTCCTCTTCACCATGGTGCACCTCTTGCTGTAGGAACGTTTTATGGCCAAGCATTGTTCGCCTTCCGAAGGGCTTCTTAACGGAAGAACGTAATGAAACTTCACCTCTGCCAGGAGATGCAAGGGTCTCATCATCTCCACTAGATTTCCGGCCTCTTCTTCGTATGCTCACTGGTTTTGCGGAAACATCATCTTCCTGATCTGAAATGTTTGCTGAAGCTCTTTGGTTTGAGCGTCTGGAGGTTCTCTCTTTCCCTTTAACCAGCGCTACACCCCACACTACTTTTTTTTGCCTCCTCCTGCCATCTGCTTCTCTGGAACCCTGTTGTGGTGACCTTCCGATCTCCTCCTCCTCCTCCACATTTTCATCCTCTTCCGTCTGCGACGAGATCCTTTCATCCTCTTGCTGGTTGCGGAGTATTCTAGAATTTCTTCTTCCTGCAGTGCCTGGTTTCAGTGGGGCAGCTCTAATCACAGGTGGTATTTTGGTTGGCTCTCGTTTGGGCATCTTTCTGGCTGTTATTTTCACTACCATTTTAGGTCTAACAGATTTTTGGTCAGTTCTGGAAAACCTTCTTCCTCGCTTGCCGGGCTTGTCCTGAAGACCCCTTGCTGATGAAGACTTCAGCTGAGTGGATGCCAGTTTAATTTGAGTGCCTTCATAAAAGACAATAAAAAAAGACAATTTTCACCTAAAATGAGGCACATTTTCCGAGCTGGGTTTCCTTTCAGCATAAAAATATACTTATTTGAAAGCTAGGAACCAGAAAATGTTGACTCTATAAAGCTTTTTTAGAAGGAGGGGGTCTCTTTTCTACAAAAATGTCTCAGATAAATAGTGATTAGTGAGCGAAACAACTGTGTTCTTGCAAATATGTGGCAGCTAAACGGCTTAAAAATCATATTTCAGTTCGCAATAGGAATTTTTCACTGTGTTTCTACACGTTTTCAGCTTCAATAAAAATATCAGAGATTATAGAGAGTTGGGAGAAAATTCTACAAGATACAAGACTTTTAAGGTCTTTTAAAAATACGTTTATTGAATTATGTTGATTTAAAATGGTATTACTGAAAAGTTGAAAATAATTATTCAGTTATTCTGAGGATTACATCCTTAATAAAGAATGTGATTCCCACAGCTTACCATAAGACCAGTTTGGATTTCCTGATATTTATATGTTCCTGAAGGCGCACAAAAGCCTCAACATCTGGTGGTACTTAAAAAAAGCAGTAATTGTTTGGATATTATAGTGACTATAGGCTTTTTAAAATTATTTTCTTGGCCATAGCTTTTAATGATTAACTGAACTTAAGAAGACAGTAAAGAGTTGCAGGAAGTGAGGCTGAGCTCGGGGATTCACACCCGTATGTGCCCTGCGTGCTAGCCACTCAGCTGCAGTGTAGGACTTAGCTAGGCTTCTGTAATGAAAGCAGTCACTCAGATCATGATGAACACAAATCCAGGTTTCAGCTCCTAAATTTAATTTTTTTTATCCATTAGCTTCTCATTTCTTTGCATTTCGGCAGTCTGTTGAATGGTGCCCCCGAAAGTCTTTGAAAATTGGTTCAAGCAGTCAATCGCACAACAGCTTTTCACATATTTTTTCATTTTATTTACGTGGGTCAGACCCACATTCACCGCTAGCACATAATTGAGTTTTTTATCTAATCACTCCACAATTTTCAGAATACCATGATGTAAAATATGTGCGTGTTGTTTTACAACCTACAACTTTTTAAAAAACCTTTTAAAATTGTTCAACCTTTTATTGAAAGATGTTGCTTGAGTATCCCTCACTAGTGTTCTTTGGCAGTAGTTTTCCTTTCATTAAATAATAATTTAGATCTTAAAAAGTGCAAAATATTTTAACCGCTTACTTTTAGACTTTTTCCCAGAGCATCGGCCGTCCACTTTAAAGCCTGTGAAGTCTTTCTCCTGAGGGGAAAAAAAGAAAATTAAAATCTAATGCTTCGAAACTTTTTCGATTTTTACATTTAGATATTTTATGTTCAAATCAGAAGGAAGGAAGTTATAGTCGCTGTAATACTACAGGAATGTGTTCGCTGCATCCATGATAAACAACGTTTGGATTAGGTTCGTAACCAAACAGATTCTTAATTAGATGCGTGTAAAACGTATGAACAAATTTACACAAAAATTTGCATTAGTGATATTTTGTGCAGGGAACTCTGGGATAAACAACGCATACCAACATTTGGAAAGCTATGGTAAAACAGTGTACCATCTCCTATTATAAAGAAAACAGGCTGCTTTCACTAAACCAATAAATAAAAACAATAATTCTATACAAAACTTCAGTGAGTCATCCATCAGTGAACGCGAGCAGCACAGGGACATTTCAAGGTAAACATTAACCCTTTCACCATCTCGTCCAGTCATTTCCCGTTCAAAACTACTTACCTGCACCTAAACAAGTACTTGAGGAATAAAACTCAGTACTCTCCATCACCGTGCGCAACTGCTCTGACTCAAGGATGAAGCTGGATTGCAGAGAGTTTCAGTGGAGCGAATCAGATTGCATCAGTCTCGGAGTGTGATGTCAAAGCTTATCACAAGCTCTGTGCTGCATCAGCTTTGAATCAGGCTGGATAGAAGCTTTATTTCTGAGCATCCCTCTAATAATATCCAAATTATTGATTGAAATGTACTGCGTGCCGTTTACGCTTTAAATTACTTCACTAGCTTAAAACTTCCATACTCATCAGCCACTGATTCAAAAAGAAAACTTTCTATATTTACTAACCACTTACTGTTTTTGTATATTTTATTTTTTCAGACTATAAGGTGCACCTATAATCCGAAAATGCTTCGTACAATCCAGTTTGTGAGGATTGTCGCCAACATTGTTGGAGGCCTCACGGAGTAACACACACTGAACATTATGATGCATTTATAAAAAGAAGATGCCACCCAGTTGAAATATTTTGTAGTACGAATAAGCTTGACAACAAGTCGCTTTACTGCACCATTAAATGCAACGGCAACAATTAAAAATAAAATAAAAATTAAAAAAAAACAAATAACAACTGCTCATTTGACCACAGTTTTTTACTCACTTTTGAAGAGCCAGATCACAAAAAAATGCTTACCTCCTGATCATTTTTAAGTAAAAAGCTCCAGAAACATTCAGAATTATTATTCTGGTTGTTTTTTTTATACATTTTCAGTTTGGCCTGGTCTGAATTAAATTAATTAGCATTTATAAATGACCTAAGGTCTTTTTTGACCATAATGCATAGTGTAAAGTGTGCAAAATGTTGACCAATAAACACGTTATTTTCCATGCCGAAGTGAAACTAAGAATTAAAAGCATTGAAGGAAGAATCAAAACATATTCTTTCAAAAGTCACAAATGAGTTACTTTTAACAGTAACCCGTTACTTGTTTAGTGTAAGTAACTAGTAAGGTTTAGTGCAATTTCTTCGCATTAAGGTGATGCGGGGGCCGCCTAGCGCCCCCTATTGATCAAACACTACCGTTTCTGACCGTGCAGTCTTCTGGCACTTTACATTACATTTGCATCGGGGGTTTAACCCAAAGGTCTATAGACAGTAACTACATTCTATTCCAATTGGCAAACCATTTTAACTAGTGATGTCGCCACTAGCAAAATAAATACCCCAAACACCTGCCAGATGCTAACATTACACACAGTCCGAAATAGCCAACTAGGGTCAGTGACCCGAAAACAAACCCAGTACCCACATAAAACAGTTCCAACCGCAACGAAACACCCTCGTCTCGCCGGAAAGCTACACCGTTTGACGGGTGATACTTTCAGCACTTTTCAGACGCTCCTCTTGCGCTTTTGGATCTGGGAATCTGTTGCCCGCGCAACTCTGATCAGGTGGCTCCATCTCTGCAGGAACTGACACCCGGAGGTCAGAAACCTGCAGATGGACATTTTGTAGTTCGGTTTTCCGCAACGGGTGCTCACCTCGTCGCTGTCGCTGGTGCAGAATCCAGCCTCGCGCTGCCTCCGGTGCTTCTCCGCCAGCCCGAAAAGACGCGACAGAGTCGGATCCTCTCTCATCGTCGCTACAACGTCGATGGGCCTAAGCCCTTCCCTGTCTTCATCCCTTTTACGCCCAATATGAGAGCGTTTCTCCGTCCTTGGCAGCATCCTCGACGCCCATGGCCGACCAGGAAAACGGCAACGAGCCGAAGAGGATGTGTTTATGGCCGCTACAGCAGCCGAGGCTGGTAATCCGCCTCCAACTGCCGCCATTATTACATACCACAACAACAACTACGGCGCTGAGCTCTCGAGAGGAACAAGATGGAAAGGCGCGAGATAGCGGAGGAAACGAACGGCATTATGGGAAATGTGGTTTCTGAAGTGGAACACTTGTTTAATATATAAACATTAAGAATTTCTAAAAATTATTGAGTTTGCCGAATAACTGCTGTTTAATTACGCGTTATTGGTGTAAATTATTTAAATGTTAAAAATCCACGTCGGGAAATACGCAAAGTTTACGCAGGCGTACGGTTTATTTGCATTAAATGTTGCATTTCATTGTATATGTTGCTACTCTAAAATGTGAATTTGGCAGAGATAAAATAGAATGCGATTCTATTTGACCTGGGGGTGTTCAACTCCATACTATTTTTGTGTCGCTATAAACTGTGAGTGAATTTGTTTTAATTTTCCGCCATGAAAAAATATTTAAATTATTTTTAATATAATAATATTTATATTAATATAATAAGTTTAATGTGTAACTATATTTAGCATTCCACCCTCTCCCACGAGGGGTCGACAAACGCATCTCGTATAGGAATGCAAATTTCTTTTTTCGCCACAAGATGTTTAAGTATTTCTAATAAGGTCGCAATAACATTTGTAATAATATTTTAAACATCCCACTTTTATTTATATGATAATTTCAATGTTTCTTAATGAAAAGACTCTTGAAAATGCAACATATTAGTGTCTCATCCGGGATTCGAACCCATTTTCTTTTCTTTCTGTTTCTAAACGCGCCTCTTTAAATACTTCTCGCTTCTGAGTCAGCGTTCAACACTGATTTACGTCAGACTGTCGTAATATACGGGGTGAAAAGACTACAAAAATCATGTAAGGAATAATTAACAAGGAGTAATTATCAATTCGCCACTAGGCAGCACGCCAGTGTCATAATCTGAAGGTCGTCAGTTCGATTCTCACATGTGGCAAAACGACATTTTCACTTTGAAAAAGTGCACATACAAACAATCTCCCCTTGTAAACTCTAAATACAATCTCATAATCTATCGTATTGAAGCTTATATTACACTATTGCCAAACACAATTTCTAATTCTTTCTAACACCTCAATTAAGATGAAGTAATTCATTCCTTTGTGAAATCAACTTGTACGACATAATGACTTTTAAAAATGATTTCATTTACATTCATAGACAGACAGGCTAAAACGATTAACAATATAACATCTTTATGCTTTTCTAAATTTGAATATTTGGTTTTACTACATAAAAACCACAACCGGTTCATGGGTCTAGGCTCTTTATTTGAACAAATAAGCATTTATACGGTCAATGTATGTTTTCCTTCTCAAGAAAAATACAATCAGCATCACAATGTGATTAAACTGAACAGAGTCAAACAGATATAGATGAGCTCCACCAGCATTTTTACTTTTAATGCATCAGTTCTTTCTGAAGAATGATATTGAGCCTAAAGCAGTGAAGGGACACAGTCTCCACTAACAATAGTTTAAGGTTCAAAGGAACTGCTTAGAGCTAATTTTCTGCTCCTGGTGAATGACTTTAGCCTGTTCACAAGTTTGTTTTTGTTTAAATAATTAATAGACGAGTGAGAAGGATGGGGCTCTTCAAGCATGCACTTGCTCTTTCTGTTTGAAGCCATCGATTCTGCTCTCCATTACTGGGCGGAAGTGACGAATCAGGCCCTGACGACAAATAAAAAAAGAAAGAATGATATTCAAGTTCACTTCAAACTCAGCAGATAAAGGCAATATTTAAAAATAATGGATATATTTAAATGGATAAATACAAATGTTTAAATAAAATATAATTTATAGAACACATGTGAATACATTTTTTTAAGAAAAACATTTCAGAATGCTAAAATTAACTCAAATGGAAAAACAAAACACAGATACCTCCAAAATAACAGCAAACAACAAAAATCAGAACAAAAACTTTACACACCAAAAAAGTATTTAGAAAAACTAAAAATAACAATTAAAAAAACATGTAAAGCTTCATAAAACAAATAAGCTAACATGACTTAATTAAAATTAAAAAAACAAGATAAAAAAAAACCCAACAATAAGAACCAAGTACAATTACAAGAACACAAAAAACATCAAAAACTACATTTAAAAAGTAAACAAAGCTGACAATAGACAATGATGAACAAAATCTGGGCGTTTACAATTGTAGAAATCTAATAAAAATACAAAATAATACAATGAAAGCGCGTATACAGATAATATTCATAAAACTGAAATTAAAAATACAAAATTAAAAGATCCCAACACCAAAACTAAATTTAAAATGTGAATAAAACTAAATAAAATCCCATATAAAAAAACTGTATACAATTTAACATATCCAATATATAATCCAATATAAATTATATATCCCCAAAATATTTAATAAAACATTTAAAACGCACACATAGAAATATTTGTAAATGTAAAAACCAAGCTAAATTAATTAACTGAATCGAAATAAAATAAAAAGAAGCAAACAAAGCTACAATCAAAATGACTACAACGCTGACACCACCAAAAAAAAAAACCCTGTTTACCTGGACTGGCCACGCAGCTCCGTCGCCCAGAGCACAGATGGTGTGTCCCTCGATCTGTTTGCTGATTTCCCAGATCATGTCGATTTCTGCTGACTGTGCATCACCTTTCACAAAGCGCCACATCATCTTGTTCATCCAGTCCACTCCTAAAAACCAATCCGGAGGCAAGAGTCAAGAACACGGAGCTCTGTAGCGCAGCCACTTGTGAAAGAAGAGGGATTCTTACCCTCTCTGCAGGGAGTGCACTGGCCACAGCTCTCGTGCTTGTAGAACTCAATCAGTCGGGCGATGGCTCGGATCACATCGGTCTGCAGACACAAAGATTGTTAATGTTGGATTAAAGGAACAATGTCACACATCACCACTAGAGGTCCCATTTCCTCTACACGCAACAATGTAATGCTAATTATTTTCTCACCAACAACCCCACAACAGAACAAATGTAACTAAATGGCTTGTAATGCAATGGTTGCCAAACTAGGAGTTTTGGTTGCGATGGAGGGTTCCATAAAATTCCCCATGCTACAATGAGTAACACAAAACCAACCCCATGTCTCCATGATTTTCCTAAGCTGAGATATTCAGATGCCACATTGGTTGCTATGGTAAACACTCAGGTTGCTATGAAGGGGTCAGTGACACAATGTAATGTTTCCTTTGTTACTATACGTTATATAAACCCATGTCTCTATAATTTACCTAAGCTGTGTTCAAAAAATTTGGTTTCTATGGTAAACAGTTTGGTTGCTAGGGTGCAGTCAGTGGTTACATAAAAAAATGCCGTCTTTGTTTGTCACTATGATTAACATAAACAAACCCCAATTTCTCTATGATAAATTTAATGGCCATTATAAGTCAATGGTAAATATTTAATCGCTTATAGAGCCTGGGGGTTCAAATACTTTTGCACAACGCCACAGAGGGTGTAGGAAATAGGGTCCAAGTCACAGAAATGTAATATTTCCAAAGAGACTCACAGATTTATCCATGACGATAAGTGCTGCTGTGCCGAGGCCGGTCTGAGCCTGAATGAGGGCATCAAAGTCCATGAGAACGGTTTCGCACACATGACGAGGTATGAGCGGAGTGGAAGAGCCTCCAGGAATCACACACAGGAGGTTGTCCCAACCGCCTCGGACACCACCTACACACCACAGAGCACTAATTATCTTCTGCACTGGCCCAAAATCAAGCGTTGGTCGCTTTAGAAGGTACCTGCGTGCCTCTCGATCAGTTCTTTCAGGGGGATGGACATCTCTTCTTCCACTGTGCAGGGGTTGTTGACGTGTCCTGAGATGTTGAAGAGCTTCGTGCCTGAGTTTCTCTCACGGCCGAAGCTGGCGAACCACGTCCCCCCTCGCCTGCAGATGGCTGGTGCTACGGAAACAGTTTCTACGTTGGCCACGGTGGTGGGACAGCCGAACACACCTGCACAAGACAAAAAGCCACAATTACAACGGCTTGACTGTTTTTATTTATCATTTAAAATAACAGTAATAATAATCACAAATAAATCATTTTACATCAAGTCGAACACCTCGAATAAACTAAACGAGGACAAAAATAATGTGGTAAATCTAAGGCCGTACCCACGTCTGCAGGGAAAGGGGGTTTCAGGCGAGGCTTCCCCTGTTTCCCCTCGATGGACTCAATCAGAGCCGTCTCCTCTCCACAAATATAAGCACCAGCGCCGCGCATCACAAACACATCGAAATCGTAGCCGGAGCCGCAGGCGTTCCTGCCAATCAGCCCGGCTCCATACGCCTCGTTGATAGCCATCTGAGAGAAAACATACGCAATCACTGCAAGGACCCTTTATCCCCAAACTGATTCCATTTGAGCTCAAAATTTTATGGAAAAACGTTTCAAACATAACGTACAACATTTAAATATTAGAAATGAGGTTTTCTTCTAGGACCCGGTCTTAAAGGGCCACAAATCAACATTTCCCACAACTTGCTTTTAGAAAATGGGAGAAATCGGTCCTGAAATAACCTTTGGCAGCCCATTTAAGCATTTTTTTTTTGCTGTAAAAATTATCTCTAAAACAGCTTTTGTGGCAACGCTCAGTATCATTTTATTACATTACACAATAATTCCACAACAATCCCGAAATTGTACAAAAAGTACAATTGTGAGTATTAAATTGACATTATTTTAGATAAAAAAAATTGACCATTAACAGTTTTTGTTTAAAAACAAAAATCCAAAGAAATTCATAAATCCCCCCAAAAAGCAAAAACAAGGACAAAACAATGTGAAAATGATATAAAAAACCAGGCAAACCTCTACTAGAGCTTTAGAACCTGTGCTTTATTTCGTGCAAGAATTTGGTCCTGATTGCGTTGATTTGGGGTCTACAAAACGAAACTGAAAGACGATCACACATTTTATCTCTTTTTAACTCTTCTAATGTTCTTTTAAAACCAAAAATATCAAAACTAATAACCTTTTTGAAACCATCACATTTAGTGTTTTGTGTCAAAACTAACATTAGCTCGTACACAAAGACCACACATTAGCTCATAACGGCTCTTTTAGCTGACCTTTAAGAACACTATGTTCAATCGTTATCAAATATTTGGTGGAGATCGTCGAGGTCTAGATTGAGGTATTTCTACAGATGTTTACAATCACACAACTAGAACAAAAACAGGAGGACAGATGTGTGACCTGGAGATTGGAGGACTCGTTGTAGAACTCTCCGCGGATGTAGATGTAGGCAGCACGGGCTCCCATAGCGCGGCCAGCAATGAGGCAGCCCTCGATCAGTTTGTGAGGGTCGTGCCTCATGATCTCTCGATCTTTGCAAGTCCCCGGCTCTCCCTCATCAGCATTCACCACCAGATACTTGGGCCTGAGAGAAAATGCTCTTTAACAAGGGCATGAACGACATGTCTTTCCATCTTCGTGTAAACAAGCGAATATTCGATGCACAAGTGGTACAGCGCCATCTTGTGTACGTGGTTTTTCAGCAGCATTTTACTGCCATTTTAAAAGGATGCTGGCGATAAACTAGTGGGATATCCTACTGGTGCCCAGGAGCATTTAAGCAGTGAATGAATACTCGAGTGCAGAGTACACCGAGTTGCTATCCTTGATTAGCACTTAAAACTTAAGAAAGCTCACCGTCCATCACTGGGTTTGTTCATGAAGCTCCACTTCATCCCAGTAGGGAATCCGGCACCTCCACGACCCCTCAAGCCAGAGATTTTGATCTCGTTCAGGATCCAGTCCACTCCTTTATCCAAGATCTCCTTGGTCTTGTACCAGTCCCCTCTCATCAGTGCTCCCTTCAGTCTGAGAACGACAATCGCAAGAGTTCATACGATCCCTGTATTGAGGGTTTGGACATAACATCACGGTACCTTGGAAATTGCAGAGTGATAATAACACAAGAACACAACAGAAATTAGGGGGCGCTAGTGAGTTCACCAGGCTCTTAAAAAAGGATTTGGCTGAAGACAATTATGGAACAGAAATATCCATAGATACCTTATACATAGATACCTTATAACGGCTTCGTCATGGCGCCATCTTGGTACTAAATGCTTGTTAAAGTTATTGTATAATAGTTCCTTTATTATTTTATCACAGTACTATATTAGATGTAATATTATTAATTATATTTCTACACATTTTATATTGTTGACCACTTTTTTCTATATTATCGTCAGCACCGTAGTGAGTTCCAATTATGTTGATGACCAAATGATGCATTTGGGTGTTTGTGTTAAATGTATATGATCTCAAAATTTATACCAAATAAATAAAACAAGTAATACTATATTTTAAACATTTATAATAAAAAATTAAGTGAGTAATGGTTACATTATTCGGTCTTGGATCTAGCGCAGAACGTAGACATCACTTTTCCTGTACTAAGATGGCGTCCGCTCTGTCGCATCATTCTGACCTGTTTCACGAGGTATCTACGTATGCCTATGGAACTATCTGCAAGATGTCTTTGCACTCTTTTAATAGCAGCAGTCCTCTTCGTTTAGTCAGTTTAATCAATAATTTACTTACTTTCACAATCCTTTTATTCAGATGGTTTGAATCCGAGTGGAGAAGCAATGGGCAAACCATTGTCTAGTGTTATCTTCTTCAGCCAAAACATAGACAATATGCTTCTTCTCTTGGATTTATATCAGCCACAAAAGCCTGGTGACCTCACTAGCGCCCCCTCTTTCCGTTGTGTTTTCAATTTGGCTTTGTAGAATCAGTGGCCCATTAGCGCACAAACAAAAACGCGGTTTGCTGAGGAGTGCAGAGAAACAGAGACACAGAAACCAGCATTCTCAGGATCGCAGCATTAAACAAAATCACTAGGTTTAATGCAGACCCCATTCCGGAAAGATGATATCCATGAAAGGTTTTGTCAATTTTACAGTCAAATGCACTTAATGATCATTGTTTCAAATGTGATTTTATATTAAAACATACCGGTAGTTTATTTATTAACCACAGGAACATAAAAATGCAAGGAAATTCAATATCTGGCAGAATACCCACTAAAAGCTAGGCATTTCGTAAGTGATCAGGGCGGTTAAGTACTTTTTCCATTTTAAATGGAGCAGTTTTAGCAATTGTTTTGGCACTTAGTCTCAGTGTAGGGGCGTGGCCAGGTATGAAAGTGATAATAAAGCACACCCTCTACCAAAAGAGTGACACAGATGGATGCAATCCTCTACACCTGTGCAGAAAATTACACATATTCCCAGGAATAACAATTTACCTCCAGTCATGTCTCCCATACAGGTTAGTGAATATTCTATCCTGGTCAGCAAGTGGCCCAAATTTGGTCTTCTTTGGTTTTTCCTGCATAGTAAAAGTTAATTACAGCTCACATGAGCACACGTAAACCTATTTGCATATGCATATCGCTCACTCGCTCACCTGTTGAGCTGTGCTGTTGTAGCGCACCACAGCCATAGAGTTTGGGGAAGTACCAAGATTAGTTCGCGATGCACTGGCTGTAACCACGGCAGTGGGGGCACGAGCCGCCCCCGTGGTTAGAACCCGGCTCAGAATGGGACAGCCGAGACAGGACAGCATCCTAATCTGGAAGAGAGGGAGGAACCAAACTCTAGCATGTGATGAGGTTAATCTATGTCTATTAATTAAGGACCATCTAAATAACATATTAACATAATAAAGAAGAAACATTTTAAAATCCACCTTAAAAAAAATCTAAATAAAAAAAAAAATCGGACAGATTCTCTACACACTACATTTTGAGAAGCAAAAATATTGACTACATCAGACAACACCAAAAAACAAATTTCATCCTTCTCTTTCGGAGCAAAAAGACAAGTCGTATATACAGAAGTTTTAGCAAGGTGTGAACAAATTATATAAACAAAGAATGTTTACAGAAAACAATTGTTTATATTTTCAATTTACAAAAAGCAAAGTAAATTGAAAACATTATTATTGTTTTTTTTTATTTAAAACATTCTAAAAACTTTCACTTTTGAAAACATTCCTTCTCATCTTTTATGCACTGTATTGTTTATCAACTCTAGTCGAAAAAAACAGAAATTTTAAAACCCACCGTAATACATAGATATCTTAAACGCTGTTGTACATTCAGTAAAATATATGATGTCATATTTAATCGACAACAAATTAGCATTTCACTTTAACATATAGACGAACATAAAATCTTAAACGTTACACCACTAACCAATACTTTTAGGCTGAAAGGCAGAATTTAATAGGTTCATAATTAAAAAGTAATAACGTTAATTTAATCAGAACGTCATATAAATGCGCCGAGTTTAACGGTTAACGTAAACACTGCTCAACATAACACTGGCTCAAAGGGAACTTCAAAACACAATGTAGCCAAACACGTTTCAAATAATAAAATAATACATAAACACACACACATTAAACTCAATTAGTATCATTAATCGATTTAATCAATTGGTTTGTTAGAAAAGGACTTTATTCGCAAGTGACCTCCACTTGCACTCTCATGACATTTGACGTTCTGCAGTATTGTTTTCATGTTATTGTACTAATAAAGATATTAAATAGTATGACTGAAACAGAATATGGTCAGAAATCTGAGTTTGCAAGCAACAAAATCCAACAGTACGAGTCAAACCGCTGCTTACCTTCGTGATCTCCCCGGATCTATGTTACAAAATAAAAAGCGGAAGGAATATAGCGAGCGACCCGGATGTAGTAACGGCTGCGGCCTGCTCATGCGCAGAGGCGCTATTGAGTCATTAAAAAAAGCTGTACCCCACAGTGGACTTGCATACCATTTGGTCTTTTCATTATAAATTGGTCATTTCTAATTTTAAAATTCTTCGTCATTTTTACCTTTGTAAATTATTTTTATTTGAGGTTCCATTTTTAATATCATTTATATTTAATATTCTATTTATTATATCGATTCTGACAATATGCTTCGTAAAAGACATTGAAATATATATATATATATATATATATATATATATATGCAAAACAAAAATCTTTCATTTCAGCTCATTGTTTATTTTTAATCAATCAATTTAATGCATGATTATCCAGACATGTTCCAAATCAACCTACATTTCACAAAATATACAGGGCAGCATAGTGTTCAGAATGATGGAGTAGAGAGATGTCAAAAAAAAAACAGAGCTGACTCTGACATTGTCATCAATCGTGACACAAATATTACGTATTTTGAGTTAAAAGTGAGGGGATACAAACAACCATTGGGTATCTCTTGGCATAGCAGCATTCCCAGAAAGATTCTTTTTGATCACCTCCCACAATTAAAAAATTGATCTTTGGAGCAGATAAACAAAATACACTTAGTCCAGACAATAAATCAAACAAAGACATTTACATTTGTACGTGTTCCACTTTTAACAATGCAATAATTACATTACAATGAAGAAAATCATATATTTTTTAAAGTATCAATGACATTATGAAAATGATCATTCTGAACCAATAAAAATAATAAAAATGAAACCAAAAAATTAAAATTAAATACCACTATTCCCAATAGATTTCTCAATTTCACAAAGATAAATATCCTTAACACATGTATATTATGGTCACGATGCGAGAGATACCTTGATATTATGTCCGTGATAAGAGACAGGTACCCCTAGATGGGAAAAGCCCCGCCCACTGAAAGTGCAACCCCACTAACTAAACGTTGAATTGTGACATTACTCCAATGCTACAGGTTTAAGTTTAGGGTTGGGAGTACAGCCAATGAGATAACACCTGGGTGGGGCTGCACGTTCAGTGGGTGGGGCTTAACGCAGTCTGCAGACAGAGTCATCGCAAATACATAAACATTAAAAGTTTAAGATCATAAAGAACTCCAGGGTCCAGTTTGATTTTTTTTAATGAGCGTAATACCACCCATCCACCAGGGGGCAGCACTAAAGTTTGTGATACCAGTGAAAAAAGCTTTTTTTACATAGTTAGCATGTTGCTCTTACTTCTCAAGAAAAGTTCAATGCTATTTCCAAGTGTATTGTAGCTCCTAGATAATATATCTATATATCTTCATATTGTGACATTTTTGTATTGCTCCATGATCTATTGTTTACATACCCATATGTAAAACAAGAAAAAAACACACCTAAGCAGCCTCTTTGGAAACACACCTTCACAACCTCGTTCCAACCGATTATCATAGATGAGTGAGGACTCAGGTTGAATGAAACAGAGATTAGTCAGCGATTAAGTGACTCATGCTGCTTAATACTTTAATTTGAAGTTGAATGACATTAAGAGAGGCCAGCGTGCATCTGTTCAACTAAGTCTCTCTATACCGGATGTCTTTTTTTACAGAGTATGTCAACAAAAGGCTCTTTTATTGCTCCAGGAAGCACAGAGAACTCATTGCGATCTAATATTAGTGTGTTATACAACCGCAGAGAGTCAATAACTGGCCACTTTATTAGGTACACCTTACTTGTACCAGGTTGGACCCCCTTTTTTCCCCTTCAGAACTGACTTAATCCTTCATCGGATAGATTCAACAAGCTACTGAAAAGTGAGTTTCGCCCATATTGACATGAGAGCTAAACGCAGTTGCAGCAGATTTGTCAGACTGCGGACCAACAACCGAGCCACCTTCACTTTACTCCCCTTTCTTTCACAAACTGCAGCAGATCATCTTGACCATGTCTATATGCCTAATGCATTGAGTTGCTGCCATGTGCCAAATTTGCGTTAAGGACAGGTATACCTAATAAAGTGGCCATTGAGTATAATCTCTTTTCTCGACTGAAATGAATCAATGGATCAAATTTCTAAAACATCCCTAAACACACAATACAAACCAACTCTAATCAAGTTAAATCACACCATACGGCAACTGTACAAATCATCAGTGAAACCGGAGGACACCGTAACACTTTACTCTCGGGAAGTCTCCTCTCCATCACAGTTCATCAAGAGTGAGATGCGAAGTGTGCATCAGTCTGCGTCGTCTTCCACGCCCTTGTATGAATACTCAACCCCGTTTCCATCGCGGCCCAGACGATTGACAGCCACGTTCTCAAATGCCCTCCTCATCAACGGGTTCTCCTCTAAGACTTCGTTAAAGCTGTCCACGCTGAGGGAGTATAGTCTGCAGTATACGTCCGCTTTGACCGTTGCTGTACGACGTCCACGCGTCAGCAAACATATCTCTGGAAACAACATTCAGATCGAATCAAATCTGAGATTCTTTAAGAATGCTTTCTGGGATTGGAACAACCACCGAACGGAACATTGTGAGGGTGTCGATTAAGATCGAAACTGAACTCACCTCCAAAGTAGCAGCCATCACTCAGTTTCTTTTCTTTAAAGTCTGGAGTGATGACACTGACACAGCCATGCTGGATGAAGTACATCTTACGACCCAGCGTCCCTTCTCGAATGATTACATCACCGGGTTGGAAGACCTCGAAGCGTAACTTTGTGAGGAGCACGGTGACGAAGTGAGGATCAGCATTCGCAAAGAGAGGCATGTTTGCTACCAGCCCACGGCAGTTATAGTTCACTATCTCCTGCAGGTCAAACATGATATAAAACGGTATCACCAACCCATTTATCAGTAGTAAAAGATGCTTTTTCAATGGAAGTAATGAAAGCGAGGCTCTGGTGGGAAGGAACCAGGAAGTAGAGGTAAACAACCTCGAAACTGATATTAAACCTGAAACTGTTGCAAATGTTGGGAGAAAATAAATGTTGCATCCCATGGAGTGTGTTAATGAAGCCTACATCGACTCGTTAAATATATTACATTATTATTGGTCAGATAATGACTCCAACTACAACACATTCCAGTTTCATCGATGAAGAAAACTTCATTCTTAAAACGGCGGCTGCATTAATCCTTTTGCCATTTATAGTATCCATTCACCAATGCCAACGTGTGACACAGCCTTAAAAAGTACATTAAAAAGTAATTCAGTAAATCATTTTTCATGCTGAAAATAAGACTTTTCTGAAATCTGTGACGTAATGTAAGATCTTTGCAATTAAATGGTAAAAATCCTGGATTAAAAAAAGAATTTTAGATAAAGAGATTTCTGCAAAAAAATATATATATATTTATATAGATAGATCTGATTCATTTAAAGGTTGTTAACAGCCACGAACAACACAAAAGGGTAGTTTTTCGAAAAAAACTCAAAGCATTTTCTTAAAATATGTTTAAAAATAAGAATTGTCTCCAAAATCATTCAATTTTATGAAAAAGTTGAAGTCAAATTTAAACTTAACATCAGTCAGAAGTAGCTGAAAACATCCCCGACAACACATTGGGGTAAATAAGCGAACTGACTGGATGACATCATCAGCTAATTTGCATAAAGATCTGCAAGAAAAACTCATGTTTGCTTCTATTAGAGTCGTGTATATTGTTACATTTCCATATATTTAATCCTTTAAATGGAAAGTCTTTCACTGTAAAATTCAGTTGTTTTTTTAAGATTTATTTTTTGCAGTGTTTTGATAGTGTTTTATTGCAGCCTTTATTAGAACATATGGGAGAGTAAGAACGGCAGGAAGAGAAGCGGGTATAATGAGAGGGGAGGCCAGAAAACGACAACATGTTCGGGACTCAAACCGCAGCTATACCACCAGGACGGACCTCACTGTAAATTCTATAGTCGTCACTAGTTTTGTGAAATACAATCTTTTTCTGCAGCATTTATACAATTTTTCTACATCATCATGTCACTACATTCCACCACCTGCCACTGTTTTGTCTCTCAATTTGTAATTAAAATACACTAACTGACTAAAATTGAACTCTTTGATCATTTTGTAAATGCTAACGGTCTAACTGGATTTAATGGTGTATGCTAAGCTATGCTAAACGTTGCTAAAATATGTGGACCATGAACGGGTTGAAGAAAATGGTGAACACTTACTTTTACAGAGTTTTGATTTTAAGAGGAGTGTTCTTCTAAATAAGTGAATTAGTTATTTATTATAAGAAAAGAAGAGAACCTCTTTTAGCGGGTCATTGAGCTCTTCCAGGATGCTGTCCTCATCAAACATCTTGCCCTGGAAGCGATGCTCATAATAATCATGGATCCTCTGCCGAGTATCAGCCGGTAGTTTGTGGAAGGACATGTACTGCTCCACTTGCTTATACTGGAACACAACAAACAACATTGTTGGGAGAGCGTAAAAAGATAAAAGTTTAAAAAACAGTTAGTACCTTTTCTTGGTACTGCCGATGAGAGGCATCCAAGGACTGCACCAGGTTAGTGGCATTGCCCAGGAACATGGCATAGCAGGTTGCACCAATGATCATACTGATCATGGTGAGCCAGACATCAGTCGGTCCTTCGGGCGCTTGAGCACCATATCCAATACACAGCATGTGGCTCATGGCCATAAAGAGGGCGTACGAGTATTGGACGTCCCAGGTGGAATTCTGAGTTAGGAAAACAGCTAAAATTTCAAAGATTTTAGTTCAAAAACACAGGGAAACGCTGAACAAGAACGTACCACCATGTTGTTTTTGGAAACCCAGCAGGTTGGTGGGAAGTCCTGCAGCATGGGCACCATAAACTGCATGCAGCCATCCCAGTGACAGAGGAGCAGCATCATCCCGATCAGATTCACAATGCGCACCACAGCACTTGCTAGATCATAGGTCATATGGAAGATCTATAAAAATAGGAATAAAAAGAAGGCTGGAATTGGGGTCAGGTTTGGTATAGTGGTGTTAGTTTAGTAACACGACGCTTGCTGCAAATATAGCGTTCATACGAAGGTCTCATATTGAAACGTAGTCTTACAAACAAAACAATTCAAATCAATAAATTCTACCAACCAGATTACAATCCGAACAGGTTCTTAAGTGGTGTTCCAGCAGATTACTGAGGATGGTTAATCTAACAAGATACAGTAATCAAACGTGACACTGATATCAAGAGGTTAAATCACAGGACAAAAAAACAAAAGTTACAACCGAATGTTTGTAATCCTGCAGCAGCTTTTTGACCGACGTTACTGACCAATCCACTCGCAAAAATAGCATAACAGCATTCGGACAAAGTAATTAAATGGCAAAAATGTAGAATTTAACAAACAATTAAGGCGAACGCGGTTAAGCAAAAACGGCTAACAAACCGAACCACTTTTTAATCGATTGATCAGGTGACTATATTTGTTGCATTTATCATTTAGTTTTAGTGGTAATGGTAAATTATTAAGCTTTGTTTAAAGAAGTGTATTAGGAGAGAGTAGGGGAAGGCTGGGAAATGAGGTTGGGAATCGAACCTTGTTCCCTTTGCGCAACGCACCCAAAATGTGTCACCAAACCACGACAATCAATTATTTCTTTTAGTGAATCCCTGACAATCAATAATGTTCAACGCATGTAAACCTCTGAAAATATCATATTATTTCCATTCTGTGTATCGTGGGAGTCTGCGGACGGCTAGATAGGGACGGAAATGGAAGTAGCATATTTAAAGTTTACATAACTTGAAGCTCAAAGTCACATGGATTACCACGAGATGTCCAATGTACATAAGAACAAATGCAAAACCACAGATTCTGAGAGAATCCTTGCTTGCGTCTCTCACATTGTTCTGTTTAAGGGTTTGGGTGAGGGTTTTAAGAGCCGCCATCTTAACTACAACATCTTGTTGCAAACTCACACGTAGTTTCCTCACGTGGTTCTGGAATTACTTGCAATTACGCCTCACTGCTGCAGTCTAGAGTAGACCATAAATCAACTGTTGTCTTGAATCAAATCCAGTTCTGCTTTGCATCTTTCCATGGCACTTTGAATCAGCTGTGGAGGGAAAATATTTGTAGCTGGGTAAATCTTTCAGGTGCTTTCTCTTGAGATGGTTGAAGTCGTTGTACCAGATCATCGCTGCAACTATTGCAAATAACTGTTTGCTCCAAGTCTGTGGCAACAAACCATTTCCATACTACCAACGCCTCTGTCTCGCATCTCTGACTGAATTTAGAGCGTAATATCTACAAGAGTTGCCCTGTGATGGACTGGCGACCTCTCCAGGGTGTGCCCCCGGCTCTAGCCCAATGTGCGCCGGAGATAGCCACCACAGAGAGTACTGGAGCTTTTGTAAAAACCCCAATAAAATATGTCCATTCCCTGGCCAAAGCAGATGTTTCTATGTTCACTTTTTCTGCATTGCTCACCTCTTCCCACTGGTGAATGTAGCGTATGAGCCTGGACAAGCGCAGGAGCCGTAGCAAGCTGAGGATCTTGGTAAACCGCACGATGCGCAGCGCCCTTGCAGTTCGATAAACCTCTGCAGACTCAAGCCGGGCCTCAATGTCGACAATCAGGAAGATGTAGTCCACTGGTATAGAAGAGATGAAGTCTACCAGGAACCAGCCACGCAGGTAACGGCGGCTGATAACCTGCGGATCCAGGATGATTTCCGAGTTGTCGCCTTCCATGATTCCGGTGCGAAAGTTGAAGACAAGGTCAGCCAAGAAGAGGGTATCAGAGGCAACGTTGAAGGTGATCCAGGGAAGTGTGTTCTGGTCCTCAAAGAAGGTGATTCCCCATGGAAGGATGACCAGGTTGCCCATCATCAGGCAGAGCATCACCAGGTCCCAGTAAAACCTGTGTGTTAAGAACAAGAGAATTATTAAATGGTGAGATTTTACTGTATGGCTTTCGCTGTTGTCAAATATATTTAGGTACTTTGGAAAAAAAGGTACAAATGTAAATATTGTTCCAGTTGTATCCATATTTTCCCGCTTTAAATGGAAATATCAATGTCAGTGGCCAGGGGCAAATGAAGTAGGGTAACATGGGTAGGAAAAAAATATTTAGCTGCACTCAGTTGATGAAAAAAGTTTCAATATTTGAATCACAAATCTTCTCTTGTTTTGATGGATGATGTTGCCTTGAGCAAGAAACTGGTGCATTCTTTGCCTGAGTTTAAAGCAGCTGAGAACTCCTCCAAGGCCAAGGTTCTCAGCTGGTAAAGAATGCCTTGGTTGAAAGAGAGGTCTGCATTCAAATGAAGATGTTTTAAGGATGGTGGTCCAAGTACCAATGAGTGAAAAGACAGCTGTCAGTTGAATGGTCAGTCTATGTCTCTAGTCTCAGGTGAGATCTCAGATACAAGCCGCTCAAATGTTCTTAGAGATCAGGTTAGGAGCTCTGTTTTCTCAGAAGAGCTTGGAGTAGACCACACAGAAGGAAGCCAGCTAATATGGTTCAGGAATCTGGTCTGTATGCCTCATGAGACCCAGTGTCTGTGGCAAGGCTTTCTTTCTGGTCTGGCCTGGGAATTCCCCTTTGGAATTCCCCCTGAAAAGTTGGAGGATGGGTTCAGTAATTAAAAAATGTGTACACCAATAGGGTCATAATTAATGAATAAAACCTGAGGATTGGATTAAAAACATTCCGTTATATTCAGTGAGGTCACATTATATTTGAACCATGCAAATCATGGAGGGGTCTAGAATTTCCAGCACAAGTGCATTTCCACTGTGAGTATCTGGCAACCACGATTTACAAATTAAAAAAGTTGTGTCAAATAAATATTGTTTATATTTGATGTTAGCTAATTGTACAGTGCTTGCATTTTAATGCTTTTCTGTCATATTTTATTGTTAAATGCACAATGGAGAATAAAGCAAATGCAGCAGATGAAACCATGATGGTCATTTAAAATGTCTATAACAGCAAAAAAAAGGCAGTTTTATTGATTATTAAAACCTCATATGAAGCTAATTGTACTATTTTTCCACATAATCCCCACATCGCAGTATTCTGCCTACTATAAAGTAGGTACCAGTCAAGATCAATAATACACCCAATTTCCCGGCATTTCTTATAATTATCACAATGTCTGCATACATCAAGTAATAGTTTAGTTCTGATCACCACATCAGCTCAAAATTCCTAATGTTTAGCAGGAACAGGCTGCAAAAGTGGTTTTAAAGCCCTGCTTGTTCCACCAAAACAATATAAATCCTAGCCTGGAACACTAAACTAGCCTTTCGGGTAACTTTATCCAGTGACAACATATGGTGACATTCCATTGGTTCCTGGAAATACATTTGAGATACAATCCCAAGATATTTGGAGACTATGCTCACAATTGGCGTTCTGTCCCAAAGCACAGTCCATTATGAGATTGTTTCACCAGAACTGACGACAGCTGCATGCATATGCAGGTGAGTTCATTACCTAAGTGGTAATGTACAGCACGACTCTTTGCACTGGATATCCTGCAATTTGCACAATGTAACGTCATGTGCGTGTTCTCCATTGGCTGAGGTTTCTCCATGCTCACATTTCCAAACCCGTCATTGAGGTCAACAGACATCCGGAGACAGATGTTTCATACAGAACGTGTTTTCTGTTCAACTGTAAACAAATTGTTGACATCAGAGGGGTCGGGTTGCCCTTAACTCCTAATGTTGGAGCATTGACTGTTTATAACCCAGAGAGAGTGTTAGTGACGTCATCCATTGGTTTTCAATTAAGAGTTTTCTAGCCTTCATCTTCTTTTCAGCCAAGATAGGCTGAAAATTTCATCTGGTTGTACATAGGCAGAGCCGCTGCTGGCCAACCGGGGGTACTAGGTGCTCCAAAAAAAGCAACGTTCAGGATGGAATAACTCAGAAATGTCACAGTAAAATATTCCAATTATTTGTATTCGGTCAGTTAATAATACATACTGTTACGATTTAAAGAAGATTTTAACTTAGCCCAATACACAATTTCACCCATAGTGCTTTTAGAGAACGAAAAAAACAAGTTCAGAATGGAATAACTAAAAAATGCTACAGTACAATATTCTAACATTTGGATTCTGACAAAGAATAATACTTACTATAATGATGTAATACATTTTGAAAGCATCCATAAGAGAAAATGAGAAATGAGTAATGTAAGAAATATTTCTTAACATAATATTCACGCAGATACATGCAGATAACAACAGAAAATGTATTATTAATACAGAACTATTAGCATCTTTTCATTATTAACTTTTGTCTTGTGAGCCAATGGGATAATAGCGCCCCCTCTGGCAATTGATACTCTCTGCGTACCTTGAGTGAAGAGTGGTGTAACTTTTCAGTCAATTTTTAACATGGCTGCCATTCTGGAGGTCTTCAGAGTTAGAGAGAATTAGAGAGCAAAACCTTTTCTTTCAACATAAGTCCCGGAACTCGCAAATGGGATTCAAGGAGAACGGCCAAAAATACACTGTGAAACTTTGTGGAAAGCCTACCCAAAAGAGTTATAGCTACAAAGGTTGTAAAGCAACCTAAAGGATTAATCTCAGGATTAAGATGAAACTTGTCTTCATATATGGCTGAAGGCAGATGAGAAAACACACCAACCGGCCACTTTATTAGGTACACTTTGCTAGTACCGGGTGACCATTCAGTTTCAGTCAGAACTGCCTCAATCCTTCGTGGGATAGATTCAAAAAGGTACTGGAAACATTTCTCAGAGTCTTTGGTCCATATTGACATGAGCGCATCAGAATATTTGAGTACAGTGAAAAAACCAGGTGATTCAAGCTTTATGCTACGGTGCGTTATCTTGCGGGAAGTAGCCATTAGGTGATTAGGTATACCTAATAAAGTGGCCGATGAGTGCTTGTCTTGTTGATATGTACTGGTTTATGCATTTTAAATAATTATTCTTGTTTTTAGAGCCTTAGGGCCAAAGCTGAAAAACGGGCTGCTTTACCAACAGAGAAGATAAAGAACCTCATCGACAACTACCTCAAGAGACTTCAGCTGTCATTGATTAAAGGAGAGGTACAAAATATTAAGACAGTGTAAAGTTTTGGAATGTTTTTATTGTCATTATGATTTTATTAGTTAAAACTAGACATTCTCTGATTATACAAAACAAAAGTGTGGATTTCATATTTTGAGTTTAATGTTTTTTACCATATTAGGTACTTAAGGAAAACTGTTTAGATTAAAATGAGGCAAACGTTTTTGGAAAGTAATTCACATGATGTACTTGGAAGTTGGCAAGTAACAGAGTCAAACATTTAACGCGTAGCAAATCTGTATATCTAAGAGGTGTCTTGTAAATAAAAGTAGTGTGAGAGACAAAGCTTAGTGTCTATTACCCATCATGTCTGGCTTTCCGCAAAACACAATCTGTTTATCCATCTTCCTCCTTTCTCCATGTACAAGTTTCAGACAAAGAAGCTCAACCTGACCCGGTGCAACTCAGTGACTCCATCCGACCCATCCATCTATCAAGCCTGAAACCCTTTCTGTTAATGGTAACTCTATAAGGGAAAGCGCAGTAACTGAGCCACGTACGATTTTTTTTTACTGAGCTGATTGAAAAGGTTCTGATTTGCAGCTTCATTACTCGTAGACGACAAATCAATGTTAATCTGCCTGCCATGATTTCATATATAGTGCTACACCAAAGGGGCGCTAATGATCCTCAATGTTAAGCATAGGGTGAAACAGAAACAGCTGTGTCTGGGCTTGTCATGGCCAGATTGAGCACCGTGGTAGTTATACTGCAGCAACAAGGTCTCTCCCACACCTTTTTAAAGCAGTTTGGGGTTTCAATATTTGCTTTAATAGAAAGACAAATACACTGGCAATGTAGATAAACTTGTGCATCTAAGAGACAATACTCTTTCGAAAACCAAAGATGTCCATCAGCTGAGAACTTGCAAAACTTGTGGAATCTAGGTTCAACCATCTACTTTACGGAAAATAGCTTTTTAAGGAAGAGTTGCGTACAAAAAGCTATATGTCGGACGTGGGAACAAGACCAAGCATCTCAAATAAGCACAAAACAAAGTGGGGTGCAGACAGGGATGCAAGTGGTGAAGTGCTGAGACTCGATGCCTTATGATACAAATAGAGTCCGAGATGAAATTGGTTACTTAAACAAAAAGAACAAAACGTTTTCTATGTCCCGCAGTAGCATAAAGCGACAGCAAACTCTAACACAGCTGAGTAAATAAACTAGCAAACAATCAGGTGCGGCCCAGAGCTGCCGGAAAGCAAACAGTTCAGAGAAAACAGAATTCAACTGGAAAATATACATTTCCTTCTTTGGGTGTGATTTGTGTTTATAATAATTGTTTGTCACCTATTTGCTTTAAAGTGGCTATAGGTTTATCCAACATTATTTTTATTAGACCACGATGAACCACTAAATTGCAAAGGGTCTGAAAATGTTGAGAAATTAAGCAATTTTCTTGTTCCAAGGAACCAGATTCTTGCCATTGGTTACAAGGAACAAAGAATGCCATTTTAAAGGTGGTCATGAACTTTATACTGTTCAATGTAATGACAAACATGCTAGAAAGACGAAATTACAGATTTGCTGTCGGCTTCAAGTTTATTCCTGTGGGTAGAGCTCAGTTTTTCTACAACATTTGAGTAAAACCACTGTCCAGTCATCCCTTTTTTATTAGTTTTTGAGGAAAACACATGTGTTCTTCCAGAAGAGTCTAATGGTAGCTTTGGAACAGTGCTGCTTCTCTTAACCCTTGTGTTTGCTCATTCTAAACTAAACAATTAGACGAAATCAAATTCAATTAGACGAATTGAAATGTGTTCTTCTGAACGCTGGCTTGCTCTTTTTCAGAATAGTCTAATTGTAGATATAACCAGTGTTTTGTATTTCTATGACCATCATGTTCATCTTAAAAATGTATTTCTCTAAATTTGCCTTTGTTTAACTAATGAGGTTTCGCAAAAGTGGAAGTGGAGCAGTGTGCATGTGACATAGATGGCTAACTCGGTTCACTCCACTGCTGGTTAAAAAATAAAAAAAAAATCTTTTAGATGAAAACATATGTGTTCTTTCGAACACTGGCTCGCTCTTTTCAGAGAACTGAACCTTTTCTTGATTGTTCTTTCAGCTCCTAAACGTCAAAAAAGCCAGCACATTTGGGGTTTTTTGTTTTTCTTTAACGTAAGATAGATTCAAATCTTTGGAAAATATTACGGAGACCTGTATAGCCACAAAAATGAAAATGTAGTGTTTCAGAATGTCCTCAAATATAGGCATTGCTATTGTTTGAAAATTTGCCAATTAGCAGTGGAAAGTTACATATTCTACCTTTATAGGATTAAAAATATAAACGAGAGCAAAACAACAGCCCAATAATTCTTTTTTTTAAATAATCTTTTAAATGAAAGCATGTGTTTTTCCGAACATTGGCTCACTCCTTCCGACACTCATGTACACTTGCGTTCATTGCCCCTTTAAGATAAGAAAGACATTTTAAATGTAAATTTTACAAAATTCTGAAGTCTTTGGAAAATGTTATGAAGACAGGCATATAGACATTATTATTCGTTTGCCTTTTAGCAGCAGAAAGTCACATATTCTACCTTTAAACTCCAAAATATGATTATAACATTTATGTTATATGCAAAATATGATTATGTTAAAAATGTTTAATGATCAGTCAACTCATGTTTTAGCCCTGCGTCACTCACCTGAAGTCACTGTATGGATGTATAATCCACACCCCAAACGACTTGACCCTTTCCTGCTCGGCAGCAACACCTTTCGCACTACCAAACATTCTCAATGAGAATTTATTGACCCCCGGCTGAAGCATGGAGCCAAACTGCCTCTGGAGGAACGTGGACTGATCAGCAAAGGTGCCCTCATCAGACTCAGCAGCCAGAGGGACCCCCATGGCCAGTGGCGAGTCTGGAATTCCCTTGTGGATGCGAGGGGGTGAGGATGAGCTCACGGTGGTAGTTGACGTTGTGCCATCCAAACCTGTGGTCACCTCAAGGGATTTGGAGGTGGGACTTGACCCAGGGTCTGCGCGATCCTGGTTGTGGTTGAGGATGGACAGCAGCCTCCGGCTCACATCTTCTCCTTCTCCTCGCAGTAAAGTCCTCGAGGAAGAACGCCAGTTGCTCAGAGAGAAGCCACCCCTGGAACGAAGCTTTGAGTCTCCATTTGAGGCCGGCGGCTGCCCATCACCATCCATTATTCAGGTCTGATGTCAGGGTCAAGCTGGTGACAAGTTCGATTCTCAGGAACAGAATGAGGGCATACTTTCCAAATCTAGCTCACCCTGTATCAAGTAGAAAGCACAAAGTATTCAAAACAAATTCGATTCACTTTGATAGTTAACAACTCTTAAAAAATTCATAAAAGATGTTACAGATTTATTGTAGTTTTACCAGAGCAAAGGGACTACACAAAGTTCCAAGGTGAAACGAGACGTCCCTCGCTGCGTAATTCATCCACCCATGGAAGGCTCCTTTGGGAATAAGTGCATTTATTGTCAATAATATTCGCCGGTATCCACTTTTCCACTCCCGCGTGCGGTAAACGCTCCTCGGAAAGCGGGCTTGTCGCTAAATCACGTCGTTATTGCGTAAAGAAGAGGACGAGAGCCGCTGAGGGTTGAGGATAATCGGCTTCTTGGTGTCAGGCGCGGTCTTTATCCCGGTCTCTGCTGACACAGTCGAGTGTTATCTGTTCACAGGCTGTCTGTGTGAACAGGTAGGGGACACCGCGTCACACCTCAGCGGGGAAATGGGCGGGGCCACCGGTGATGGAGAACTCTGAGCGCGCGCGGCGCACAGGTGCTTTACCTGCGGATCACGTGACCTGCCCAATGGCATTCTGTGGTGTAGGATATTATAGTTTGAACACTCACCACATCATATTTTATAAGCTCTTGTGGTCTATGCCTCTCACCCAGACGTGTTTATTTTGCCAGAATAGCTTTTTTGTTCTTTAAGTTACCTTTTTGTCCTGAAAAAATGTGATTAGGTTGCATATTATTTGACGGCAGCTCATGTGCAGAGATCTTCTCTCTTCATGTAACCCCTGGAAACGCTGGACGATGGTGAGATCAGGGTTATGTGTGGAGTTCTTTGTTCTTCTTTACACTGAAGCTAGTTTTTATTAACTTTGGCTGCATGTTTGAGGTCATTGTCCTGCTGCAGAATAGATATTGTGCCCATCACATGATATTGCATGATGGAAATGTTCTCTTTCTCTGTTCTAAGGCATTCTACAAAACATACATTACTATATAGACAATTTCTCTTCCCATGATCTTCTATTTATTTTGGCCCCATTAGAGACTCCTGCAAGATTTAGCTACAGGTGAGTAAAGTAACCTTGTTCATGTCGCTGTGCTCGGGGCATCGGTGTACAGTTGTCATTTCGGTCTCTCCCACATAGATCTGGTTTCTAAGACTGTCAATCCTGTAAAGTGCAGAGTATAATGTTTCCGAGAGCATAAGTGGGATGCTTTACCTCTGCTAAGCATGAGGAAGACAATTAAAATAATTAAAGACACAGCCTTTGCTGTACAAGCAGGTGGGGAATACAGCCAAAAGTTCTCTCTCACGCTGCTGCTTCCAGCTCATTCATTATTGTGCTTTAAAGGTGCGATATATATCTTGGCAGTGTTAGAGTCCATGATGTAAGCATGCACATTTTAATTAGGCTAAGAAAGGGCTTAAAAGGTTTTACAAAAAGTTGTTGTTTTTTACTTTTGTAAAACAAAAGTAAACATTAGGAGAAAAGGAACATTTTTGTGATAAAAAAAGTATTTTTTTTTCAGAAAAGTAAATTGTGATACAAGTTAAAATGTTGCGGTCAAATTTTGTAAATATAATTTTTTTAAAATAGCGTTTTTGTAAGGCAAAAGTCCCCCATTTTTAAAAAAAATTAGTCTATATTTTGAGGCATTTTTTTTTTATAAAAAAGTCTAACTTTTTGATGTAACAACAGTAACTTTAAGTATTAAAAATAACTATTTGTGGACTAAACTCTTCAAAAACAGTCGATCTTGGTGCTTGACAGAAAATACTTTATTTATAAACACAAATATATACACACATATTGAACATTGAAAACGTCTTGTTATAATCCAGTAATTGAGAACACATTTATAACAAAAGAATCCCCTTCAGAGTGATGCAAATCGACAGTTTACACCGGTGCCCTGATCTCAAGTCATTTTTAAGATTGTGGTTTATGATTACAATAATTGTATGCACACAAACCCAACTGATCACACCAAGATACATCTGCAGTTGTTATTTTTATGACATGCATTCCTATAAAAATTATTGCTGCAAAAGTAATAAAAAAAATGACATAATGACATGCTCAATTTATTTTCTTCTGTGGTCACATGACCTTACAAGGATCTGCACCGGACGCTGTGGTGATGGAGGTTTGTGCTTTGCTCATGTTGAGACTGAGACCCTCGAAGGCGCCAAAAAGAGAGCCGTCACTTTTGGTGGGAGCCTTCCTTTGAACATTTGTCCTTTGCACCGGCGTCTAAAAAATAAAAATACATTTCAAAAATGAGAAACCATCAGAAAAGCACTTTAGCAAGTAAAACCTTAAAACATGAAACGCACCTTAGCAAAGCGATGTGGACTTCTATAATGGGCCCTCAACGCCGTCCTTTCCGCATTCTTCTTCGCGATTTTAACTTGCCTTAACTTCCTGTGCAAATAAATACATACATTAATTAAATGTAAAGCGAAAAGAGCAGGATTAGAGCGAGTAAATGAAATGTTTCATGCCTTTCCCTGTGTAGTTCTGCTTGGTAGGTGCGCAGCCATGATGAGTCGTGTGCGGTGGCGCCGATGCAACAGGGGGCGCTCTTGCGGCGGACTGCTTTGCTCTTTCGACCCAAAGCATCCTGATCTCCGGTCAGGCAGCAGGTGAGTTGACGCAGGGGCGCCCCCAAGGATTTCTTCACCACTGCGCTCATCTCTCAGGTCTGAACTGGAGATCAAGAGGTCGAGTGAGGATGAGGATATTTAATATATTACCCACCCTCCTGCATCGAAAATTATATAAAAAAAATATCCTTAAACCCTTCTTAATCCCATTTAACTAATCCTATTTAAAATGGTTAAATGTTTTTAAATATAGTTTAAATAACAGCTTTTAAACCATACTCTTGGAATATTTGGGGATTTTGAAAATGTTGATTTTGAGCATTTAGCCCTTATACCGATCACTCTTTGCCACGACTAGCAAAAAAAACACATTGTTTTATATAAAAAAAGTACAGATTTTTTTTTACTTGCATAGATACAAAAAAAACTTAAAAGGTCAAAGTTTAACATTAAATTAAAATGATGCATCAACGGGTGGAAAAATGCAATGTGCAAAAACATGCAGAAAAACAAACAAGTACTATTCAAAAATAAATGCACACAAACACTATTTTCGTGATGTAATGATTTCTGTTTAACTAAAATGCTGGAATATTCCACCCTTTTTGGAGATTTTTCTTCCTTTTCGTTCATTATTCATTAAATATCAAAGCTTTTTTTATTTTTATATTACATTTTATATTAATGTATTTACCGGTAAATGTTGTTTTCATAATTTAATACACAACAGTATTAAAAGTGTCTCACTTGTATGTATTCTGATTACGATGAACAAACAGCTGATTATTTATTTCTTTTTTTTAAATACATAGTTGAAAAATTCTATAGTTTAAATATTGCTGCAAAAAAAAATAGATTTCATTATCAATTCATGTTCAGTTTAGAGAGTTAATGGTAAAGTAGTTTTCACCACTGGAGGCGCCATTGTTAAACAATAATAATACTAATAACTGATGACATGCCGAAGGCATAGTGGGAGTTGTAGTTTTAGCCATCAAACTCACCCAAAGGGTTATTTATGAAGTAGAAATTTGAAAATATTAGATGAAAAAAAATCATCTTCATCTGTATTTAACAATGCGCTAAAGTTAAATCAACAAAAATATCATAAAATAAGTCTTAATAGCTCACAGTTCAAAAACATAAACTAAGATTAAAATCTTAAAACTTGGATAAAGATTATTTTAAATCTTATTATTTTCTAAATTATTCTCATTTTAAGCATTTGAACGGTTTCCATTAGCACTAAACTGAACTCTAACTCATACGCAGGTGTGTGGTGGTACACAGGTGTGGTCAGTAAGTGATAAAAAAAAAAAGCCCCCAGAAAACCTCAAACATTTAAAGCTATAGTTTTCTCATCCCAAAACCAGTTTGTGGTGTAAACCCCTCAACTCAAACATCTCCTGTCCTTTCCTCAATAAATGTAATTATTGGTTCCAGTGGCAGCCACATGGATAAGACGCATGTTCAAAGAAAGCAGTAACTAGTAGGGAGTATTTATACATTTATTCTCAAATGGGATAAAGGATTATTAAATCGAAGATGCTGGTACATCTTTAAAAAGTAAAGTTTGAATAAAAATTAGCAGTAAAAGCTGATAGTAAAATGAGATGTAAAATATAATGACAATATTTTTCTAAGACATTTCTAAAGTAACGCTAAAATGTTATAAAAAACATTGACTAGTCACTATTTCCTAAAGTGTTCAGTTGAACAGTAAAAGCAGAAAGGATGGAAGTGCCGTACCTGATTCCTGCAGAAACTCTTCAGAAGTGCATCTCTCGATCCTGACGTCTCAGACTGAGATCTCCAGCTCTCGTGCTCTCATCCTGAGCCTCATGTTTTTAACCCCACTCCTTCCTACATCTGTCCCCAGCTAATTCCCAAATGACGTAATGTCTTCTAAGCACTTTAATGGTGGTGCGAGATTCTCAGCCATGTGAAAAACAAGAAAGCACTGCGCCTGGGTCACAAGGAACCACTCAAATGAGTCAGAAACGCGAGACGGAGATCTGCTCTGAAAGAAATTAGACTTTTAAAGAAAATCGGTAACGGTTAAAGGGGAATAACCTGAAGCATCATCGCTGATCTTAGCAGATTAAGGGTAAGATCTTTCCTTCCAACAGATGGCAGGAGGGAAAACAGATTGAGGAGGTTCAGACAACAAATATGTGAATGAAGGAATGACGTGAGGATAGTTTTTTTTAACATCAGCAGCTGCTGCCAGAATCAGGCGCCGATGAACTGGCCATTCACAATTCGGCAGACGGACCAAATGTACAAGTATTCACGAAATAGTTCCGTGCCTTTAATGGCCATTTAGTGTTTATTGACATTGCATCTGACGTTTCTTTCGACGATAAAAGCACAAATATGTTCAAGGACGACATCCATAAAAATATGGCTTTATAAACAAAGCCATGCCTACTTCACGATGATGTTGGATGTTTCCTGTTAGTTGTTGTACTTAGCGCCACCGCTGGATCTGAGTATCATTGCCCGAATTCAACATTTTTGATGAAGTTCTCGAGTCAAAAAGGATGAAAGTTAAGATTTGTAAAAAGTTTGGTTTGTCCCGTTGAAAAATCTATACAATATTGCTTGAGCATTCTATAGAATGCCAGGATTTCAGCCTTTGCCCCATCTAGCACCCCTACTGTGGTTGGCTCGGTTAATAATTCCCCATCATTGTATCATGTGGCAGTAATAGGAATTGTTCATTTGCATATATATAAGTTTGTTCTATTAATATTCAAACTTTGGACTGGAAAATTAAAACGGTAGTTAAAATTTTGATAGACAATAGCAAGGATTGGTAGTTATTGGTGGTGGGCTGATCCAACATGCCCCAAACAAACCAAGCGGAGTGCAATTAGGAGATTATAATTAAAGAGATCTCTAACTCATTCATTACTGGTTAAATGTACAAGTTGTATATCTCTGGAATTGGAATTATGACCAGGAGCAAGCGGGAAATATCTCTCATCACTAGTAAAAAATGCAGTTGGAAATACCTCCAGTAAGACTTCCGCCTAGTAACTTAAAACCCAAATCAGCCAACTCAAAAACTCATTTGTAGACGCCTGTGAATATTTTTCAATGGAGGAATACTAGTCATTAAAGAATAGTAGATTTCTCTCGAGTACATTTCGACAAACAATTACAACTAGCCAGAACATGCAGGTATATTTTGGAATTAAAACAGGTCAAAATAGAGTTATGGCTTGTACAGAAAAAGTATTAACTGTTAAAACAGCATGCCATACAAGGTGTTCCACTAAAATTCTTAGGGCAGTTTCAGGCAGCACGATCTCAGCCCTAAATTTGAGATAAAGCCAATCGCATTCAACTGGACAGAATTGCTTCTAAATTGTAGCGTGTGGCAATTGCACTGTGTGAAGTATAAATGACTCACTCGTGTTGAGATATTCGGTGTGCTTAATATCTGGAGCTGTCGGGGAATCACAACCTGACAGTGTGAAGGTGTTCTGACTGGAAATAACGCCTGTGATTATCTGCAGCCAATGAGAGAGCCACATCCAGGGAGGAGGAGTTACAAACGCACAGACAGTAATTATCTGCACCTGACTTCAGCAACATACTCTGTATTATCATCCCTATTAGAGCTCCACAAATGTACATTGAACATACTTGGAATTTTTTTTCCTGCTGATAACTGTTCTGCAAATGGCGCAGCCAGTCTCTTTGCTTTTGTTTGTCCAAGTTCTGTAAGGAATCGCTTGAAATACACTTTCTTCCCACGTAAACACTCGTCGACTGTGCACAACAAGCGTCAGAAATAAAGGCGCCAGCAGCTCAAATAAAATTGCTAGAGCTATGGATTGATTTATTTTGTCAATAAAAAAGGAGCATAAATAAATCGACCAAGAGGGAAATGAAAAGAAATATATGCATAATGACAATAATTTCAGTTGTTTTCCTTTTAATTGTCCTTTTGAGTTAAAAATGGTTAATTATTTTGATAACTTTAGTAGAACTCCAGGGGGGTGTTCCAGAAAGCAGGTTATGTGACATACCTGGGTATGTTTAAGGATAAGTTCGTGGATAACCTCAACTTTCGGTTCCAAAAACGGAGGTAACTTTCTGGGTATGTATGTAACCATAGCAACTGACTCTCTGAAGATAACCTGCTCGGGAGCAGGTTATGTTTCAGTGTAACTTCGTTTCAGAAGGTTGGTGTGCATGGCGTGCCCTTTTGATGAGGATCCTGTGGACGTAGAAGCACAAATTATACGAGTTTTTTTTCGTCGGGAGAGGGTTATAAGACCACGTATTGATGTGTTTGCATACCCTTAATGAATATTTGAAAGAGCGTTATCGTTTTTCAAAAGATTCGTTAGTTTATTTAACACGTCTTTTAAAACCGCATATCGCGAATGTGACAAACCGCGGTTCTGCGCTTAGCACAGAAAACATTCTGTGCATAGCACTTAGGTTTTTTGCGTCTGGACATTTTTTGTACAGTGTGGGCGATTCAGAGCATGTGGGAAAGGCAACTGTGTGTAGAGCCGTTCGTACAGTATGTCTGGCAATTAAAAACAGTTCTTACCCACGTTTGTACAGTTCCCTGGCCATAAACCTCTGCTTATTATTAAAGAGGAATTCCACAGAGTGGCAGGTTTGTCCTTTGTAGTAAAATCTATGACGCATATTTAATATTTAGTCATATTATGTATATCTATACATGTATTAATTATTTTCGTAGTGATATAACATATTCAAAAGGCTGTATAAGTCATACTTCATTATTTTGTATTATAATAAAACGGGAGCCAATACCAAATTTGTAATTTAATACACTCACGCATTTACTCTGTCCGTTATTTTTTGCCAAGCCAACTCTCTTGCTTTAGCTGATGCAGCTGTATTGCTTCTTTTTAATATTATTGGCTTAAACTCCTCATAAGCGTGCATTAAAACCTCCAACTCCGCCTCTGTGAAATACGCCGCTCTCTTTTTTTCGCTTTGACTTTCCATGGTGACTCGTGAAATCGGCGATCCATTGAAAATGTCTTTATATATGCACCGTGCACGCGCATTAACTCTGGGTAACCAGTTGGAGGTTGATTAAACTTACTCTTCTCAGGTGTTTTGGAACCGACATACTCATGGTATGCCTGTTTGGGGTAAATCAACCCAGAGGTTATGATTTATCATATGGTAAGTTAACCAAGCTTTCTGGAATACCCCCCTGGTGATATCGGGAGTTAGATCTCAACATCACCTGGGTTCAAATCCCTAACTATGTGCCATTTACCACAATGACTAACTATAGCAGAGGTTGGTGTGTCCAAATGTTTGAGGTAAATTTAATTAGTTAACTAAGGATTTCATTAAAAAAAAACCTGAAAACTCTCTTGTTTAATAAAAGATTTGAAACATCTAAAAAAAATTGAGACTTTGCTTTAAATCTTTCATTCAAGGCCTGGAAGTTTAATCTACGTTTATATTTCCATCCTGTTTTCATTTGACTGGAGTCAGGAAACGTCTGCATTAGATTACGTCTAATTGTGCGGTTTCTAAATAAAGCAGGTACTTGAAGAGCTTTGCGAGGATCTCTGATCTAAGCTGAGCTCTTGAGATCTGCCGTCATGAATGAAGCACCAAAATACTGTCTTCAATTCTAAACCACTTCTCTTCGTAATAAAATCTATCGCGTTGCGTTTATGTTTAATTTAGCAAATTTTTGGTAACCACATTTCATCAGAAGGCTAAAACATGTTTTACTCTGTTTATTAAGTCAAAGAATAACTATACGTTGCCATACGATAACTAACTGTGGATAAAGCACTGCATCGATTCCCAATAAGGTGCATAAGATTGATTCACATCAGCCAAAAGTCTCTCTATGCACAAACAATGAAAGCAGGAGATAAACGATGCGATCGTAAAAAAACATTCGCCCGAAGAGCTGCTGCTGTGAAGTTCACAGCACGCAAACAGACAGGTCCTTTATTCTAGAGTCACAACATATATTCATTCGTATTTACACATTTATACAGTCAAATCCATACAAAGACGCAAAAGGAGTCGAAATAAATACTGTAAACGTGTGCTGAGGGGCATAATCTCCAGATCACCGCGGCTCTGACCGCAATTTGATTATCGAGAAGGGCTAAAATGAACCTGCCCGAATGTAACAGTGCTGCTTGATTCCGCAGCCATTTTCGAAATGGAGTGCTGCGTTAATGCTAGTCCTCGCACACGTCTTTCCAAAACACCGTGACCCAACCGGGCTGGAAGAAGTTCCTCGTTCTTCCCTTCTCTCACGATTTTTGGAAGGACGCCGGTGCGCTCTCAGTCTCTGAGTTCTTATTACATTTCTCTGCTCAGACAGGGGTGGGGTGTTTACGTGGGTCACCGGCTGATGTCGCGGTTTCCCTCCCAGTTCTTAACGGTGCTGTGTTCCGCTCCGCTGACGCTGCACTGGAAGAACGGATGCCTGAGGGATGCAGCTAGTGTCAGCCGCTTGGACGGCTCGTACTCCAGCATGGACTCGATCAGATCGAACAGCTGGTGATGCTCTTCAGTTTCAGACAGAAGATATCTCTGATTGAAAAGAAAAGAACATCACCGATCAGCACGTTCTTTTTACTGGACAGAGACCAGGGTTCCACAGTAGAATTTAGGGGTGCAATGACAGCCATTCGTTTAGTCACCGTTTGGTTGGACTGCTCACATCAGCGAGGAGCGCGACCAATGCAATGGAGGTTACAGAAGCGTGCATGCTCCCCCAAGTCTTTCAGAGTGAAAGAGCATTAAACGCCTCTAAACGTCTGTTTCACACTGCCACCGCGTCCATTATGTCTGCGATTCGTTGAACGACGGAGAACGCAGCCAGGGTGCTTTCACACCATACATCTACAGAGTGTTGCTCCTCTATTACAGTAGCCATAACCCGTTTTTTCTGCAAGATCGACGTTTCTATTCTAAATTTGAAGAACCGGATGCTTCTCCACTTCGAAGACGAGGTGAGTATCGGCATCACACTTGGTTTTTAGTGAATGTAAAAAAACAGAACAGTGGTGAACCAATGCGGATTCTTTTCCCAAGACTAAACGCTTTTTTTCTACATTTTGTAATGGTCCACTACAAAGTTAACTAGCAACTCTGTTTTCAAACAACTTCATGTGGTTTTCCTTATAGATGCATCATTATTCTTGTAGAACAGAATACTCCAGTGCATTGTTTATTATATATTCTACCTATAAATATATCATTTTGATTTTTAAACCAATTCTGCTGCTGCTTAATCATTTTCAGCATGATTTCTCCTAATTTCATAAAGTGAATATAATAAATTACAACAACTTATTATTTAATTATATTTTGGATATTTACAGTAGCTTTACTGTTCAAAAACAAATGTCTTTCATTTAAGGTTTAAAATGTCAAAATTAAAGATCATGAACACTGATATTACCGTGATTTATGGTAAAACATCAAATTAAAAGAGCTTCTTTTTTTTTTTAGATTACCATGAAAAAAAAAAAATCACCCAACTAATCAAACTAGTCAATCGTATCAAAATAAGTTTTTAAAGATGATCATTTTAACGTTAAAATCTGCAAAAAAAAGACCTCACATATGTCCCAAAACAGCTTGAGAAACATGCATTTTAACAGGCCGTGTGAAATACATTTTAACGTCAGGTTTTAAAACAGGAAGTGCTAAAAATTACGTAAAGGCACCGATTACAGACCGATGTAAAAGCGTCATCATTAAAATGTGGGGTGTTGTGGACGTTTAAAGCAAGTATGAAGAGAATGTAACGTAACCCTCTTACCCTTAAAGGTTTGCAGTTATCTCTGACGTATCTTCCTGCAGACGAATTCTCGTCCCAATCTAGGCGTCCCCGGTAAAAGTACTTCTGTTTCCTGCGGTGTTCATTAGCTTCATTAGCCTTCATTTAAAAAAAACCCAGACCCAAATACTTTAGGAATGACTGAATTTAAATACCTAGTTTTCCGGATCATACGTGAAGGAACGGGGCCTAATATCCTCTCCATCATTGCTAAATGCTCCCGATTATCATGAGTCTGAAAAGAAATCAGAAACACATTGAGTTTTTTTTAAATAAAAGTACATTTTTTTATCTGAGAGCGTGAAGCAACATTAGCAGCGCATGTGAGGTCATAGGGTGACTTCGGTGTGTACATATGTGAACACCTGTGACCTCTCGCTGAGCTTCTTAAGCAGCTTAGCGAACATGAACACGAGAGGCTCAGCGGACCTGCTGTCATGACTCAGAACAAGGAAGTAGCAGAGTTTGGTGGAGTACCTGGAAGAGCGTGAATCCGAGGTAGAACTCAAAGAGGATGCAGCCGATGCTCCACACGTCACATGGCTGACTCCAGCCTAATTCTGAAAAACAATGTTTATATTGTGTTATGGAACCCTCTAGTGGTCATCATGTGTTACTGCAGAGGAGCTATAAAAATAAACAATCAAACGTAGGAACCGGAATGTTCAAAAAGGTTTCCAACAGTTGATTTACGCAGGTCAATCCCCTAGAATCCAACCATTTTTCCAACAAATGTTCAAACTTGCTGCACTTACATAACTAAACTGGCAAAAACTGTTCGGGCAACGCCTTGAAATACATTTGAACAAATTTTGAACAGATCCAACAGGTTTCAGAGATGTTCACGATGGAGAAAGTCAATTTTGTGAAAAAACAAACCTCATTCAAATGCAGTAAATAAAATCATGAAAATGCCTCTTGTGGTTGGGGACCACTGTCCTTAAGATAAAGATGAACTTTGATCCATAAGTTGAAATGATTCTTGTACCGTAAAATTTTGTAACGGTCTGGTTCTGAATGCATGTAAAGTCTTGTCAATAAAAGCATGACCACATCCTGTTGCTTACTGATTGGCCAGAAAGAATACTCACTGTATGCGTTAGAACAATGTTTAGTTTGACAGTCCTTCGACGGTCTATCGCTCCCTGTTGCACAGTGTATGTTCTTTTTAATTTAAGGGCAGTTTGAAATTAAGAGCGGTTTAGTTCAGTGCGTGAGCAAGCTTCAGGTTGCCAATTATATTGAAACTCTCAACAAAAAATAAAAAAAAGGCATTTCCAGAGATAAAAAAAAAAACACTCATTGTTTTTTGTTATGTTGTAATAATAGGATATTTTAATAGATGTTGGCTTTAAAAATGATGGGGAATAAAATGAAAGTATTTAATTTGCTTCTAAAAAATGGCGATATGTGTGACGTACACTGTATAATTGAAAAAAATAATAATTGACTGATTTCAGTCAAGCAAAGGAGGGGTTTGTAAATAGATCATTTGAGAGCCATTGAGACATTCCGGTCATTAAAAAAAACAAACTGACTAGCAAACCTTGCATGCACTTCAACCGCTGTAGACTCCCAAAACCAAAGTATGATCCTTTCATGAGCACTTTGAACAATCACCTAGATTCTCCCAATGTCTAATTCCTGTAACATGAGTTAATAATGTAAGTTCTGAGTACAGACGCAGCGAAGTTGTTTACAATTTGCCAAAGCAGAATATTATGGTTTAAAGTCATGGCATCAGCTTTCATGCCAAACACATCAATGCCTCCCTGCCGTCGGCTGAATGAAGTCACTCTGGTCTCTAGATGACTGCTAATTAAATTCCATGTGGTGGAAAGGAAGCTAATCTGTTGTGCTGCTGCTGCTGCAGTGATTAACTCATTCCAGTCTTAGCGCCTGAACAGATCAGACTTAATGCGCACAAAGTTTATTCTAGATCAATGTTAACCTGCACCGGTATTAAACACTGCCAAGATGCTTGTTCTTACCTAAAATGACTTCAGGAGCTCTGTAGTGCCTGGTGGAGACAATGGTACTGTGGTGCTCATGGTCAAAGGTAGCACTGCCAAAATCGACAATCCTGACTGCTGTGTTCTTCACAGTTCTCTCATCTCGTTTCTATTGAAGGAGAGCAAAAAAACCTTTATTTAATCCACATTGGAATCCAACGGCGCAGAGAATTTATTTCCCCAAAGTCCCCACCTTCTCAATATTGTAGGCGACCGTGTAGTCCGAGCTGACGAACAAGATATTTTCTGGTTTCAGGTCTGTATGAGTCAGTTTGTTTTCATGCAAAACTGCAAAGCGCAAAAACATGAAATTGAGCATTTCCACAATCCAGGATTCATCAGGTAGAAAACCATTCACATACACTTGCAGGCCAAGCAGATCTGGTAAGCCATATGTCGAACTTGACCAATGGAGTACGGCAGGTAATTGTTTTCCTTCAGGAAGTCGAACGTGCTGAGAGCCAAGAGCTCAAAACTGAGGCACATATGGCCATGATAGTCGAACCAGTCAAACATCTGCACACAGAGACTAGAAAAGACGAGAAACATTTAGTGTTGAGCTTTCACTATTAAAAGAATTCAGTGCAAAGAGATAAAAAAAAAAAAGACAGCTCACTTCTTGTTTTCAGGATCTTTTTCATTAATCCTTTCCAGTACGTTGATCTCCAGACGAGCAGCCTCTTTGTATTTCTCCACATTTTTAATTATCTTCAGCGCAACAGATGCTCCGCCCCTTAAATCAGAAGATTACTCAGCTAATCGTTCTTTTTCTGCTAAGAATCTCTTTACAAGTAAGAAGTCAATAAAATAAAGTAAACCGAGTGACTTTAAATCTGTAAAATTGCAATTTCTCATTTTTCATTCGAATTCCCCCATTACATACTTGGCACAATCAAAGAAAAATAAAAAAAATGAACCACCCAACCAAAATTACAGTCACAAGAGTGGAAGTGCGATTTATTGACACTACTGCTTCAAAAGTCCCACCTGGGACTAAAGTAGCTGACCTGGGATCTGTACTCTCAACTAGAGGTCAACCGATGTGGGTTTTACTCTAGGCGACAACGATACTTAAAAGTTCTTATACCCATAGAAAATCATAGAAAATCCAAATATATAGAGTTCTTGTATGATCTTACCCATTAATGCCACTGTAAACAACGCTTTCGGTCAAAAAACGTGCACATATGTGGCAATAAATTCTGCAAATACTGATTTTTCTAGACAAGTCGTCAATATATTGACCTGGCCGACTAATCCGTTTTCCTTTACTCGCAACAGATACAAGACTTTCCGTTGTGTTGATGTTTAAGTTGCTAAATGCTCAAATTAAACCTGCCATCTCCATTACCATCATGAGTAATTTTCTCTACCAGCGCTGAAACTTGTTAACACACTATATGTTCTGTATATTACATTATAAAAACAAAAATAAAATACAAACTAAACCATTCTGAAACAATCTGCCATTTCTTGAAGAATAACAATTACTATCTGTTTGAGTCACAATCAAACGCAAATTTCGTTCAAGAAACATTACAAAGGCTTGTTTATCAGACGGTTGTTGAGTGATAAAAATCTTATTAATCTCCTCCAGAAACAAAAACCCTTCGGCTGATCATTATTCCATAATCTGGTAATCATAATAATCCTCAATTTAATAATCCTGGATGCTGTTTGTCAAGAGGAATTCTTTCCAGAAAAGATAAAGAACCTCATCAACAACTACCTCAAGAGACTTGAGGCTGTCGTTGACATTAAAGAGGGGAATACAAAAAAATAAGAGTTGGGGTGTGCTTTTCATCATTTCTGTTGTCATTGTGATTTAAAAAGAAAAAAAAAATTCAGTTGTTATGCAATAAATGGCTTCACCCAACCACCCATTTTCTGAAAAATGGCCAATAAATCATAAACTTATGAACACAACTGTACTTCCAGAACAATGGTCAACAACTGCTGTTATTATTCTTTGAGCTAATAAATGTCTTTTTATTTCACACTATGTTGGTTTTGTTCTAAAGCAGAAGATTGGTTGCCAAGTAATGATGCTCACCTGCGATGATCGATGCATTGGATCACCCTCCCAAAGGTGCCCTCGCCCAAAGTGCTGACAATCTCATCTGAGAGACAAATATAGAGCAGAAGAAGAGAAAGAGGAGGGGGCAAATGTAAAGAAGCCAATTAGACAATGCGTTTAGAGGGAGATTTAAGTAAGATTCCTAGAATCTCAACTTTGACTATCTTTTTAATCAAAATCGACAAAGTCTATCGGTGAAAAAGGGAGCAAACTAAGCCTTAGTCGGACTTGCATTTTAAGATTACAAAAGCAACCGACGGATTTTAACTACAAATATAAAATGATGCATCTGGACTACAAACAAACGTCATGGCTATCAAACGTTAGCTCAAAAAGTAAGATCAATCTTGATGCATCCAAACGCTCCCAACAATGCCAAATAAAATGGTACTTATGTATGCTGTTAACAAGAAGATCTTAAAAGGATCGTATCTTCTACGCAGCAATACAAACAACCCATCCCCACAGAAAAGAAGGAATAAAGGAGCTACAAGACATGTGACCCATGCCTTCCCTCAAGCCTAACGTGACAAAAGGGGAGAACATTCTATGCCAGCATCATCACCAGCAACATCTGACCTCCTGCCCTCCCCTGTGTGTGTCTGCTGTGTGCTGATACTGATAGGGAGAAAGGTTACGATATAGGAGTAGAGCAGTAGTAGTAGTGGCAGTGTGTACATCTCTCTTGCAGGACGTCGCCACTCCGACAGATCAGGTGACCCTCCTCGTCGTCCCTCACACACAGTCCCCGCGTCCCGCTGTCACTCCGCTGCTCAGGCCAGGGTCACAGGTCAGACCACAGAGGGAGGAGGGGAGGTGGGCGGAGCGGGAGATTGGAGGGGGGCAACCGTAGCCACCGCGACGAAGACGAGCAGTGTTGTAGGTAGGTTTGGTGGTCATGGGGCGAATCGTTTGACACCACGTGTGGAGATATATATAACGATAGGGATATAGTGCAAGGGATCAAGTCAAAGATAACATTTTAGCCCTCCCTTCTTGCTTGCTTACATACTCCCCCTCATCCCTCTTCCTAGCAACCCTGACAAAAAGTCACAAAAAGCAACCTGCATCAACATTTACTCAAGAGCACATGAGTAAAAGCATTGCAAACATCTCAAACAAAACAGATTGGATTAATGAAAGAAAAAAAAAAAAATCAAATTAGTAGTACTTCATATTTTAATATGTATTTATCAACATCTAAACTGTGTGAAAAAGTTTAGAAGATTGAATGAAGTATTATATTTATAGAGAATGCCCCAAAGTTTGCTTTATAGCTACATAAAGAATTACAATCTTGATTGAATCTCGCTACTCATAAAATAAAGGCAAAACATCAACGAAAAAGAACATAAAACAAAGGAGTTCATACTTACCCAGTCCCGGGGCTGTGGAAAGAACGGCGTTAAGTGGAAAGAAAGACTGGAGTGTGTAGAGGGAGAGACAGAAGAGAGGATTTGGGGAGGGAAAGAGCAGACTTGGGGATTGAAGTACTCACCGAGGAGGATGGGCTATAGGACCTGGTTCTACGCCGCCTTCGTTTGTGCTTACGCCTGGTGCCTTTCCTTCGGTATGAATCCTCGCGTTCCCGGTCCCGCCCCCGTCGGTAGTCGTAGCTGGGTGAAGTGTCGCGTGAGTAGTAGTTGCTCGGCGTTCCTTGTTCCCGGTTGCGATCCCGGCTTTGGTCCAGGCGGCGATAGCTATCTGTATAACGTCGGTCATAAGGCCTCCGGTCAGACGATCTGTTGTCGTAGCTGAAGAGGGAGAGGAACAGGATTTAAAACCAATGTTCTTTGCTAATACTTTAATACAAGACGCTATTTTTGTACACCTAATTTAAAGATTTTTTTGGGGGTTTCAAGGGGGTACTCTCTCAAGAAGCGAGGGACAAGCCGGCGACCAAAGGCATTCGCGCTCATAGAGCACAATCTCAATTCACGCCGTGATTCTTCGGGTGTACAACGCAGTATTTGAAGCCATGTGACATGAGTGTGAATCTGCATATGAAGGAAGAAAACTGGCTGCAAAGGAAGAGCAACTTTTGCTCATGTCTGCAGCGATTCAGAGTACAAAAAAATAAATAAATAAACCATTTCCATGAAGTGAGCCAATTCCCATTGACAACCATGCAAAGTGCTTGAATTTAAATACATTTAAAAAACGGTTTTATAACGGATTTTGACATTCATGAAAACTGTGATGTTACTAATGTCACCATTTCCCCAAACATTCAAGAGGAGGGGCTGTATGGACAGCAGTATACACTGTACAGGGACACCGGATTCATTAGTGTGCATTTGATGATTAATTGACGACTAAAAACTTGAAAAGGTTCAACGTGTACCTTCTAGATCGCACATAGCCAGCATCCTGTCTGTGTCCTCTACCCCTCCGCTCACGGTCGCTGCTGGAAGAGTATGTTGGAGAGCGTCGATGCCGTGGTTTTCTCCCTCGATCTCGCTCCCGATATCTATCCTGGTAGCTGCTGCGGCTAGCCCTCTCAGACGATGGGTACCGTCTGGAGTGAGGCATCTGCTCACGGTGCAACCAGATACAAGAATTAATAATCCCACTACATAAACCAAAAATATTTTCTCATTTTTAGAAAAAAAAAAATTGCTCAAATTTCTGTACAAAAACATTTTTCTTTTTAGAAAAATAAAAAATCTAATAGAAATGCTGACCATCAGCGTGTCAAAAGCCAAACACTACAGAAAGGGACTGTTGTATTATTTATGTGTTAATGACACAATTATATATAGTTCTATATAATTTTTTTATATAACATTTTTGTTTGGGAATTTGTCATTTTAATGTGTTCATTATTTTTTGCAAGTGTTGCGAGTTCAGATTAAAGGTACAACAAGTAACAAATGCCGCTGGAAAAATACAAAACCAAAAAAATCTTCAAAAAACATTTTCGTTCTATTTAATATAATATTTTAAGCAGCAACTATTGCCAAATAGGCATTAAAGAATTGAACAAAGGCTATGAAAACAAATGAGTTTTACATAGATGCATTGAACTGATTATATATAAATATAGCAATTAAGTGGTAATGTAAATTAAGCTTGTAGCATAAAAAAGGGAGGAAAACTCCAAAATTGTTGACACTTTCCAGGCGCACTGTACTTTTTGTTATGCACTTGGTCTGAGCAAAAACTACCTTTTGCAAAATACCATTTATATGATGAAATACAAATTACATGATGAAATCTATTTATGCTAGATGGGAAAACCAATAACTGTAATTCTCTTCCGTTTTCAATAAAAACAACTTTTTTATTTTATTTTAACACCTTTATTCACCCAAAGACAAGCGTGGAATTCCATTTGTGGGAAATTTAGTGGAACCGTGTAAGAACACTAGAAGCAAAGGCTCCAACTGGGCATGACAAGGGAAAAATAGACATTTAGCCAAAAATTATGTAGAAAAAGAGTCGTGAAACTATAAAGTAATAAATAAACCAACCTAATTGATTTAAATACATTTCTGCTTTTTTCATATTTTTTATTCTGTAATGGAAATTAAGATTGGCCTCTTTCAGATACAACACATTTAATTTCACTTTTTAAAACGTGAAAAGAAAAAATAAATAAATAAAAACGAAGCTGGTGGATAAAAGAATAATTTAAAAGAAAATCTAATTTAATCCTCAAATCAGTTGTCCGAGCACTAACATTGACACGTAAAGCTAGCTTAGATACTGATTTTTCAAATATATATAATAAAAAATATAAGATTCGATGCAGAGAAGTCTCTAATAAATAAACATTTTGAAGCAACGACTGGATACGCTAACAAGCTAACGTTAGCCCGAGTTGTTGTTTTTCAATGTCAGGTGTACTTAATTTCAATAATTGGCCAGTCATATACAAGTCTTTGCTATATCTTACACATAAATGAACAGTTCCGAACGATTTTATATAGCATACAATATTTTAAGATAAAGGACAGCAGAGAAGCTGCATTCCGCGTCGACGGCCATTTTGAGATCCCCTAATCTTCAACGGTCAGTAACTGAACACCGTTAAAAAATCGTGTCGCGTGTGTGCAGAATGACGACGATCAGTGAATTAACGTTCGTAATCACCGTTTTAGCAGCTAGCCCAGTTCGCTTATCCCAAAGAAAATCCGTCTTGACGCTTCGAATCCAGATTTCCAACGTAGATCCAAATTTGCAGCGGAGAAAATAACACTTCCGGTGACGGTTCCTCCTCCCAGCTCGACTTTATTTATAAGCGCGCGCGTTCGGAGTATTTAATTTCTATAATAATTCACACGGTCAATGGTTATTAAAACTTACAGTCTTTCGTTAACTTTACTTTTTTATTTTATTTTATATGAACAGTTGTATCTTCTCCAAGTGTTCCTTTACGTCTGCTTTTCCTACTATACACCTTTCCCTTCTAAATTGCTTAATTCCACCAAGCTCTTAATGGAATTGCTCGGATACAACATTTTGAACCAGCTTTAGTTACTTTGACCTTTGCTCCAGACCAGTGACGTCGTTAGCCCTAATTTAGGGGGGCTTCAGCCTCCCTAAAATATCCCAAAGCCCCCCCTATAATTTGGGGTGACATTTTATTTATTATTATTATCTTGATATTTAAAATATATTTAAATAAGTGCATACATGCAGCGAACACGAGCCAGCAAGAAAGCGAGTTAAACTGAAGTTCGCTTTCAAAATTATTATCGTTATGATTCCCATCATGCCTCATAAGCATGCGTCAAGCGTGACGTGGTAGGCGGCCGCATAAGCAGCTGGACCAACACAACAGTGTGGAGGCAGCAGCAGTAAACACACGGTGTACACACGGTCAGCGATTACACGTTGATAGCAGCGATTGTTGCTTAATCTGAACATTTACCTGTGGTAAGAGAAGGAAGGACCATATTGTAGCCTAGTCTATTTCAACCTCAATGTTGGAAGCTAAAGCGAACGTCGTCTAAAATGCTAACATCGTGAAAAATCTTTTATTAGCTGTCTAATATCCTATCGAATCTCTGAAGTACACATAATGTTAGTATCTATTCCCAATTACCGCGAGTGAAATTTAGTGTCATTAGTACTTGATCCCAAAGAGTTCTCCCAAAGGGATTAATAAAGTAAATTCTATTCTATTTTCACCGCATGCATTGTACGAGAAGCCTTCCAAGGGCTAAGCCCCCCCTATCTGTCAACCCTAGTGACGTCCCTGCTCCAGACGCTTCTTGTGGATGGTGTCAATGACTGTCTTCTAACGGAATCATATTTAGAGGCAATTTAAAGGCTCAGGAAACGTTTGCAGGTAAAATAGTCAAATATTCAGAGGCTGCATTTAGTTTTCATGATCTGCAATCTAAAACAACCACCTAAAGATCTGACACTTTGTGTAATGATTCTATATATGATTATCAGTTTTTAATACAAGTGCTAAAATATATATTTAAAAAAACTTAGTTTTAGATGTATTTGTAGACATAATAAATATGCTTTGCTACAGCGCTGTGAAACAGCTCCTTTAACTATGACCTTTGATCTTATACCCTCCTTGTGGACAATGCCAATGACCGTCTTCTAGATATAAAATCAAGTTAGCAAACATGAACTTGCAGCCTGACTCAAATTTAGAGACATTTTAAAGGCTCAGGAAGCATTTACAGGTAAAATATTTAGTTCTGTTTAGTTTTGTGTTTAGTAAGGTTTTAAAACAATTACTGTAATAAATCTAAATAAAATGTCACTTTTAAAAAAATGCACAAATTAAATACAATTTTAGATTTGTATTGGAATGGAAATGCTTGAAAATAGCAATTTGAAACAGCTTCTTTAACTATGACCTTTGCTGCTTACCCTCCTTGTGGATGGTATCAATGATTGCCTTCTGGTTTGAAAACTTGTTCTGTAATGAGTTTATATATATGGTTGCAAACACAATAAATAACACTTTATTCACAAAAAAAATTATAAAAAAATTACAACAGTTTTGACAAGCATATTTATTTACACTACATGGATAACTTTTGGAAGCACTGTACATGTTAAAACATTAAAAAGAGAACACACGACTTAACATTTGGTTCAATACAATCATATTCGACTTTTGATAAGATTGTGCATCAGAGCAGAGATTGATGCAGCCTCGACTCAGAGTAACCTTCCCGTGCAGCGCTGTGATCCGCAGCAGCAGAGAAGAACCTTGCCCTCCACGCTGCCCACCTCATAGTTATAATCCCAAGTCAACTCAGTGCCAGCCTTGATGCGTCTGTGAAGAGTGCAATACAGTAAAATATATTATCTAATCTCAGTTTATAAGAATTGAACACAAATCACGTACAAAAATATGTTTCTACACATATGAACCAAAGCAGAATCACCTGCTAGCAAAGAATGCCACCCATGGGAACCGGAGGTCATGTGTGTCCACAAAGACGTTCTGCACAAATAAATTTGGGCTGCAGCTATGCTGTAGACAAAGGAAAGTTCGGTTAAAAAGAAGACAAACATATTTTTCCGCGAGCGAAGAAGTGTTTGTCGATTCTGAACATTAGCATCACATTAAAGACTGATAAAGATGTGTGCAAACCACTCTTTTGAAAAGGGGTCAAAAACTTATTTGTATATATATTCGGGCCTTCACTGTTGTAATCAATGTACCTTTGTATTTAAGAACTGATAAGTTCTGTGTGGAGAAACATTCAGAACCAGAAGAGGGTCAAAACCTGACCATAGCTACATTTGAAATGATCTTTATCTGACTTGGTGACACTCGGCTCTGGGAAGAACTTTTGGGAAATGATCCACTCTTAAACTAATTCTAATAAAATCAAATTTTCAAAAACATATTTGCCTAAAAAAAAAAAAAGCCAGATAAAAGTCACAAAGGGCAATTGCTATTATGGTTTCAAGAAAAAAAAAAGCAGGCAAAAAAAATGGCACAGACAAGTTCAGAAATGTAAACAATGCGTATTATTTCTACATTCAATTTTAAAATTTTAATTTGTACATCGAGATCCAATCAATGTTTGGCGCTTCTACCAAAAATGCAACTCAAAACACAGAAGCCTGATGCGTTTGTTTATAAAGGGCTGGAGATGGCTTGAACATTTGGAGTTGTAGATTGTTCTCAATTCTGAGAAATACAGGAAGATAAATTTCCATCATGCAATGCCATCTGGCCCCAAATTGACTCTGCAGCAGGACAATGACCCAAAACATACAGCCAAAGTAATTAAGAGGTATTTTTCAAGGGAAAAAACAAGTCTAGGAACTGTTGGCGTGGCCCCCAACGAGCCTCAACATCATCAAGTGTTTCTGGGATTACATGAAGAGACAGAAAGATGTGAGGAGGCAACCTTCACAAAAGATCTGTGGTGGGTTCGTCAAGATGTTCGGAACAAGTTCCTTCAGAAACCGTGTTGTAGAAGAAGGCTACACTTTTCACTTTTACATTATTATTTCACACCCGCCTAAAGACTTGCATTTCTGTCAGACTGAGGTTGTCCCTCTAAACGCAGCTAAAGGCTCACATTAATAAATCGTCCGAGGTTTCCCTGTTGTCTAGCGTCAATGATGTAGCAGGAATCCTCGTTGAATAGTCTGCGTGTATTTTTCACAGGCTGCACAGCCTTTGCTTTTTCATTCGGTGAATCGGTGCATTCTAGAGACTTCACTCTCTTCTGTACGGACTTTTTGGCAAAGGACCGCTTTGGCCCGAGGGTCTCTTGACCTGAAAATATGAATAATAACATGAGCTGACACAAAGAAAAGTAGAGCGTGAACTAAACACTCGGAGGACAAGAACTGACCGTCGTTTTTCACATGTGAGCTCAGTTTTTTAAGAAAGTCCACGAAGGATTCATGAGGCATTTGGGACAACACCTTCTCGTTCAAGGACTCTTTAGAGGCTGAAGACATGAAAACAGCAGAGTGTTAATAAATCACACAACTCACAGCTGAGAACAAAGCATTGTTTACCATCCTTTTTTTCTCTTTCCTGTTGCATAGGCTCTTCTCTTTCTGTAGCGCGAAAAGAACAAAACAATTAATTCTGTACTTAATCGAAAATACTATTCTGAACTCTACAAAACGCACCTTCACCACTGCTGGAGTCCTCTCTGAAAAGAGTGTCTTTCAACAATGGCCCTGTCTTCATGGTAATCGTCTTCTTATTACCCTCTACCTCGTTATCTGAGCAGTAGACCTCGCTCTCATAACCTTCTTTCAGTTTTTCTACTCCCTCAATGAAGTCCAGGTTGGCCAAATACTCATTCCCGGTCACCGAGTCATCTTCATTGATCTTGTCTTCATTTATTACTTTACCTGAAAACCGTGACGTGTTTTGAGTTTGTCCATCTGGGAATTTTCCACTTTTAAGCTGTTATCTCACCAGTGAAAACACACACAAATGAGCCCTTGGCCACATCGTCTCTGCAGCGGATGCCCCATCCCTTGTGCTGGGTCATGAAGAGCTCCAGTCGAAGCTGGAGGCCGTGCTGAACCAGCCTGTTGCTGCACATTCTGGGGTCACAGCGGCACAGAGGGTTGCACTCGTAGACCCTGGATACAAAGAAAGCAATGAAGAAGTGACATAAGACTCTGTCCTGAGCCCTAGTAAACTCTCAAGAGGAAGCAGAAGGCCATTGTAATCATCGGGTAGTAGTAGCCCTAGAAAACTGAAGAAGTAGTTGCAGTCTATTTATGACCAGGACTTGCTCTCTAGAACCTCTCAGTCTTTCTAGAGCCATGTATGGTCTTCAGGAAGTAGTGGTTGTACAGACCCCTAATAAACTATCAACAGGAAGCGGAAGACCATTTATGGTCATCAGGAAGTAGTGGTTGTACAGACCCCTAATAAACTATCAACAGGAAGGGGAAGACCATTTATGGTCATCAGGAAGTAGTGGTTGTACAAACCCCTAATAAACTATCAACAGGAAGCGGAAGACCATTTATGGTCATCAGGAAGTAGTGGTTGTACAGACCCCTAATAAACTATCAACAGGAAGCGGAAGACCATTTATGGTCATCAGGAAGTAGTGGTTGTACAGACCCCTAATAAACTATCAACAGGAAGAGGAAGACCATTTATGGTCATCAGATAATAGACTTGGTCCTGAACTCTTGTAAACTCTTCCGGAGAAGCAGAAGGCCATTTATGCTGTCTGCCCTGAGCCTTAACAGACTCTCAAGAGATAACGGAGGACCAGTTATGGTGATCAGAAAGCATAATTTATGCTGAACCTTTGTGAAGACCATTTGAGGTCATTAGATTGCACACACTCTGTCCAGAACCCTTGCAAATTTTTAACATGTCCTAGACACCCACTAATGGTCATCAGGAAGCGGAAGTCTATCAAAACCTCTACAGTCTTAGATCAAATTTGTGCCACTGTGTTCCCTGCATTGTGAATGAAGCCCTTGACAAAGGATGCTACTAACCCTGTTGGTAAACTTGTCGTCAGTCTCTTATGTGTGTATCCAGCACTGACGTCTACTGGACCTCCGCTGCATAAAGACGTGGCCTCAATGGTCAGCTGGTGGCATGCACACTTGGACCTGACACACACAGGAGTACACTAATGTTTGGTAATGTACAGAGCTCTTTTGATTTCTGTTTCATTACAATTGTGACGGTAGGAAACCAACAATATAATAATCTTTATTTACCTATCCTGACAGCCATCTGTGCAGTCACAACCAATCAGGAAGTCTGAGCTTGCATCGATGGTAACCTCTGGAGCTGGAATTCTCTCTCTAGTGTAAGTGATTATAGGAGCAGGTGTTTTATCCACTTCATTGACACAGGGAACGGGCAGCAACTCCCTGCCCATTGAAATGTCTGGTAGGTGGAGGAAAGGTTGGTTGGTGACTGTGGAAGGAGGCCGGGCACGGTTCACAAGAACGAAAGGGTCCATGCAGAACATCTCCAGAAAGAGGAAGTCGCAGCGAGTTTCAAACAAGTATTTTTGCACTTCCTCCATGTCACACAGGCTCCGGCCACATGGGGATCGATAGAAAATGTGGAAAAAGAGCTTGAAATGGAAAGACCACATTATTAGAGTAAAATAAAAACATAAACTGATCGTCATGAGCTGCACTTGCTTTATACCAAAATACCAGAAAACTAAAATGAAATAAAACAGCTTCTTAAAATTTATCTGACACAATCTTGTGCTGACAGTTTCAAACATACAAATATTATGACACTTTCATACGGCCCCTCACCTGTCCGTCGATGCGCCTTCGAGCGGTCATTCGTCGAAACTTGAAAAGCAACGGAATGAGAAGTGGATTTCTTCCGAGGTGGTAGTTAGCTCGAGGGGGTCTGACTTCCTCCAGACATGAAGAGCAACAACGATGAAATATGTACCTCGATTTATTTGCCTCTTGCTTAGAAACAGGCTCTTCTCCTTCCTCAGAAAAAACATCATCCTCTCCCATTTCTTCTTCTTCCTCCTCCTCAATAGGGGCAGCTCGTTTTGCGCTTCTGCAAACCACAACTCGTTTAGAGTTATTTGAAAACAATAAAATAACGAACCACTACTAGTTCTTTACTCACCTTAAACGTGAGGTAGAGAGTGGAGCTGATGGTATTGGTAGGGGTAGAGGTAGCCTCTGAAGTAGAATCTTGGGCTGGAAAGATGGCGAGTTGAACTTTTGAATGATCATGGATGATGTTTTGGGGACGATTGGTTCAGATTGCTGGGTCACATGTTTAGGAGGCGCAGATGTGGAGCTGGTGGCATCGGTAGAGGTAGTTGTTGAGGAGGAAGGGTTGTTCTGAGGTTTGGTGCTTACTAAAAGAGAAATAAAGATTGAAAATAGCGATTGCCTTCGATCACTGTTGACCACAGTATGAAATACACAAACACGTAAAAACACCTAAAGTTTTAAAAAGAGACATTTGTTCAATTCATAACGACCTCAGAAACATCACTATTGGTCGAATCAGGGGTCCATACCACTAATAGTTCTTATTTCTCATTATTTAGTCATTTTGCAAACATTTTGAAAAAAGGTGAAAAAGTATTTAACCCCCCTATAAGCGGAGGGTTGGTGATCCGCGGCCCACCAGGTCCATGCTGCCGTTGTGGCCTAGGGCAACCCACATTGCCCTACATTGATGTGTGTGACTGGATGGGTGTATTTGGTGGTCAGCAGAAGGACGAGGGGCGAAACGGTTCAGAAGGGGGTCTACCAAGGAAGCTAATCACCACCAGTGTGTGAATGAACAATGGTATGAAAATTGTAAAGCATCTGGGCATTTGGAAAAGTATTAGAAAAATCGAAGGAAATTATTATTATTAAGGTAACTAGCTGAACTTTTATCTTGTTATTTGTACAAACAAAAAATTATCAGATTCCACCGTGGCCTCCAAAAAGCTATCCATGCATGTCTTACACAAGACAAAATGAGCTACAATACGGTCATCAAGCAACTTCATTTGTGGAGTTTCAAAGATCATGAGAACATTTAGGAATCAGCTCAGAAATAGATGACCTTGTTAATGCTCTAAATACAACTGTGACCATGGTCACCAAGGAAACAATTGGTTAATCTCAAGCATCTCGCTGTTATTTTACACTATCTCTCGGGTAATTGTGGAAAAATTTTAACTCTAATCTTCAGAATGTTTAGTTCACTCGCTTTAAAGTCCAAAACCAGCTTTTCATTAGGAAAAGTAGTAAAAAGGGCAAATAAAATACACACATAAAACACGACCTGTTGTAATGGAATGTGTGGATTTCACTTCAGCAGGTGTTTGTTGATTCTCGTGTGTTTTCTCTTTATCCGAGTTAGTCGTCTTTTGCTTCTTCAAACGTTTCTTGATCTTTACAATGTGTTCCAGCCTGTCTGAGCCTTTGTAGACCCATTCAATGTGATTGTCTTCCTGAGGATTGAACCAAAAACCATGTTAATATGGAGACAATGTACAAATCTGTAACTGTACTTAATCCTAATGAGAATAGGAACTAATCACTTGATTAAAGCCAGAGTAAATACAACAATGTAGAAATCTAAACCTAAGACCCCCCCCCCTCTCTCTCTCTCTTAGCGATATACACTGAACTTCTTGAAGAAAATAAACTCATTTTCACCATGAAGGAGATCTGGATCAGGCTGCCATCCAGCTGAAGCACCTTGGAGCTCTCAAACTGGCCGTTTCGCTCCACCTTAGTGTCTTGCCCGATGCGAAGCACAACAGAAATGGGGTTGGGGTAGACCTCAATATACTCCTTCACCTGGTTTCGCAAAGACTTATCCTTGATTTCCCTCCACACCTTTTGTACTAGGTGAAAAATAAATATATCTTTAGGCAAATTTGCTTAAAATCAGGAGGCGTGTTTTAAAACAAGGCTGACACTTTCTTACATTGTCTGCAGACGAGATGGAGGTCTGGGAGGGCCAGGTAAGATGCCTGGCCATTATCAAAAAACACTAAGAATCTGATTTTGAGAAGAAAAAAAAAAGCTGCTCAGATAATCAGATTATCCTAAAAGTTTTTTTTAAGTAATTCCATTCAAAGTGAAACTTGTATAAAGTAGTTTATTTCCATGATTTTTCATTATTATGAATGGCAACCAATGAAAACGCAGAGTTCTCAGAAAATTAGAATATTGTGAAAAGGTTCCATATTGAAGACACCTGGTGCCACGCTCTAATCAGAAAACACCTGCCAAAGCTTTTAAATGGTCTCAGTCGAGTTCTGTAGGATACACGACCAGAGGGAAGACTGCTGACATAACAGCAGGCTAAAAGACCACCACTGACACCTTGGACGTGGAGGGTAAGACACAAAATGCCATTGGAATAACATCTGGCAGCTCACAGAGCTGTGCCCAAGCACTAAATAAAGGAAAAGATGTGGTTGAAAAAAAAAGCAATAGAGGTAACCAAAGCCTGGAGAGGATTGTGAAACAAAACCCATTCAAACATGTTGGGGAAATTCACAGTTTGCAGCTGGAGTCAGTGCTTCAAGAACCACCATGCACAAATGTATGGAAGACATAGGTGTCATTTGGCGCGGTTCTTGTCTAATGCCACTCTTGAACAAGAGGCAGTGACAGAAGTGTCTTGTCTTGGATAATGACAAATAAAGGCTAGGGTGGTCCAAAGTTATGTTCTCTGATGAAGCTCTAATGAAGCTAAAAGTTTCCCCTGTCAGTGATGCTTTGCTGGTGTCGGTCCACTGTGTTTTCTGAAGTCCACTGCGTTTTCAATGTGGTTGCCCACCAAGACTACATCAAGCAGTTTCCTGGAAGTGTTTCTTTATCCGAGTCTTATTTTAAGCTTTTGCAACACAATTTTTATCAAACAGCAATAATTCTTATCCAATCAAAACTGATCGATTTAGGTACATTTGAAGTGTAATATTTAGTCGGACACGTAGGCACTCTTTAAACTGAAAGCACAACTGCAAAAAAATAAAGTTTAAAAATAGGATGAAAAAATCACCTCATGCGATTCTTGCGGTCAGGAAGCTCACCCAGCACGCCAGCCTTATATGAAAAGTTTTTTTCTTCTTTCATTCCACACACAACCCGAGAGCCAACCCTCAAGTCTTTAAGCACAGGAGACTTGAAGACAGCCACTAGATTAGATGGCAGAGTCATTTTCTTTCCCTTTTTAAACTCCACGATATATTTCTGTCCATTATCTAAATGGAGAAATGAAGAAAGGAGTCAGATCATGTACGCCAGGGGTGCCTAAACTACACCCTCACAGTTTAGGTTCATTTTTCATTTACATACTCAAAATAAGTGTTTACTTAAATTAAAGTAAGGGGTAAAAGGGTGCATTACAGAGTTTTAAATCAGATATATATATATATATATATATATATATATATAGAAGAAAAAAATAGCGTCGTCATTACAAAGTAATTCAAAACGCAAGTAAAAAGACTCTGATGGAACAGAAAATGTGAATTTATTTAGCTTAAACATTAGAGATGTTATTAGCTAAATATATGCTGCATTGGCTCAAAGAAGATTGGGGGAGCTGGAAGAGGAGATCCTGACCCTCAGGATCTGGAGACCAAAGTGCTGCTTTATTTAAGCAATTGTAACTTCCTGTTCCATCTCAGACAAAAGCATTCTAAATATTTTTGTGTCAAAAAAGTAAACAACACTTGTCACCAAGAGCCCGACTCTTGGGACCCTTGTATCCTTGCAGGAGATGAGTATTCTGTGAAAGAGAGGCGCTTGCAACGCTTGTCCAGTCAGCTCCCATCAGAAATCAATACGTAATGTGTCTACTTAAATATTTTAAGGCCACTTCTGAGTCAAATTTGGTTTACACATGCACATACCAAAGAACCAAAGCACTGAGGCCTAAAATACCAGTTCGGATGCGCACAAGATGAATTTAAGTTACTTTAATGATATCTAGAAAGTAAGTTGCTCTTACCTTCAGTTTGGATTTCTTTCACGGTTCCCTTAGACCATGAGCTGTGTTTCTTTTTTCCTAAAACTAAAGTCCCAACCTTTAGTGTTATTTCTGTATATGGCGCGGGATCAGATGGCTCCTTGGATGAAGAACCTAAGTAAAAAAAAAAAAAAAATAGAACTTTTCACAATACCTGCTTTTAACAATAAACCTTGTTTTTTTTAACAAAGTCATCAAATTTCTCCCCCATGAAATTTAAAAGCTATGCTTTGTCATTTATTTAAAAAGAACATTTAATTGGCCTCATTTTACTTGTTTATTTTTGGACTTTGTACATGTGTTCTCTGGGGAGAACTCAAAAGTTTAGTTCAATAATGACCGCCCAAGAATTTGCAAGAGTTTTTTGCCAAGAGAGAAGATTCACCAACAGAGAAGATAAAGAACCTCTTTGAAAACTACCTCAAGAGACTTCAGGCTGTCATTGATGTTAAAGGGGAGAACGCAAAATATTAAGAGCTTTTAACAAGAGTCATCATGATTTAATAAAAGTGAACTCAGTTGTTAATAAATGGCTTCAACCTACCACTAACTATGCATGTGTTGTATTTTCTGGCTAAGAAATCAAACATTTCAGCAGGGTGTATAAACTTATGAGCACAACTGTAGGTCAGAGAGGAATTCAAAAGCAGTCAATACCTTTTTCCTTATGTTTCTTCTTTTTCTTCTTTGATGATTTGTTACTTATTGGTTGACCCGTTTCTGACCCGGGTGTCGATTGAGGAGGTTCTTCACCCTGCGTTTGACTAGTGGACGAATCCTCCATTTCCACTGAGTCATCATTACTGTCGGTATGGGACTGTGCTGCTGGGGTTTCCTTTGTGTTCGGAACAGCAGACAAGCTTTTTTCTTGTTCAGAACCGCTTCCCAATGATGGTTTTTGAGCAGGGGTTTCTCTGGTTGACTCCATCTGGTTTATTCCTACAAATTCCTCAGTTTCCATTGGTTCTGGATCACTTATATTTTCTGTCAGTGCTACAGATGCAGAGCCGCCATCAATGCTATTAGTAGGGATCTCTGAACCTTGTAACCCGGTGACTTCAGAAGCTTTTTTTGCCAACTCAGATTTAGGGGTTTCTGATCGTTCTGAATCTCTGAATACTTGGGCGACCATTGAAGTCTGCTGAGGTTCTGTCTTAAGTGCTGCGAGAGATATCACGTTTGATATTGAAGGTGGAGATTGTTCTTGCTTTATTGAGAGTAATTGAGGCTCAGACTTTAATTTTGATGAGGTTCTGGACTGTTTGTTTGGAGTCATTGGTGAAGAAGTGTCTTTTGTTGCTTGAGGTTCCTCCTTGACTGATACTACGGAATTACTGTAAATAGTTGTACCCATTTCCCAAGGGGAAACATGCACCAGTTCAGGTTCAGTCTTCATCAATGGTTGAGGAACTACATCATTGCTGACATGCTCTGATTTGATGGGCTTTGGAGGTGTTTTTAGCAGAGATTCAGTCTTGATGATTTTGATGGAATCCATTATTTCAGGTGAGACAGACTGAGAACAGTTGATCTCAGGGGTTGAAGAAGATGAAGGTCTGTTGATGCTGCTGGCCAGAGATGCTGAGGACGCCAAGAGTGAAGATGCACTTTCTACAGAGGAATTTTTGCTCACAATCTGAACCAAGTCCTGAACAAGTTTGGAAGACTTCTGAAAGGCAATGGTCACCTGTTCAAGCTGAGGGAAAAGAGAAAGACAAACCTGATTAAGAAAAAGCTGTAAAAAAGAGAAAAGTAAAGCTACAAGCAGTAATCAAAGGGCTCGAGCACCCCCGCGCCATCACCTCTCGGTGGCCAGTTCATGGCGCTATGACCAATCCTTATTCAGAAGATGTATTCAACCAAGAATTATTAAATTTACCGAACTATACAGGTGAATTAAACAATGAAAAACACATCTCAAGGTGTTGTGAACCCCAGGTAAAGCTAATGAGTCTTTTATCTTTTTAGCCAATATTCTTGTCACATGTCAAAATTGGTAAAAAAAGAAGTACCATATTAAGGTTAATTGTTATATTTCTTGTGGCCACCTAGTGGCAGTATAACTGAGAGCATACGTTGTAGAAGACAAGGACTGTTAACATAGTTGGTAAATTCGATTAGACATTGACTGATTGGACTTCACAGACCTGGTGAATCTGAACGCGATCGGACATGACATGGCTGAGTTATCAACAACTTCATGTTTACGAGAAAATTTTGGTTTTCGTCTGCCACAAGCAAAAGTGGACCTTTTTTGGGTTTTTGTGAAATGGTCGACTTCCTGTTGATTTTGGAAACATGATCCGAATTACTTATATTTCATTCATGGTACTCTAAAGAAGTCAATTTTTTCACCTACAACAAACTGTTTGTGCATCATGAGCCGAAACGCATTAGATGGTGCTATAGAGCCATTTTGCGTCACCCACCTTTCAAACTCCAGTCAGATATAAATTTTGACCAGTTCTGAGATGTGTACAGAATTTGGTGACTTTTCGAGCACAAAGACCTTCAACAATAGGGTGAAAGCCACAAACTATACTCAATTACATTAGTTTTCAAAGCACCTTTGGTGCCCGAGCCCTGAAAATGAAAAAAAAAAAAAATAAAATAAAAAAAAAATAAAAAAATCTCACCATTGGCTCCAAGGTTTCTTTAGCTGCTGCAATATAAACAAATAAAAATCCAAGAGCTTAAAACAAAAATAAAAACGATAATATTTCAAAGAACTCTCCATTAACTGTATCTTACAGCCAAGATCAATGATAACCATGTCTTCATCGCCGCCAACGACTTCTTTACAAATGTTTTCAATCTGTGGCTGTCGCTCATCATCACCATCTGCGATTTGAATGACTTCCTGTGGGTCATCTCCCTCCGCCTCGGAGTCTTGTTCTTGATAATCCCATCCCAGCATCCCATAAAGTCCTTTCAACACAGACTCACACTCCAGGATTGCTCTGATCGGCAAAGAAAGTCATTATGAACAGGACTCATTAAAAATCACAGGTTTTCATAATTGAAATAAAAACCTAACTTCAGTATCTCATGAAATTACAATGGAAGACCAATAAAAAGAAAGGACTTGTTGGCCAACCAAAATGTAGCAGCATGTACAGCACTCAATACTCGAGGCTACTTTTGCCTCATCGCCTGCAGCACGGACTCCAGCTGCATTCCACTCTTGCACATTTTTCTTGAATGGGTTTTGTTTCACACTCATCTCCAGAGCATGGTTTTTAGTTTTTTTAAAACACTTCCTTTCACTTCTATTACTATGCTTTGACACGGAGCTCTGTTCAATGACCTTTTTAGTTTTTCCCTCCTTGTGCAATGGTGGTCTTTTTGGCAACTGTGATGTCACCAGTCTTCCCCATGGTTGTATCTCCTATAGAACTAAACTGATTGACCATTTAACCGATTTGAGAAAAAAAGATTATTGTGGCACCAGGTGCCAATGTTGAACCTTTTATTAATATTAATTAATAATTTTCAGAGATACTAAATTTTGGAATTTTGTTCATTGTCAGTAATAATTTTTTTTTTAAGAAAATAAACGTAAATTATACTCAATAATGATTTTGGACTATGGAATGACTGAAATAAATCTATGTTGAAATCACCAAGAATTCATAAAATACATTTATTTTAGAGGTACCTACAGGTTACATCAGTAGTTTTACCTTTCTTCTCGAATGCAACAATCCTTTTTACCAAATAATGTTTATTTTACTAGTTCACATGATAATTTTGTCTCTACATAGAGACGCATCTTACTCGCAGGCGTTGTTGTACAGAAGGCGGTTGTATGTGGACTCCCTCTCCTTCCGCCTCAGCCACGCCTCCACCTCAGTCAGCTGCTTGTTTCTCTGTACCATATTAGGGCTTTGCTCCACCTGGGTCTGAATCCACTGCTGCAGGTCATCTTTTGTCATCTTCAGGACGTCGTCATCATCTTTTTCATGACTCATGGCTTTACTGCTGGAATGATATGATGCAGATGGTCATCCCATCACATCTGCACATTCATTTGGTTATAACACATCAGTGGTGAGCATACATCTACTGAACATAACAATAATTTAGAATTATTAGCAGACGCAAAAAGAAAGAAGGGAGAGACCAAAGTAGTAAACGAACCTGGAACGACTGCCAAGATAATTAATCGCTTATTCTGAGTCCCACTTTTTATTGAATGCTAAATCACCAGTATAGAGAGTAGATGTATGACATTATTGGTCAGATAATGACTACAACACATTACTACAGGGTCTTTTTCATGCATTCCTTTGCCTTTTTCTTTATTCTGTCCATACTATTTCTGGGTTTCTTCCCACCAGCTTTTCTTTCGGTCTGAAAAATTGTAACATGAAAAAGACAAATATCAGTTTCTAAGAGGACACAGAATACAAAGCCCTTGTGTTTTTATGTTTACAAGTTTAGAGAAGCTTGAAATCACGATTCTTACTCTATTCAGAATCAAGCAGCTCTAGAATGCTATAAGGATGGATTTATTTTTCCTCTGCAAGTACAATAGATTTTTTTGGAATAATTAGACTGACTATTATGGGTGTGTTTTACATGCCTGGTTCAGTCAGAGAATAAAAGCCCCAATATTTAACTTTTTTGCCTTTTAATTGACCGCGGCGTTTAGGTTCAAGTGCTATGTAAAAAAAATTGAACTAAAATTAATTTCACAAATTAATGGCCTAACGTTATAAATCTCACAATGTCAACGTTGAATTCGGCGTCAAGCTAATTAATAAAAGGTTACTTACATACTGTGCAGTCCCCAAAACGTCCTAAAACGTCAATGCTTTTCGTTTCAAACCTATAAAAACACAATATAAAAAACGAACACAAACACAGTTGTAAAAAACACGTTATAGCGTTTCGACAGTTCAATCTGTTTAACTGATGTCGTTAATGCGAGTCTTCGAGGATCTTTAAATGCCACATCAATATACAAAAACAGGACGCAAAAGAAATCCAGAACGTTATATTTTGCGTTCCGTTTGGACCGGAAGTAGTTTCTACAACAGGCGTTCTGATTGGTGGAGAAGAGTTTACGCGGTAGGATGGATCTCCCGTAACTCTTGGTGAAAGTGTTTCTACCACATGTTGGTTTGCCCCTTTATGTATAGGGCTATTTTTTTTTTATAATCAAACACATTAAAATACAGCCACAAATGGGATTAATGTAGGTTACAAATGTATAAACAAACTTAAAGTTTGAGTATACACATGTCTTGATCTCTCAGTCCACTTTGAATGACGACAAAAACAACATAAAATATGCAACGTAAACAAAACACACACACACACACGCACTGGGGTTATGTATAGTTTTATAAGGTTTCATATTTATTGACTGGATAGTAATTTTAAATCTGACACAATTTAGGTGCATTTCCAATAGAGAATGTATCTTTATAAAGAATTTTTATTTTCTCATTTTTAACCATAGATCAAGTTTGATCTACACACAATGTAGTTTTACCCATAATATAATACATAATTCAGATTTAGTGGTGTTTATTTTTATAATAATAAAAACCATTGAAAGAAAAGGTTGTCCTTCACTCTGGTAAAGACTTTTGATCGGAAACCTCTCAGTGGATTCTATTCTTTAACTGGTGTTTCGGCAGGTGTCCTTGGATCTTCAGACACCTCTCTCACTTGTTTTCTCTAGAGTTTAAAAATTTTCACTTGTCAATCTTCTACAAAAGTAACTACATGAAACCAGACTTTGTTAAACATCACTTGTGAACATGCAAATTCACAGGAGGACTAACATCTTCAGCTGTTTGAACAGCACTAAAACAAATACTCTGTTGTTTCTTTAAATTTCTCAAACATAATTTTCTCCTAAGATGGATCAATTGGTAACTTATTTCTTAAAGAGAAACTGTGTATTTCTAACAAAACCCTGTTGTTTGGGATTGGCTCTGTGTGCCGCCTGTTCTTCAAAAAAACACTATGAAAAGAATAGGACATCAATTACTGTGTAGACATGTGAATTTGATGCTTTATGTAGAGAAGAAAAGCTTTAAATATGAGGGTATTGAGAAAAGCACACATTCACAGCAAACATGAGATAAACACATAAACAACCAAACTGTGCTTTCATTTATTTTTTTGCTTTTTGTACATTTCAGTTGGAACTTATGATGAAATAGAACACTATTACCCATTATTATTCCTGGATATTGCAATGAAATAGCATAAAATAAATACATACACAATGTTTTAGAGTTGTACAAATTGTGATTTAGCCAGAATGATTGCATGGTCTCTTTCGTTGACTTTTAGGCTTCGTCGTTTTCATCCTCCGCCCGTTTAGAGCTGCTTTTGTTTAAAGGGTCCTTAACAGAGATCATTTCCTGTATCTTGAGTAGTGTTCCACAGTCTTCGGGAAACTGATTCTTCTGAAAATGGAAAAAAAACAGCTAGTAAGAACACCAGATTCTAAAATATTTAGGAATAGAGTTCAATTAAACTCGCATTGAGAGAAAGACGGAGGAGCCCATCCTCTCCCTGGACCTCCAGTGATAAGAGGAACACTTTGAGTGACTGCTCAGTCAGTTCATTTCCTAAAATAAATGAAGCAGAGCATGTTAATGCTATGTTGAACTTTTTTTTTTTACTATACTTGAGTGTAATGTAAATGAATAACCTGAAAGATTCAAAGAAATGAGGCTTCTGTTTCCAGGATGAATGACTTTTCCTCCAGTGTGGACGATTCCTGGCTCCAACAGTGGATTCACGGTCTCCACGAAAGCCTCAGTGGTCTAACATGTTTTCAAGTGTTTAAGCCAAACGTTTTCTTTCGGAATCATACACCTCAAGATATCGGAACTTAAATATGAGATATATATGAAATAAGATATGTGAAATATACTGCTGCTGCTTCGAAGCTCAAAAACAGCAGTGAGGACATCTTTAATCACGTTAGATTCCAAAATAAATTGACTACATTTCTCTGAATCAACTAAAATAAAACCCCCATCATTTTTCAAAGGTTTCAAAGTTTGATGAACCTCTCCTGGAATCATTTAAGGACTGAGTGCCTTAAAATATCTAAGGAACAATGATGTAGGGGCTTAAATTGGCCCAGTAGGTTCTCCCATTGGTGATGGATGACTTTGAGGATTAATAGGCTGCTAATACATCGTCCGGTAAGATAGGTAAACCACATTCTTTTTTGAGGCACGATCTAGAATTGTTGGTAAATTTGCATTCTGTGTGTTCCGTTCAATTTCAATGGCAATGATTACGTTTATGCATGAAGAGAAGTGTGTTAATTTGATTTTATAAATTGTGTACATGAAATATTAGTTTCGTATTCCAATGAAATCTTTCAATGACCATATTTGCATGTGAACTGTATGTATTAATCTAAACTGTGGATTGATTCATTGTACATTTTGTTATTTTTATATTGAGCTCTACCATCATCAACGCCAGATCTTGGGTCAAATGAATGCACCACTGGATGGAAATGAATCTAGTGATGCTTCGATGCAGTTTATGTTAACAAACAACTCTCTGAGCACCTTTTTCGTTCACCCCCGTCACCCCAGTATATTGTTTTTAACTCTTACCTCTTGCTCAGAAATGTTCACATTCTTATCCTTCTCTCCTAATTTTCCAACAGGGCCACGTGGAACTTTGCTTTCTGAATTAAAAAAACAGATTAGTTATTTTAAATCTTCACAACTCAAACAAAGGTAAGAAATAAGAACCTTTCTTGGCTATTTTTGATTCCTCTTTCTTTCCTGACAAACTTGGAGCTGGTTTCTCATCTTTCTTCGGGGTTTCCTACGAACAGAATTGGATCACTATTGAAAATTCTTGTATTGAATTTTAATAAAACATAACATGAACAAACACAAAGTAACAGTACCATGGAAAAGTTTTAGGCAAGTCTGAAAAAAATGGCTGTAAATAAAAAAAGCCTTCGGAAATATAAAGTAAAGTGAGAGAATAACCAGAATTGCAGCCGTTTGGTCTTTCACTCATTATTTGTTTCACATCTGCCTAAAACGTTTGCACCGCACTGTGCATTTAATCAGAGATTGCTCTGCCTTCTTTTTAGCAGTGTTCTTCATGCTCTTGTTGAGTCGATCCAGGGAACAGTTGCTTCGCTCAGAAAGAGGCTGCTCATGTGAATCCGCCAGGCTAACCAGAGACGACTGGGCCATCGAAGAGCGGTCCACTCTCATTAAAAGCTTCCTTCGTTCAACAATCTCGTCATGTGTTAAAACAAACTGACCAAGTACCTGAAAATAGCGTAATTATGTTTTCTTATGTTTCATATTATTCAAAAAATATTTAAAAATGTACCCATACTTCAGCCAAATGAGTTGCTCCGGTGTCTCCTATGTGATTGTAGGATAGTGACAGACATAGCAAAGAGCGGTTGAAACGTAGACCCTTGAAAGGAGAACACAGCGAAATATTTGAAGAATAAACATTCTCTTATTCTTAGGAATCTGAACACTTTTAGTCCATACAAACCTGAGCAAGATACATGGCGCCTGCATCACCAATCTTATTAAAAGTCAGATTAAGTGACACAAGGCTTTTGTCGGCAGAGTTTTTAGTGGACAGTGCTGAGCCTATCAGGCGAGCTCCTTCCTCTCCAATTCGACAGTTGCGGAGTGATATATCTGTCAGTCTTTGGACAACGTTGAGATGATGAAAGACATTTATGTTCTTAACATAATTAAAAAATAATAATAATTTGACCAAATTGGTGACCAGTTTGATGGAAGGTCCCCATTTGTTTATTGAATAGCAACTATTTTACACTGAATAAGGTTAACATTGTAAGAATATCTCACATGCTTTCCTCTCCAATGAGGACATGGTAATCCTGCTGAGAGAGTGGATTGCCATCCAAAACCACTTTCCTAGTCAGAGAAAAGTTGACAGAAGATCAGGTCTAGGTATGCTACAGGTCTATGTCTGTTCATGCAGGATTGAAAGAAAACTGTACAGGGCTCTGGTCCTCCAGGAACAGGTCACACTTTAGCAAAAAAACAATGAGAGCAATCCAATCCCGACAGATGGCAAGTCTAAAGTCTTGAGAAGTCTCAAAAGTAGTTTCTGGCATATGCTGAACTCAGATTTTTCAGTTTACATGGAAACACTGAACCCTTTTTTATTTTTTATTTATTTTTTTTTTTCAAAAAGCTGCACTTGAAAAGTGTTTCAAGGCTCCTTTTAAAAATTCTTAAAAAGTTATTTGTAATACAAATGTACCGTTGTGCTCAAAAGTGGCCTTACCCTGCTGCCTTTACTAACAGAGAAGATAAAGAATTTCATCAACAACTACCCCAAGAGACGTCAGGCAGTCCCTGATGTTAAAACAAAATATTAAGACTGGGGTGTGTGAATTTTTCATTTGGAAAGTATCTGTTTGTCATTATGTGTTATCATTATATTTTCAGAATATACTATTTCTCTTTTTTACTTATTTAATACAAAACACTCTAAATCTCTCACCTTAGATTCATGCACAGTAACACTGTGTTCTTTATGATGGTGAAAGCGTGATCAGTCAGGCCAATTCGGGACATTCTGAACAATGCAAACATTATCAATAAATCATAAACTTAACATGAATCCCAGCTAGAAAAGCTCACTGTAAACATTGCAAGTCGCTAAGTGCCGGCAATGTCCTGCTCAGAACCCGATGAATCAGGTCATCAACCTTCCATCCTGTTAAAATAATGATAAAAAAGTTTTAAAAAATTCGTATTTAAATAATAGCAAATTTACTATTTAAAAAAGACATTACCAGATATAATAAGCTCCTTTATACTGTTGTTATCTTCAGGGTCACGTTCAATCCAAACACAACGTTGTGGCGACCAGTGACCTATTGGGAACAAATTAAAGCCTTTAGTTTTGTGGATTTATAGAGATGTTTTTTTTTTATTTTTACCAAAGGAAGGAAGATATACATCAACAAGTGTGTATCATACAGCATTACCTATACCTCTTTTTGCAGATGCTGACCTCGGCTGCTTGATTAAAGGGATCTCTTTCACACCCATAATCTTGCATAGTTCTATAAAGTCCAGATGAAAATTTCCTGTGCCCTGGAATTGATCTAGTGGGAATAAGAAGTGGGGGGGGGGGACCTCAATGAAGATGAAATCTGGAATTTTGAGGACTAAACCTCTGGTCTAATTTCACCCTCATTTCACAACTCTCAAAGCATGGTATAATAGAGAACCTTTAGCATAAATGTACTTAAAGCTGCAAGAAATTAAATGATTTAAAGGAATCAATTGTATAGACATAATTTCTACTCTAGGTTCTATTTGTATTTCGAACACTACAATATTTGCCAAACAAACTTAAAAAATGCTATGTTAATAAACCCCATTTCAGTTAAACATCACGTTAGAAGTATAAATTAAAAAGTGAAATTTGTGCTCATGATGTTTTCTTCAACTCTATGTCCATCTTAGCAGTTTTTGGATTAATAAATAAAAATATATGTCTAAAAACCAACATATCTGTGGATTGAACATACGCACTGAATATGTAGTTAGTGAGGGGGTTCGTTCCATTACTAGCATATTGCACGTAGCATTCGTTTAGTAAATATTGTAGTTGGTATGTTGAAAATCAGAAATAGCAGTACCTGCCGTTTTTGGTAATTTTACCGTCAATGTAGGTTCCTCCTCAATCCCAGAATCCACCGTGTCCACGTTCTCCTTTGACTTTTCAGATCTTTTTCTCATGGTTCAAGAGTTAGACTTAAACTAGAAACACAAATAGGTACCAATATATATTTTAAAAGTTCTTACTGGTAAAACGATTTTAAAGCAACTTTCGCTCAGTTTGTATTTGTTGCTATGCCAACAGCGCGAAGCCCGCCTAAACACAACCGTCACTTTTTGGCGCCATCTAACGGGTGGCGGTTTACAAAAATAAACGTTTTTTTAATGTTGTTTCATTTACTTTTTAATATTGGATTTTTGTAATTATGTCGGTTATTATTGAAAGTCAAATGCGTAAATGGCGTCACAAAATGGTGATTAAACCTAACCAGAAAAATATGTTTGTTTTAATATGTAAAAAATGTAATAAGTACAAAAATATTTGAGTTGGCAAAATAGTTTCAATCATAAAACGATTGTATTATGTCTGTGTGGGGGAAAAAACCCAAACATCCTATGATTATATTAGTGAAAATTCTGGTACATTTCAGGTACAAGTATTTTAATTCAGCAGTGTCAAACTTCACTCAATTAAACTTCTGAACCATTTTATTCTCTCTTATTTTTTCACCATTATTTACTTTACATTCCATAAAAAAAACGCCCCTCTGCATTGTATGTTAAGAATTTCCGCCATCCTCATTATTATGACTCTGAATCAACATTTAGTAAAAAAAAAATGTTTGAAAAAAAAATTCTAATTGTTTTTTCTTTCTAGATAAAACCAGAAGTGTATGTGCCCATCAACAGAAACAGGAAATGTAATAATGGATTATTATTAAAAGAAACCATATTAGCGTGATACTTCTCAATGTATATAGTCAAGCTCAAATGATGATACACAATGTCACTGTGCTACGCAAGTTAAAATTCATTTTATTTCAAGATTGAGTGACTGTCCATACAACTAAAATATGGTTTGTCTGTATACCTGGAATAATAATAGTTGTGACCTAGTAAAGACCTGCATCAGACAATTTCGGCTAAACGTATGAGCAACAAGTAAGTATATTCACAATAATGTAGTGCTTTTTATTAAAAAACAAACAAATAAAACAAATAGAATATAAAACAAAAAAGGTAAAAACCAACAGCATTTTCATGACTTTAAAATTACAAATTTGAACCAGAGTGGAAGAAGATTCGACAAACTGTACACATCACAAAAACGTTTGCCAGTCTGTCCATGTACAATGCTTGCATCTTATTCTGTGATTGTCTAAAAAGAACTAAACAAATCACACAAAACACACAAATACAAGAAATACAAGCATTATAATTATGACCGCTAGCACAAAAAAAACCCAGAACAATCTTTTCAGAGTTGAAATAAAAGAACAGAAAAAAAGTAGATTAAGAACATGATATAAGGTCGACAGGTTCTTTTTTCTGCCAAAATAACATTTTACATTTTTATGTTGGTTTGTTTTTTTAGTGTTCAACACTTTGCAGCAAAAACGAGGAACATTACATCTTTTCATCCTCAAAATGTAATAACAATAATAATATAATAAAGTTAATATTAATTATTACAGTGACAGGTGCCAGGGTTGTCCATCAGATGATCCTCGATTTATAGATTTGGGAAGCAAGCGTTCAAACGGTTTGTTGCCAGATTGGTAGCGATAACTAACGTCTGCTACTTTCTCGCAAAGTTACAAATCGAATAACCATAAGAATGTATTAATAATAACAATAATAATACATATAGGGCTTAATCCTGTACAATACAATACACAAAGTCAATTAACAAGATATTGCTTTTGGAGACATTTCTCACGCTTCCCATCTGAATATATACATAGCTTGGCACTATACAACTTACTTTTCTTTCATTTGTCAGTTTCATTGTATTTTGTCCATCTACGGGGTTAAAATACTTCTCTGTCATAGCTGTTTGCGTTAAGGGCTAAATCTCATAATTTGTATTATAAACATTCTCCGTAGTGACCTGGAAGGTCGTTAAAAGAAACGAATAAAACCGTTAAACCTAAAACCTCTACCTGACCCCGCCCCCTGCAAGACACTCACAAAGGATGACATCACATGATACAAAAAGATCCCGTTATTTCATGATTTTAACTGCTGTCCGTCAAGCCCTTTGTTGTTTCCTCTTTCGGAATTTTGATTTTCCGAATAGGCCGACGCAAACAAACAAAAACATAAAGAACTTCAAGAAACCAAGGCTTGACAAAATGGCGTCCTAAGGCGTTACACAGAGCTAGCGCGCCCGGTTTTTCACAGCTGGTGAATAATATCAAAAAGAGGGCGGAGCTGGCAGCCACTATAACCAATCACAATGCCCAGGAGAACAGCCGTGGAACATTCCAGCTCATAAATATGAACTGCTCCATTCCTAATGTAATTACAGTATAACGAATAAAACAAAAGAAGGAAATACAGTTATTTGTTTTGCTTTATCATACAGCTTAGAAGAATACTGCGTGCATGTTAGTGATCCGTCCGATCCATACATCTCCAGGAGCGAATGATATCTATGTTGTTAAAAAGTGCAGTTAGCCAACATTCCTTCTCAGGCCTTTGTTTTTGGTCTGTGGGCAGTGTTTGTGCGCTACACTGCACCTCCTATGTCGCTCCTATTATCAAAACACCACAGGGTGGCGTCGTTCTCCCATTGATCCCCAATTGCAGCTGAAAGAAGGCTAAATAGGGTACCACACCTTCCATTAGAACTTTGGGGAACTGTGAAGTCAGAGAATTCATGTCATGATTCTCTTTTTCTCTCGGTTTGAGACATCCTATGTCTGATACTTTTCAAACGCATCAAATTCGATATCCTCAGTGCACAACGCTTGGCTTGGTCTCTCATGTATCTTCCAAACAATTAGAAACCCCAAGATTTAAATACGAGGGTGTAGCCTTTGCCAGCACCTTCCTTCCTCGATTCCCATGATCCTCTCGCTGCTCTTAAATGGCACCCTGCAGAAAATGTTACTTCCTGCAAATATATTCGCTCAGCCCAAGCGTCCGCCTGCGGAGACGCCGACCCGCGCCTTCCTCCAGAAGATAGGTCACGTCTATTGCTGAGAAGAAAAGCAAAGAAGAGACTTCATTTGACTTCAATAAAATCAGAAAATAGGTTTGCAGACATAACAACGAAAATCTATATATGCAAGTGTGAAAAGAACAGAAGTGCTAATAATTTCTTAAGGACATTTGCAGGCCCAAAAGTTAAACGTTCCTACACCATTCATCACTGTTGCCTGCAGACACGTATTATTACTGTAACACTCTACAGCCTTTCAAAGAAGAAACTGCCTTCTGCTACAGACAAATAGTAGCTTTTCGGCACACTTAACTCACATGGCCTTGTTTCTACACCGGAGGTATTGGTTTTTGGGATGCAACTCTCCCATTAAGGCCATTTCAAATTGGTTTAAACTGGTTTCTGCCAGTTCAATCCCTCTCTTACCATTCTTGGTGGGCGCCCGATGCAGCAAGTCGAGCAGGATCTTGTTAAGCCGGTCTCTCTGTGCTTCCCTCCTGCACAAGATTGAAGGATGTAGAGGAGATAAGGAGAGCGAGGAAGAGCAGGGGACTTCCGAAGGATCTCGCACCCCTTCCGCACTCCTCTCCTTCAAGCCCTCCTCAAGCTCCCTCCTCTCGTCAGTGTCCTGTTCCTCCTCAGTCTCTTCCTCCTCGGCACCCGTTAGTCTCTCCAGGGTTGTAGACACCTGTGGCTGAGGGGTGCTGGATTCCTCCTGGCTGCTTTCCGGGTCTCCTTCTGTTCCTCTGCCTGGGTCCTCATCCCCATCTCTGGAGAACTCGACAGAGAGACGGTCACAGGATGCACTGGGAGTGGAGTCGTCATCACAGGGGACACCCTTGGGCTGCTCGTTCTTCCACGCAGATCGACCACCATTCCTCTTGTAGTTATCCGGGACATAGTGAGGCTGAGGAAACATGATGTTCAAGGATCAAAACATGCAAATGTAGAGGTTGCAGCCCTACGCTGCAGTACTCACAGAGAAGTCCCTCTTCGGTGCAAGTCTCTTGGCGAAGTGGTTGAACGCGTACGGTTTGGTGCACACAGGATAGCGGTTCCGGTGGATCTTGTAGAAGAGGTGTGCAGATTTATCCAGCCGGTAGTCGCAGATGTACACATCCTGTTCCTTTACCCCCTTTGGACGACCTGGATTAGAATGAAAAATCGATATAAGCTCTTCTGGTCCTGGATACGGTTTAATTGCGTTCGTCAAAGTGATCTACAGCTCACCCTTGCAGTAAGTGTAGAGGTCCAGCACACAGCAGGTCCCGACCACTGCTTCCAAAGGGATGATTTCATAGAGAGGAACTCGGAAAAGTTCGTTCTGGTAGAAGCGACGGGAGGGGGAGTGATGGGTCTCATGGGGACGAAAGTAGTGGTGACCAAACGCAAACCTCTCACCTCTACACAGAGAAAAAGCAATAACGATATTCACCAAACGTCACACTATTTTGAGCTCATTTTTATTGTACACCATGTGAAACCATCATAATGAGTTACTTCAAATCACCAATTTTTACTATGAGCATTTCTTTGTTATCGTTTGCTGTTTTGGGCCCTTCGTCTGCCTTTATTGGATCAGACAGTGAAGATAAGACAGTAAGTGAATGGGAGTGAGAGAAAGGGGAGAGGCTGGGAAATTTCCAGCGAACTCTGGACTCAAACTTGGGTCATCCCCTGGAAACCCTGCATGTGTCGAGTTCCTCGTCCGCTACACCACCTTATATCCATTTGTGATGTGTCTTCCCGTATACAATCGGACATTTTCATTAGATCTAAACTACTAGAATGGCAGATAAAGGTGGATTTGTGGCATTGGGCAACAAAACTAACTCTTCCAATAAGATTTGTGATAATACAACTATGGATACACAATAAAAAAAAAATTTAAACCAATATTGATAACCGATATCTTTCAGCTACTAAAGGCTGATACTGATAACACACAAACATCACTAAGATCGTGACATCAATACTATTAACAAAACCAATTTCACTCTTTAAATGAAAATGTTGTGCTTTTGCTTACACTATTCACTTTCTCAGGAACATTCCCAGCCAAAAAAAGTGATAATAAAGATATAATAAGACAAATTTCTATAACAAAAGCAACATAATCTCTGTGAGAAGTTAGTGTTTGTTAGTGCAAAATGATTATTCACAGTCTAACCAGAGCGCCGTTGGGTAAGGGATTGTCTTAAAAGTGCATATACAGAAGACGACATGTAAAACTTATATGAATGCTGCTGGGATAGGAAACGCTTTTATAACGTTATTATAAAGAACAAAATAAAGTTATTAAAAAGAGTCCTCAATGCGGGTGAAAGGCTGGTTGCCAAGCGCCATCATCTCAATGATTGAATCGTCAGTAGCTTTAGTCATGGGTCATGTCTGGTAAACTGTTTAATGTTGTCTCTACACAGAGCCTCATGGATATTTGCAAAAACAGTTAACGTTGTAGCAGCCTGGGCATCCTAAAATTGACGCAGTCACATTGATGGTTATGTTTGAGGTGACTGAGGAGGTTTGTAGTGTTGAAGCTAGCGCTACTTTTTCCTCCTCGTGGAACTGGATTTGAGCATTTGTTGCAGAAAAATAAGGAACGGTCATCTTCAGAAATGGAAAGAAGCCTCAGTTCTAGTGGAGTGTGACCGAGCTGACAATAGTACTTATCATTGGGGCAAAAAGCATGATATCGACTTATCGCAATGACGTGACAATTTCTCATTATCGACCCCAATAGTAAACATGCACTCCTAAAGTAAACCAATAACCGCATTTACATGATGGTACACAATTTTTTGAGCATTTATTTGTCCATCTAAACACAGTTTTCAGTGGACTGCTTTGAATTTGACAAAAAAAACTGCACTTTAACGATATTTACAAAAAGCAGTTCTTACTTTTCATTCTTCCAGAGCTTCTCGATGCGGAAGATGTCCAGTTTGTCTCTATTTATGTGAGACAAGAGGCGATACGACTGCCGCACCGGCTGGCCTTCTGTTGTGCGCCTGCTGTCTCTCATGAGGTACACACAGTCACCTGAAAAAGTAATAAAATATTGTTAAGCACCGTTTACTAGACACCCCACATTTATACAGGTCACTTTTTGGGGTGGAAGACACGGTTTCCAGAAGAAAACCCTGTAAGAAATATTTGACCTCCTCTATTTTGCAACCAATATTGCATGTGTTCTATCTATTTTCAGTTTTACTGTACAATAGTACCACAAACAACTTACTTATTTCCTATATTATTATCTATAAAACATCTTTCTATTTCAAACTTAATTTAGTTCAAGACTAATCCATTGAGAGAAAATGCACGTACCCTGATGCAAGAGCAACTCATCACGAAGCAGACATATGTAGTAAATGGATCCCGACTGGGCATAGCTGGGTTGAGGAACCATAGGGACCTCCTGTTGAACACCCAAAGCAATGTCAAAGATCTTAATCTTAACAATACTGTAATATAACACCAAATACACAGAGAGGGGAAGGAGGAACAGAAAGGTCACATACCCTGTCCACCGGACGAGGGTCGCATTCCTCACATAGATAATGCTCCACATCCACCTCCAAGCGCATGCAATCACAGTGCTGCCACACCTGACAGACAAAAATCGTTTAAAGCATATGAAGCCTTCTGATGTACGATATATGCAATATGGTCTGCTCCTGTGGTGTAGAGACTGCACAAGAGTCTCTATTCTTCTATGGATGGCATACTTTACTCTATAGTTTTTCAAGCAACACTTATTTTTAGTGGTATGAGCACACACCATGCACTTCTCGCACTGGATCATCAGCCCCTCGTCTTTGTACATGCCGCAGATGCAGCGGATCACATCGTCATCTTTGTCATGGATGCCCCCTCCTTCGTGGTGATGGAGGTGGTCTCGCTCCAGCGAATCGGAGCTGTCCGCTTCACTCGCTGTCTCGCCCACAATCTCATCGATCTGGACAGCAGCCTCATGGCGTGCACCGTAGTACGCCTTCCGTAGCCGGCACACATCACGACCTACCGCAGATTTCCTTCCATAATATTTCTGCAAGGTATGATGAGGATGCTGGATTCAGGAAAGCTCAGCAAAAGATGTCAATTAACCAACAAGTTTAAATAATTAAATATTATAGTGAGTAGACAGACATAGGCATAAGAAGAGACTGATGAAACTGATTGAGGAGTAATGAAACAAAAAAAAAAAGATTTTAAATAGAGAACATTTTAATGGCATAATTGTTGCTAGGGTAGGCAGTTTGGTTGCTATAGAGGGGTCAGTGATTTCATAAAATTCCTCTTTATAAATACAAAGCATTTATATCATTAGTTTTACTAAGCCGACATTAGCACTTATCAAGGTTGCCATGGTAAAAAAAAGTCAGGGTGTTGGGGAAGGGTCAGCATTGTAATAAAAGCTTCCCCTTGTCACTATGAGTGATATAAATCACCCACCAAGTCTCAACGATTTTCCAAAGGTGAGATACAGAACTGACACTCTGGTTGCTAGGGGAAACAGCTTAGTTGCTAGACAGAAAATTGGCTCTGAAGAAGAAGAAACTATACTAATTGTAAATGGCAACAACAGAACGGCGGCTTAAACTAGATAGAGAACATTTTAAAGGCATAATGGTTGCTAGGGTAGGCATTGTGGTTGCCATGGAGGGGTCAGAGATTTCATAAAATATTCTTATTGATGTATACCCCAATTATCTCTCTATACTAAGCTGACAAAGCACTGCTGACCAGTGACTAAAAATAAACCACCGCACAAGACTCAATGACTCCGTAAAGCTGAGATGTAAAACTGACAATGTGGTTGCTAGGGGAAAGAGCTTGGTTGCTAGACAGAAAATTGGCTCTGAAGAAGAAGAAACTATGCTAATTGTAAATGGCAACAACAGAACGGCGGCTTAAACTAGATAGAGAACATTTTAAAGGCATAATGGTTGCTAGGGTAGGCATTGTGGTTGCCATGGAGGGGTCAGAGATTTCATAAAATATCCTTATTGATGTATACCAACAATTATATCTCTATACTAAGCTGACAGAGCACTGCTGACCAGTGACTACAAATAAACCACCGCACAAGACTCAATGACTCCGTAAAGCTGAGATGTAGAGCTGACAAAGTGGTTGCTAGGGGGAAAACAGCTTGGTTTCTAATCAGAAAATTGGCTCTAAAGAGGAATCAAAAACATAAAACAGAATGGTGGCTTTCTCAAACCAACATGATAAGAAATTATCCTGAAAAGGCAAACCTCAGCATTGCGGAACACTTTGAGCATGTCTGCATCAAACGTCTCAACGGTTTTATAGTGTCCAGTGAGGATCTGCTTCTCGATGGTACTGAGATCTAGAGGATCGGTGACCTTCTCATAGTACTGTGTATTCCTGTGGAGACATTAACAAGTTTCCATGAGGGGCGCTACAGTCAGAACACTGATATTAAGATGAATTTTGTTCTGGAACCACTTAGTTACATTGTCGATTTCACCATAAAGGTACCCCATATACCATTTTGCATTCCACACTGACTTTTGAACAATCCAGAAAAATAAAGCACTTTTTATAAACGAAAGACTTAAAATCTTCTTACCTTTTCCTTGAAGGCAGGTTCAGGAGCGGAGAAGCAAGAACCTGACCAGATGAATCTTGGACGAAAAAAATACAATTATCAAATTTAAGTCCGAACGTTCTGGTAGAGTTTTTGATGTTTTAGTCAGCTTACCCTTGTAGCTCATGATCATGTCACAGATCTCTTTGAAAATGTGAGCTAGCCGAGCCGTCCGTGTAACTTCAGTGTTCTCCTCGGCTGCAGCAAGTCTGCGAGTGCGTACAGAGCGGGACGTCTGAAGAGCTGAGAACTGAGTCAGAAACACATCTGGAAAAACAGCACAATATTAAAGTGGAAGATTCAACGGTGACACAAAACTTGTATCTCGACAAACTCACCTGATTTGATGTTGCCATCATCACGGATGACTCCTCCCCAGCGCGAGTACAGGGACAAACCATTCTCCCTCTCCCGCTCACCCTCACGCTTCAGGATCTCCTGTTTCTCTCGCATCTTCTCCCAATTCCGCAGCAGAAAAACTCGATGTTTCAGCACAAAGTTCCTTAACAGTAGTTGAGTTTTCAGAATTGATCCAATGCAAGGAAAGCATGCACACAAAAAGAAAAAGAGTGCATGCTCCTACCTCTCTCTGTTTGACATGGGCTTCATTAAAAGGTGCTGGTAGAACTTGCTGCTGTCACTGGACTCTTCCTCCTATTAACAGGAAACATTTCCCAAGAGAAAACAATGAGAACCCCATGCTACTGCTGCCAACCGTAGGGAACGGAGGTGTTTCTTACCCGCTTCTTCAGCGAGTGTTTGGATTTGCGCTTTTCTTTCAGTCTTCCCAGTCTCCGGACTCCACCTCCTGCCCCGCCTCCTTTTGCAGGGAGCCCATTGATTCGCTTGCTCTTGCCGCCAATGATACCCCGGCAACCCTCTGAGCCACATTTGCAGACTTGCTGCATAGCAACAAAAGCAGAGAACTATTAACATTTGACACCCCTGAAATGTGTTTGGTATCTACTAGCTGCTCACTCTCAAAATGAACACAAACAAGAACTTTCAAACCTGATTCTAAGAAACAATTCAGCAAATACTTTTAACCTTTTAAAACCTACTCTTTAATAAAAAAAAATACAGATTTCAATCAATTTCTGATATGCTCCTGTAACGTGTCACGGGGCGGTCACAATGACCCGTACCTGCTCTTCAGTGTTGAAGGAGTGGAAATTGTAGTCATATGTAAGTTCTGTTCCACTGCTCATGTCTCTCAGAGCAAACAGACCAATACGGTACACTCCATTCACCGACCTGAGAGAAAGACAAGACCAATCTGTTTTAAAATTTTCTACTATAAGCAGATGCACAAGTCATAAAAAAAACGAGTGGATTTATAGCAGATACAAACATTGTGCAGAGAATAAAGAAACTATAGACAGAAAATGTTCCTGGTTTTAGACATTTGATACCCAAAACTATTTTAATGCATTTCAGTTGTTCACACATTTAATGTTGACCCCTCAGTGGACAGACAGGGCTTGAAACTTGACATCAAAGTGAATATGCAAATATCAGCCAATCAGAGACAATGGCTTGTGAGTGATTCCATAGAGTTCCATTTCAACTCCTAGGGCCTACCATTCGTTTTTTGTATTCACGTAAGGTGAAAGGGCTTTTCTTTGTTCATGAAGGCAAAAAGCTACATGGCCCTTTATTTAAAGGGTTTTTAACCCTCCATTGTGAAGGACTCCAGAGGCACTCTTGAAATTAAGTTGAATAACAAAAAAAATGCAGGTTTAACAAGAACAATGCACAATATTTTAGCCAAGTAATAGTAACAGTACACAACAGACTCACGTACGGCAAGTCAAGTGTTGGTTTGAAAAAATGCCTGGAGTAATCCATTGGCTAATAAAAGTGTTTTTTTTCAGCCCTTCCTCAAGATCCAATTTCATCTCTCAAACCAACACACTATATTTTTCTTAACGAAGCCGCATATTATTGAAAAAAGGGAATTTTACAGCCTCCATCATCCCAGGTTTGTCTGCTTTGACAGTACTAAAAGCATCAAAATATAACAAAATAAAACTTATAATGTTGTTAAATACATGACTTTCCCTTAGGTTATAGGTTTAGCAACAGGGGTGTTTTAAATGAGCTATGGAAATTAACGCTTTCCATACATATAAACCTTGGAAGTAGAGGTAGGGAGGGAAAGTGTGTGTGAGTGTTGCTTCTGAGTTGTTGTTTGTGGCTGTTTGAGCATTTAATCCAAGCATCGAGTACTACATAAAGGAGTGGGGTGCCCCTCTTGTTGAATAGTAGGGGTATCACTGCCATGAGAAACTGCTTGAATACCATTACTATTTTATTTGAAAGAATCTACAAGTTTAACTGTAATGCTTCCAAATTACAATTAACCAAAGGCTGACCTAAAATAAACGTGTCATAGCTACGAGTTTCTTGAAATAAAATAAGCTTAAACCATCATCATGTCAAGCAGCATCAAGCAATGTTCACTTGATCCTGAAGAACTCAGCTGAGGTAAACATTATGCAACACAGTGAAATTAAGCCATTTCTGCACAGATGTGTTTGAGTGCGTGGGTATCCCAGCTGCGTCCCCCACCCTACAACACAAGCTTCTCATAATTGCTCTTGTGCGACAAGATGGATGATCTGCCACAATGCAGCCTCCAAGCACAGGATGTTATGTGTGCAATGAAAAAGAAAAGCAGAAGATATTCCTTCGAGTGTAAGCCTTAAAAGTACGAAGTCTATGTTCTGTACAAAATTTATAACCATTTCTATAGAGATTAGTCATTCCTTCCTCAGAACTCATGCATAGCCACATTCCCTATGCCTCACTGTTCAAAATAAGCATGCTTTAGTGGCTCATTTGATTTTATGACTGTAATCCATTAGTGAATGGTTTCATTTTCTCTCACCATTTCTGCATCTCGCAGTTGGGCTCACAGCTGTGGTTAACAAATCGAGCCTCATTTCCCATTCGGTAGCTGTCAATGACCATGCCACTGTCCAGGTTCAGACAGTAGTTCCCACTATGTGAGAAGTACTGCTCCATCATACGACTCCTGCAATCAAAACAAGATTTTTATGAGTTGTGTTCAGCCATAACCAGTTATTATGTTCCTTACAAAGCGGACCGAAGTGGAGTATTGGCTTTTGACTTCGAACCAGTATTAATTATTCTAGGTAGACGTGCACAGTAAGGTTTTTTAGGGTTAAATTTAGGTGCATCATCAACCAATTACATCGAACCGGTGCCAAGGATCGTCACAGTTTGAAACTCTGTCCTGGAACAGCTGTGGAGGAGGCTTAAAATTGGGTGAGGAACAGCCAATCTCTGCTTCCAAGGTGAGTTTGAGCACAGGAACTAGACACAAGATACTTAAACTACATCAATAATGATTTGCTGTTTATGAACCAGTAGAATTTATTAATAAAACAATACTTGTTTCTAGAAAGAAGTTGCTTTGCATCACAACTGATCGCCATAACTTTAACCTCTTAAGCCCTGAGGCTTATTTTCCGAAAATCCTATACCTTCACTTTATAAGGCATTTCTCAGCTTTTACAAGGCCTAAACTGCAAATCTTGGTATCAACATGAAGATAGGTTCTTGGGGAGTGGTGTGGATGAGTTAATTTGACAGTCAAGAACACTGGGTAAGAGTAATTGATGTTGGAATGGCAAAAAAATGAACTCAGCCAAAAAAAAAAACACATGTTTCCTCCAATATCTCCTTATTTTACTTATAACGAAGCAAATAAACACAATCAATTGTAACCACTACATGTCAAGAACATCTGTAGCAAGTTTGGTGTTCATACTACAAGAAACTAATATTCTGTAAAGGTTTTGATTGAACAAAGTTCAGGCGTAATCCATGTTGGCACAGTTTGGCACAATTTGGCACAATAATTGAAATATGGAAAAAATCTTGTCCAAAGCTTTAGCTACGTTCATAGTCTTCTTTTCTTGCTCACGGGACATGATTTCAGCAAAAAAAACTCCTAAAGAAACGCTGTAAAAGGGGGGTGGAAGCCCATTTACGCGCTTTGCGTAACGTCCCATTCACAGTGCTTCCGACGTTCGAACTTCAGCGTGTCCCTACCCCCGACCATCTGTCCAATCCGGGAGCTCAATACATGGTTGAAAAGCTTTGAATCTGTAGAATCCAATGATATCCACCATTTTGAGACTGACAGGATCCCCGACGAATCACAGGACACGGAGCATGGAGAGACCTGCTCTTATGCACAGGGAGTGTTTCCATATTTGGTCATGTTATGCGAGAGCAGAGCTACAGAAAAGAGCCAAAATGGAGTTTCTGCGAAGCTATCGACCGGATATAACAAAAAAACGGACTTTTATCGCTATGGAAATAACTTTTGTTGAAAAAAAAAAACGGCAAAGGTAAGACAAAATTTACATGCTTGCTTTGTTTTTGCTGGAGATTTTTTCGGGGAACTTTCGCTCCCTGCTCTGAAATACTTTGTGTCATATAAATGAGTTGCATTTCGCTGGATTCTGCTGGTTGTTAGCTTTCATTTGATGCCATGGTTTTGGTTTTTCCGTTTATATTGTGGATACATATCGCACATAAACAAAAACTTGGTCATGAATTATACTCCGGACATGTTGTTGTTTATTTGCATGGCGTTCGAGCTGTGGTTAACGGATATGAAATTGAATTAGATTCGTTTTTAGAGGAGGATCCGCTGAGCACAAGAGTATTTAATATGTGTGGGTTACTCGCAGGGTTAGTGAGCTATGAGCGAAAATGTAATGCAAAAGGGTACCGGGGACTCTCGGGCTTAAGAGGTTAATTCCCAGAAACGTAATCTGACAAACAAGTGGAAAGTAGCCATCTCCAAGCTAAAATGAGTCTAACCTGAACTCATGTTCGCTGACCACCTCTCCCAAATATTCGATGATGAATTGTCCGGATCGCAGTGGCTCTTTTGTGCGGATGCCCCAGCCCTTGCCTTCAGCCCGGAAGCGCTCAAGGCACTGCACCCACTCGTGCTTCTGGATTCGCTGGTTATCGCACTGATCGCCACATGGACATGCGCTCGGAGAGCACTCAGCATAGATCATCCTGAGAAAGAGAGATAAATCCATCAGCAACAGTTGCTCTAGCGTCTAAGCTCCGGAGACAATGTAAAGCATTACCTGTTTAGACAGTCATCCTGACAGCCCATCTCTTCAGATTCATCAGGTGCCCGGCAGTTACAGGTAGTGGCCTCATAGCCAGAAAGAGGCTTCACATCCACATATACGTCTGAAATGCGACACGTAATCATGAAAGTTTGACACAATGGGTTCGAAACAGGGTTTCCACATCTCCTGGTTCTTTTAAATAAGCGTATAGAGAAAGTATTACTTTGATTAGCTATACAACAAGCCAATGAATCGTTAATTTAACATAGTTTGCTTGAAGTGACATCTCAGTTTTGAAAAGCCCAACGAAAAAGGGTGTGGCCAGCTGCAAAACCGTGAATAGTAGTGGGCGGGCTTCCATAAAAAGATGAGTGCGTTAACACAGCTTATATTCTAAATTGTACTTTTCACTGCTACTGTAAGATGGAAGCAGAGCTTCAGAGAGCCACATAGAAGTGGAGGAATGCTCATGTGTTTCTCGACTTCATTTAATCCAGTCGCTGGTGGTCATTGTTAACGGTTGGAGCTAAATACCGCAGCTGTATATATTGTTGTATCTTGTTGAAAACGAAAAATGTTCTAGCACCAAGTATCCCCAACAAGAGACAACAAATAAAATTTAAAAAAATCTGTTTTATTTCATTTTACTTACTAGATCTGATCTTCTTGTAGAGAGGCACATCAGGTCTCTTATGGAGCTACAAACAAACAGGAAACGTGTAAAAATCAAAAATTGGTTTATGAACAAATGCCCTTTTGAAAAATTTCAAATCGATTGAATTCTGAGTATAAAAAGTATTGCAAAAACAGTTTTAAAGGAGGTACCTGATCGTGTTTCCAAAGCCACAAGATGTCGTAAGGCAACTGGAAATCAATGCGTTTCTGTCTCAAGTATTTCCCTAAACGCACACAGAAGACAAATGGCAGTTATTATCCCAATCACTCCGTTAACTTGAGGCTGAGCAATTTCGATATTGAATCAAGTTTTCAACTCATAACTCATCCACCATCAGCCCAAGTGCTTCAGAGGCCAAATATAATGAAGTGGTTCTAAATGAACTCTGCGTCGGTAAGTTCAACGGTTTGTTTCAGCTCATTATCTAACAAAGATCAGAAGCTTAGATAAACAATACCTTTCATTTTAAAGTGCTAAAAAATATAATAAGCACTATAGACAAAGAAGGCAAAGAAAAAAAGGTTTAAGTAACATAAATTATTGTTTATTTTTGCAAATGTATTAAATGATAAGTGAGTGAATAACAAAGGAAAATCTAAACCAAACAGATTCCTCCAATTATTAATCCCTCAATCAAACTCAGACATGTAAGAAAAACTCACCAACATGGATGGGAGCAGGAAGAAGGCCATACTCATGTTCACCTGGAATGTATTCCAACTTCTCCTTCTTTAGTTGTAGCAGCTGACTGCGGGGACTAAATTGAGAGGCAATCCAATTATTAACATGGAAATAATGTCAAAGCATCACTTTTGATAAAGCTGAAATTATCCATCTCACTCATCCATCTTGTACACATCGGAGTAAAGCCCAGCTTTTTGAAACTTCTTTTTGGGTGGTCTAGCAGGTCTCTTCTCGCGTTGACTGGTTACTGTTGGGTTCGGTGGTTGTTCCTGGGTTTTGGGACCTGAGAGCTCTGGGGAGGACCGGCCGTCAGGTTTTCCATCTGCTGCGCTGCACATAAAACAAGATTAATTTACTTTCCAAAGAAAGCATTTTATTTAATCCTAAGTGATTATGATGAGACAGACGAGCTCAAAGTAGTAAAAGTGCAGACGCATCGGGAGAACAAGCTCTAAGCTGCTTTTACAAACTATAACTCATGTCTTGTGAAAATTAAAATAAATGTGAACAGATTTTTAGCCACTAACTTGAAAACTGATTTAATGCTCTTTGTCAGTCTGATTAATGAAAATTAAAAATAACACAATATTTTTACTTAAAGAGAGTGTGCACACACACATTCACATAAAAACATAAAATGGATAAAAGCTATTGTGCGACTGACTGTTTGGACCTATTTTCAAAGACTCCTTGGACACCGTTCTACAGACTGCCAAAATCGGAAGAAGCAAATGGATTGCTGCAATTCAAAAAAATTAACTGGAATCCAGATGATTTGTGGTCACCATTTCATGTTTGATAAGTCAGACTTTTGACCAAATCACTATATTCATTAAAAATGAATGCAATGAACTTAAAAATAAAATACGTTCTTGTACGTTAAGCCAAACATGGTTTAAATAGGACTACCAGTAATAAATGCACCCACTAACTGTACCTGTGGTGGTTGAAAGAACTTTTTACTGGCATATTTCGTGTATTATTTTTTTGTGTTGAAGACAATTTCTTTTGCAGCGAATATAATAGTTCTAAAACTGCTCAAATGTACGACTCACTAAGTGATCTCAGCCTAGCAAATAAGTATTCATTACAATTTTAGAAAAGCTTTTTTTTCTAAGATTTTCTAATTAAAAATCCTTAAAATTGACAATAAAAAGTGTTTATAAATAGGACAGTTCAGGATCTTAACCACGTAACCATCAGAATACCTTGCAGAACTGCACTTTTCCTTATTATACTCAGCCATTTTTTGTTGTTTTGCCTCAGTTTTGAAGAGTATCAGTGAAAGGGGCGTGGTTCATTGGGAATGTGACATTATGCAAACCCTCTACTATAACTAATAACTGCTTACCTGTGAAAACAGTGCTTTTCTTCCGGCATCATCCATTCCCTCCCCTTTTCCGTTCTAGCTCTTGATGCCAAATCCTCCTCTCTACATGCTGACCGTTCTTCTTCCTCTTCCTCCACCTCTCTTTCTTCCTGCTGATCATCCTCTTCTTCATCTCCTCCTTCCATCTGCCTTACCCAGACCTTCCGCTTGCGTCCCTTTCTCCGCTGGCTCTGTACAACAGACTCAATGGCGTCAACTACAGGGTCTGCCTCCCAGTGTGTACTTCGTCTTTGCTTTTCAGGTAATGGTAGATTCTCAAGTTCTGAGGTTGGAGGTGGAGGTGAAGGAGGAGGAGAGGGGAGGGGGTTCTTACGGGGACGTCCCGGTCCCCTTTTTTTCACCATGTTGTTTCCCGTGCGTGCTTGCCGTTGGAGCTTCTTTGCACGAAGGATCTTGTTCACATGATGAAGGTTGTTTTTGAGTTGAGGCAGGTGGGAGTCAAGGCAGCATGCAGGTTGAGAGGAGCATGTGGAGGGACTTGTTTGCCGACTGGAGGACCTAAGACCTGAGGTGCTTCCAGATTGATTGAGAGTGCAATGAGAAAGGCAAGAGGTGGAAGTGTGGGAGTGTGAAAGGGATAAAGGAGGATGATGATGCCGATGATGGAGACCTTCGGAAACCTCCGGGACACTGGACTGCCCAGCTCTGTTCTGAGTACCAGATATATTACCTATGAGATTTAATGAAAGACTTAGATTCACTTTAACGTATTCAAGAGCAAAACAAAAGAGAATAAGAATATAAAGTTGCTCCCTGTTACTGTGATCGAGAACACAAACCCACGTTTCTTTGGTGAATTCAAATGTAAATATTGACCCCCAGAAATCCCCTAATCTTTCGTTGACATCCCCTCACACAGGAAAAATAATAAGTTTAATTTTAAAACTTAGTCATTTGCTTAAAAGACAATATAAACACAAGATAAAACAAAAATGTGTAATTTAACTGTAATATAAGCAAATTTCCACATTAATCCCAAGGAAATTTTGATTGTGGTTAATCGTATTTAAATAAATAATGAAAGTTGTATTTAAAAATCACAGATTGCATGTTGTTCATACGGCTCTAAGAATTATATAATATAGATTAAAATATTTTTTTGAAACTGCAAAATTAAGCATTTGTTTTGTTATGTCATGGCCTAGTGATCACAAATAAACCGCTGTCTAACCAATTAGCTAATCCAGCCATATTAAAGTACAATTTCATTTCCTGACCAGCGTTTAGCATTGCTATTGTGCCAAAAAACACCTTCTTCCATCTCAAATCTCTTGCAAAAGCAGATGCAAATCTGGGGTTGTCCTTAGTGTTTTGAGAAAACATGCTTTGAGCAATCATTGTCAAAATTATTTATTTCTAAACTTATGATACATCTCCCAATCCCAGGCCTACTTCAATACAATATGCATAGTCTTTATATCTTTTCGTTCAAGTTTCCTCCAGCATTTACACTAATCTACCTCATTTACTCCCTCACCAGCTCTTAGCTCTCACTGCTATGGTTAATTAATGATCCAGTCAATGACCGTTATATGACCTCGTGTTCTCAGCTCTAATCCAAGATTACTGCACTTTGCCTCCTCGCTTGGGTTCTGTGCACGAGCTCATGTACACAATCACACGAAGCAGTCACCAGAGCATCAGTGGGAAGCTGCATTTTTAAGAAAATAGTTTGGCTCAAACTGCTTCAAAAACATCTGAAAGGGAAAGTGGTTATGTGATGCTGATCTTTAGTCATTCCACACCTGCATTTAATCTATAACCTTCACAGTATCAAGTATCATTTGGAGGCCCTAGCATTCAGCACATATTCAAAACTATTCATAAGACATCACGAATTTCATACCCATACCCATTTTCCCCAAAACATTTTTGCACTCACCAATCTCTCTCCTCTCTGCAGAAGTTGAATGATCCCTTCTTATGGTCCTGTCCAGTCTTGAAAGACCAGTACCTTCAAATGTTCCACCTTTTTTACAATGGTTCCCCTTGAAGGAGGTTCGAGATAGTGCAGATGCAAACAAGTTTGTGTGGTGGCTGGTCTCAGCCTCCTCATTGGGTGAAGGAGTATCATCTTCATCACTCTCAGAGCAATCTACTGTACTTTTTCCATGTCCTTCAGAGAACACACCAGATCCAGCAAATGACTGGTTTCTCATGAGTTTTGAATAGTCGGGCTCAGAACTTCCCATCCGGAACCAAGAATCAACAGTGTGATGTCCTCTATTCGTGCTCCCTATAGATAGCCGAGAGGGTCCAAGACATGACATGGATGCCTCTTTGCGTTTGTACCGTTCTGCAGAAGATGAGGAGGAGGAGGAAGGGGAGTTGGCAGAGGCTGACTGTTTGTTAGCACTGGAATCAGCGGAGCCATCTCGACCAAAGCGACATCGTTGCAGAGACTCAACGCTCCCTCGCTCCCCACTTCCAGCTGCCAGCCCCTCGCTTCCTCCACTTCTGCTTCCTATACCACCTAGAACTTCACCACCACCTCCTCCATCATCATCATCAACCTCCTCTTCTTCACAGCGATCACGATGTTTGTGTCTATGCTTGTGTTTATGGTGCCACCCAAATGACAATTCGGATGATGACATGGAAGGATAAAGCATTGGTGACCGGCCACTTGCTAAATATTCCTGCCTATGTAGCTTATGTTTCTTTTTGTGAAACTTGGAGGGGTTAAGAAGCAAGTGGGATGGGTGATGGTGGTGATGCATATAAGAAGGGGTTGGAGGTGCAGGAAATGAGGGGGAATGAACATGGTGGGATGGGCCAGAGTGGGGCGCCTGATGATGGGGGTACAGAGAACTTGTGGGTGTATAGCCACGATAGTAGCCAAGTCCCAATGGTGGAGAAGTGTACGGAACACCATAAGATGGGTGATAAAAACCTCCACTGGAAAGGGGAAACCCTAAACCAGGTACAAAGGGTACTTCTGACATAGAATCTCGAAGCTTAGGGGGTCTCCCCCTTTTCTTTTTAAGATCTGGCTTACGAACATAATGAAGTGACTCACATGGGTAGGCTGGGTGGGGTGAATAATACCCGCTAAAATTGATTCTGAATATGGTGGGTAATAGATCTCTGTGTAAGTAATGATGGGGTGGTGGATTATTACCACCTCCAAAGCTGATCCCTGATCTGTTACTCCCCAAACCAGATCCACAACCAAGACCTGCTGTTCCTGCACCCAGGCCTAAGCTGCTACCCAACCGAAGTGTAGGGGTGCGATGAGAAATTCGTATGTCACTGAGCTGTACACAGATCTCATCCAAATCGACCAAAAAGTCAGGGTCTTGTCGGCGAGACCTTAGCTGTAGATACTTCTTCTTGCGTTTGCGCTTTTGCCTTTTTAATTTATCATAGCTAGGACAGCTATGTCCACGACGCTTGCACTTATGCTTGTGCTTTTCTTTATGTCCAACCAAGGAAGTCGAGTCAGCTTGGAGTGGTCTTCTTGGATCAGGTGATGCCCTCACTCCAAGAGGGGAGGGCACAGGCGAAGGGCGATCCAAAAGAACCGAAGAAGAGTGCCTTCTTCTACCTTTTGAAGAAAGTCCTATTCCTCCTCCAATCCCTAGGCCTACAACACCAGGCATTAAGAGTCCACTTGCCATACCGTGCGAGATTCCAACCCCAGGTAAACAATTTGTATTTCCTGCTTTCTCCCCACGGTCTGAGGTGCTATTATTGTCGGTTCCAATGCCACTGTCACTCGGTACAGTCTCTTCACTGTGTGATTCACTGACAGGAGAAGGTGTGGCCTCCTTCAGCTCATTTAGAGGAGCGGGAGATGTGGGCAATAGAGGACTCGGTGGAGAAAACTTTTGATAATAATGCTGCTGTCTGTAATGGTGGTGGTGATGGTGATAACTACGGCAAGAAGACTTCTTTTGAGATGGATGTGCAGTGGATGGCGCAGAGCTTGCAGTTCTGGCAGAGGGAGCTGAAAATGTAGGTGGGGGAAAAGAGAATGAGTGGTGACCCTGGTGGGAGTGGGTGTAATGTGGATGGGATGAGAAATGCACTGAACCAGGCTCAACAAAACTGGCATCGCTTATTGGACTTTGGCCCCCACTTGATTGCGAGAGTGATGGGGAAGGGAACACATCAGATGGAGGCAGCTGCTGGTGCTGGTTTTGAAAAGCCTGTGACTGGTGATGAAGAGATAGCGTGTTTGGTGATAAGAAAGGTTCAGGAGGAGGTGTGGGTGCACCTGTAGAAGAACTGGTTGTTTTTGGCTTTCGCCCTCTTCTTTTACCCATGTAAATTGTTCCCTTTTTGCTAACATTGATCTGGGGTCCAAGTTTACCTCCAAATGTAGCAGCAATAGTTGACAGAGATTGTGGTTTTGTAGCAGCTGGAACCCCTGGCATTGCACTGTTTCTTGAAATTTCCATCTCAGCTCCAGGTTTTGGCCCAAGCAGGATTTGGTTAAGGAGATTCTTTCTTTTTACGGTCTTCATTTTATTTATTTTCCCTATAATCGTCTTCATGATGAGTTGCCCATTGCCCTTACTTCGAAAAGGTTTTTCACAAAGTGAAGAATCCCCTGATTCAGGAGCAAGTGTTGGGGGCTGTGTTTCTTGAGGAAGGGTTGGAGGTAAGCGTTTTGGTCGCCCTCGCTTTCGTCCAACAATTTTCGGTGGGTTAAAGTCCACCTCAGGGTGCAAAACAGGTGGGTCCTGCTCTTCTTTAGACTTGAGCATGCTTGAAGAGACTTTTGTTGGTGCCAGTTTGTTTGGGTTATGGCCATGTGCTGGCGCATCCAACCGAGGCATTTTGGACTTTGGGCGTCCCCTCTTCCTGGGAGAAGATTCAAAAAGTTCAGAATCCTCTGGGGACATGCATCGGTCATTGGGAAGCGGTTCTATTGATTCCTGAATAGGGGATTGACCTGAGGGCACTGGTGTGGTGAGTTGTTGAAGGTTCAAAGGAGGCTCATGTGCAGACTTGTTGGTACGACTCACTGCCTTTGTCCAACGAGGTCGTCTTCCTCGACGCTTCTTAAAAGGTTTTGAGTCTTGCTCATTTGGCGAAGCAGGAGACATAGCCCCAGAGTCATCACATAGTAGTGGTGAGCTCCTGCTGGCTCCAGAAAGGTGTGCAGGTGAAATAGTGCATTTTGTAGACTCAGCAGGACTTGGCACCCCAACAGAATGACTTTCCTGATTGGGACTATGTTTAACTGGACTTGAGCTCTTACTCCTCTCATTTCGATGGGAAGACAAAGAACACCTTTCTTTAGAATCCTGCTTGCTTGAGATGGCTGAGGTTGTTTTACTTAAATCACTGGCAATTTTTGTCTCCTTGTCTTGGTCACATTCTTTGTCTTTTTCTGTTAACTCCTCTGTTTGAGAGGAACCTACTCTAGGACGTGAGGAAAGGGAGCCTTGCAAATTTAAATGACAGCCAGTACTTCCTATTCTCTCTTTGGAGGAGGGTGAGGAAGAAGTTTGTGGTAAAGAAGGAATAGATGAAGAATGAGAAGCACAATGTCCAAGACGAGACTGGGATTTTGTTCCATCTGTGGGGCTGTCAGTGCTTTCTTTTATCGATGTTGTCAAGCGACTATTGTTTTGTGACAGTGCAGAACTAGAGGATGTGGTAGTGCTGGTGGTGGTGCTGCTGTTGATACTGGAGACCCCTTTTGAAAGTCCATCAGATTCCTCTTTTTTAGAAGTGCCAGACAATTTCTCTATGGTACTGTCTCTGTTTTTAGAACCATATGGCCGACCTGGGGGACGTGAAACAGGTGGTACTGGAGCAAGGTGAGGCACTCTAGAATAAGTGTTCCTATTGGCCATAGCCCGCTCGGGCCGCTGCAGGTTTGAGATTAGGGGTGGTGAGCTGCTGTGTGCTGGAGCTGGCGACACCTTTCGGGCTTTTGGCTTAGGGCACTTTGAAGGTGGGCATGTAGCTATGAGCTGTGCAAGTTTCTCAGTTACTGTAGGAGCTCCCCAAGGAGTTACTCCCCTTTCCTGTTCCTTCTGATCTTTCTCTGAAAGATCGCTTAAAGGACTTTTTAAGATCCCATCTGTTTTGGGGTCCTGTTGTGATGTGGTAGACATCGACACTGTTGATGGACATGGGGTAGGGACAGAGTTTGTTTGTGGGATGTGGTTTTTCTTTCCATGTGGTTTGCTTTCTGTCATGGAGCGATGGAGATTAAGGGGTCTTTCTGAAGAAGCAGCAGATTTTGCATCAGCTTTCCCTTCTGCCTTGCTGGAAGGTTTTGAAGGACCCTAAAAATAGCATATAGAAGAAAAGAATAAGTATAACTTTTAACATTTCAAACCCTGTGTTGGACACATAAAAAAACACACAGAATAGAAGACAGCAGGCATACTTCGTCTTGGTTATGAAAAACCAAACCACTGCCCATATGATCCATAGGTCATGACCCACAGATTAATTCCTCATTTTAAACTTTATTTAGCTAGCATTAATTACAATTGTTAAGTTACATAAACGTTTTAGTATGAAGCTACAAGTCAAGTTACAGTAGCAACACAAGACAGTTACAGCTGTAACATAAAGACACAAACTTTACCAACTACCCTCACTTCCAAAATGAAGCAGAAATCAGCACCAAAAAAAAAACCAAGCACATAGCCAATAATATAACAAAAACAACAACAAAAAAACGCTCTTTTTAGGTTAAAGAGCTATTGAATTAAACCTCACCTTCTTTGCTGATGCAGTTCCATTCACAGAGGTTCCAGAGGTGTTGGAAACAGGAGAAGTTGAGGGAGGTGTGGCAGCTGGAGCAGGTGTCGACACTGATACTCCTTGGTTTACAGTAGCTTTTTTCTCCCCTTCTTTTCCATTATTTGTGCTAGTAAGGCTGCTCCCGTCATTAGCGGAACGATTAGCACGACCTCTACCCGCACTATGCCGTACAGTGGCTCGGAAGGCTGGTCTGCAAACATAATTCTCCAGGATCTTAGGAGGTTTCTTCATGCGTTTAGCTTGCAGACCAATTTTGAGCTTGACATTCCCCTCTGAGAAACTGGTTTCTTTAACTGAAAAGTTTGTGCGTTGCTGCTGGTCATCCGCTACACTTTCAGTATTACAGGTTTCACTCTGCGTCCCATCTGTTGGCTTCTCCCTTTTCTTTTTTTCTTCTTCATCATCTTTCTTACCTCCTACTCCCTCTTTCTCACGTTCAGCTGATGGGGAATTGGCAGGGAGCTGGGGTGGCGTGGAAGGCCCCCCCTGTGTCCTCTGATCCATTAGTGACTTGGGGAACAAGGGGGGCTTGAGTGGTACAGGATTTTCTCAATCGTTGATAGTCAGTCCAGGAAGTCTTTACTGATATCAGACTGGTTGAAGACAATGAAATTGGGGGGAAGGGGGAGGGGGGTTAAAGCAGAAGTTGAAGAAAAATATCCTTGTTGGATTGTGGCAAGGTTTTCCCTTCTCAAGTGCCCAGTCTTCTCACCTTAGAACTGTGGAGGTAGAAAAAGAGGGGTAATTAACAACCAAATTAGCCCCATTCTTTAAAACTTGCTGGATGTAACAAACTCTGGGCATTGGAAACTCTGCACACAAGATAGTGCTTCTCAAATTTGTGTTTCTAGTGAAAACACACTGTTTATGTAGTTGTTTAAAATATTTGTTTCATTCATTCATTCATTCATTCATTTGTTAAAAAAAAAAACAGGTCTTGGCAAAATGAGAGGCCACAAGAAATATGCCACTACACCAGATACAGGTGCTTTCTGAGGCAAGTCCGAACATTGACCTCAGCATAAAAAAACCCCTGGGAGACATAGGATCCAGTCACCTTTCTTAGTCCCTTTTATGACTGCCCCTCTGCCAGTTTATAGCTGCCCCTCAGCCAGTGAATGAAAGTCTGGAGAAAAGAAAACGCTAGGTTTAAAGATTATACAAGTCCATTAAGACCGCCTATGTCATTAGAACTCTGTGTGTATGATTATCATTGAAAGCTCTGTGCAAGGAATAGCTCTGAGAGCCATTTTACAGTGTTGTTTAATTAGTGGTGGTCTTATATACTGAGAGTCGTTTTCTGCACAATCAACACAACTGCAAACTTGGCGCCAGAAATTGGTGGCCTGCCTTCCTTCGTTGTTTTTACTACAACTGTTTACTATAATTTCTCACCTCGTTTCATTTAAACCCTCTCTTTCTCTTCCATTCGCCCTTTCCTTTTTCACACACACAGATCCAAAAATCACACCTCTCTTGTTCTCTCCCAAAACCTACCCTTTCACCTCGTTCCGTCACTTTTTCTGCCTCTCACATATTCAGTCTCTGTCAAACACTCACTTGGATATCTAACCATACAGTGGTCAAAGTAAAGTCGTTGTACTCCTACTAATCGAAAACACATTTCCCAGTGCTCCCTCCCTTCGTCTATTTTCCCTGGCCACTCCCTCCCCTAGTGACAATCATTCCTCTATTTCTTCAGCACTCTGGGTAGTACTCCTCTTCTCAATACTTTTTGTTTTCTCTCCTCTCTCTGTGGAAATGGCAAAAATAAACCCTGACTTGTTTTGTGAAGCTACATTCGTTTTAAGGTAAACAGGGAGACGGACTGTTTCAAAATCTGAAAAATTACCAAAGTGAGAAGTTATTACGAGCTGATCATGTTTACTTTGAGTTTTGAATGAAATTGTCTCCAAATTAAGCCTTCACTGTTGTGTAATCTTAAAGTAAATGAAGCACGGAGGTTATTTCCCTAGCTTCCTGTGTTCACACAACTCTTTAATATGTGCTTACTTTGGAAGCAAAGACACATTGAACTGACTGTGTATTTAGCCAGCCTTTCCTTCCCTATAAAATTATACGTATTCTTCTGAGAACGATACAGAAACCCACAAGATCGCACTGTCCAAAAACACACTGCAGGGAAGGTGTAGTTTGGGAGATTTAGTAAGTCTGAGAGAGACTAAATGGTACAAGGAAGAAACTGGCACACTTCATCTCCTTTCAGTTGTGTACATCTCATCTGAATAAAAGTATTGGCCAATCCGAAACTTGTTACAATATCATAATCATTATTGACAAATAATTGGAGAAATAAAACCCAAAGTACAATCTTTCTTTTCCTTAAACAACAATATACCAAATCTGTTCTGTTGGTGCAAATGTATTGGTGATGTTAGAGGAGATAGGCCAGATTAGTTCGATCTGATAGAAAGGCAAAAGAAATTCAAATAACCAATCATTGCAATCGAGGTATGCAGACGAGCATCTCTGAATGCACAACACATCAAACCTTGAGGTGGATGGGCTACTGCAGCAGAAGACTACACCAGGAGCCACTCCTGTCAGCTAAGAACAGGAAACTAAAACCACAACTTGCACAGACATACCAAAATCCAACAGAAGATTGGAAAAACGATGCCTGGTTAGATGAGTCTCAAGATGGTAGGGTCAAAAATTGTGCATTAACCACACAAATGCATGGATCCATCAAGCCTTGTATCAACGGTTCAGACTGGCGGTGGTGTAATGGCGTGGGGGATATTTCCTCCACACTTTAGGCCCATTGAGTACCAATTGAGAATCCCAGTGTACCCATCCTCTAAAACCAACACTACTTCCAGCAGGATAAACGCACCATGTCATCTCAAAGAACAAATCATCTCTTATTGGTTTCTTGAACACAACAATTTTGTTTCTAGATCTCAAACCATTAGAGCTGCAGCACCTTTGGGATGTGATGCAATGGGAGATTTGCATCATAGATCTGCAGCAACATGATGCTATCATGTCAATATGGACCAAACTCTCCGAGGGTTGTTTCCAGTACCTTCTAGAACCTATGCCATGAAGGATATAAGCAGTTCTGTGGGCAAAAAGGGGAACTATCGGGGTATACCCAATAAAGTGGCAGGTTAGTATTTTGATAAACAGGTTCTTTATCCAGAATGACATTGATTTCTCAATAAATTCGCTCTCAACTTGGCAAAATCCAACTATGACCGAAAACAAATCTGCTCCCTGTTAAAGCATTTGAATCTGCAGTTAATCAGCACTCATTTCTCAAACACAATCCTCCCTGGCTCAATCTTTCCACCCACAAACCAAATTTCTGAAATCACTGCCATCAACTCAAACAACCCTCAGACGGCGGGAAGCTTCTGGTTTCCTTGACAGCAGAGTCAGAGGTCAAAGGTGACTCGGGGGCTCCAGACACCACTTTCTAAACTTTCCTCCTCCACTCCAGACATCTGCTCCATCCAATGAGGAAGAACTGTAAGCAAAGGAAGGCGCGCGAGATTTGCACGTGCAATGAACCCTATTGTGTGAACGAGGTTAACTGAGGATGATCTAGTGGGCTGGCAGGTGTCACAGAAGGTTGGTTTCTACGAAATCGTTTTCACACTCAACACATTGACAAAAACTCCTCTTTTACTGAATGAACGAACACACAGCGTGACGCTTCAGGCAACAACAAACAAAGCTTGAACGCTAAAATCCCAAGCAAGAGTACGCGAACAGTTCAAGAGTGGTTTTGACAGATTAACTAGGTAAAACCTCCAAAAAAAAACCAATTAGTTCCTCCTTACCTTTACAGCGATCCAGAACGGCGTTCACATCATTTGCTATGAAAATCCTCCCAGCATGGTCCACGGATATTTATCTTGAAACTGCTGATGTGCCAAAAATTCAGAAGAGAAATAACGATCATTTATCGAGTGGACCTAGCGATTAATTATCATTTTGCAACTGAAATAATGTCCGTGGTATTTATTAGCTACGTACGTTACGTGAGGCGCAATGGTCACGGTTTATGACTCTAATACAGCTAGCATAACGTTAGCTCGTTAGCAACGAGCATATCAACAATCTAACATTAATTCGTTAATGTGTGGGTCAAAACACATCAATTAAAACAATGAAAGTAGTATATGACGTAACTTATACTACGGAATGTCAAAATACCTTGTTGTTGTTGAAATATTGAGGGACACATGTCTGTGAGCTAGAGACGTTAGTCGCTCAATATCGCGTAAACAACGTCAACGGTCATTCAATTCACCTCTTGTGTTGTTTACAACTCAACAAACGAGCGAAATAACGCAAAGTACGCTATAGTACAAAGAGTGCACCACAATTAAACCACCAAGGCATATTTGCTGATTTGCCTACGAAACCCCCGCGAATTATTCACAAGTCTTAACGTAAAACGAAGCAAACGCTGTTTGCTTATGAAACTAAAGAATAAGCAGCCCCCTTCTCGTCCGGGTCTTCAGTAGTAATCCAGATAGAACATCCGGAAATTCATAAAGCGACGTAATTCACATATATAACGCTCTTTGGGATGAGCCTTGCACGGGTTATTAAAAATACGAACTGTCAACAAAATGGCGGCTGCTGCGCTGAATCAACAGAGGGACCCGAAATGGATCTCCTCAAAATCTTCCACCTCTCCCCTGTCCGTTGTTCGTTACCCGTAATAATCCGATATGTCGCGCGAATCCTCCTCCGGGTCCTTGTTAGACGAGCTCGGACGCGTCGGTGCGGGCCTCTCTCGTTAATCGGGCCTCCATGTCTGCTTAGCCCGAGTCGTTTCTGTCAGTACAGCGCGGACATTCTCACAGTCAGAGCGGGAGGAGGAGGAGAGTGGACGGGGACAGGGGAGGGGAGGGTGAGAGGGCAGTTGTCGAGGGGTGTTCCACACATTCTTCCCACTAATGGGACTAGTTTGGATTCATTATAGACAGCATAAAGTTGGGTGGGAAGTCTGTATTTCCACTAAAGTTATAAAATCACTACTTTTTTGGAAACGCTATATTTTTAGCTAGGCCATACATTGGAATGTCGCAGGTCTTAATGCATTCCTAGTTTTTTTATAATATCCTATGTTTACATAAGTAAGTAATAACAAATGATTCATATCTGGCGTGTGTGTGAACCATAGACTGTAAAAAACATGGACAGCATGACGCTGCCATGCCAAGCTTTTTTCGAGCTGGACTGGAGGCTGCCATTGGTGGCATGACTTCCCGATATAATAAGTGTGAAAACAACCCAACAAAGCTTCAAAATGTGAATAAAATGGGATTTTTTTTCTGGCTGGAAGTCACAATTCTTAGCCAAACTGAGCAAAGTCAACATTAATCAAAATAGAATATTGTGTAATCTATCAGTTCACAGAGGTGAGGTTTCCAAATCTTTGAGTTTTCATTAAAAACGTGTGGAGGGATATCATCCTTTGGGAACTGAGAGAAAGTGAACCGTGTGCTTATAATTATTAAAACACAAGCTCTTAGGAAGCTTTATGGCGAATGTCTGCTGCCATGCTATTAAATATGTATATGCAACCTGAACTGTATCCCCTCAGAGTTGTGTGTCGTCTATCTGGCCTGTCGTACACTTTCTATCAAGCAACAATGTGGAGTCATCATAGCTAACGTTTCTTAACTTGGGTTGGATTGTAAACATAGTTTTTGCCTAAAATTTTAATCTGCAACCAAAATACAACAGATGCTTGATCAAAGAAGGTTTAAAGGTAAGGCACTTGGTGGGAGGGTCTTCACAAGTGGATACATCTGTTATGTTAGCATTTTAAAAAAATCTCAAAGAGTCTCAAAGGTGCTAGTTTCCTGTAAATCCGGAGCTGATGGGATTGTTCCTGGAGGTTCTGGATGTGACTGGAAACCCCAGACTTCACCATCCAGACTTTTCCGGCACACTGGACAAGTGTCGTGCTAATAAGAAAGAGACCAAATGAGGACATTTCCTTTTTTGTGCAAAGTTTAGAGGCCCTTTTGCAATACATGCTTGGACAGGGAGATTCCCACGCAGATTTGTTTAAAAAAAAGAACAGGGAAACTAAGTTTCGTGAATAATTCAGAAAATTAGAAGCAAGCAAACTTTAACATGGGTGCACACAGGAGTCAAAAACAAATCTGAAATAAAGTTACACTATAGGGGTAGCTCCAATAAAAGCCACAATGATAACATGCAAGAGCACAACACCTCACACTGTCTTCTCCCTCATTTACATATATTTCAATATGTTAATGGGCACACTTGAATGAAAAACAGATAAAAAGAAGATGCCAAAAGTATGCAAAAAATCCAGCAGGTAATGTGATGATGCCAGTGGTTTAAAGCTAAGGAAAACTTTGGGAAAACTTTTTTTAATTATTTTTAAAAACTTTTCTTCCGCCGTTAATATTTTCAGGATGACTTTGTAACGTGATGGGTTTTATTTGGTCACAAACAGACCAGAAATTAATGTTCAGTTGTTATACTCAGTCCACTAAAGGATCATTTCTACACAATTTTGGCCGTTAGCCACCGAGAATCTCTAAACAACACTTATTTTTAGTTTGTTTTAACAGAACGCGCCTGATGGATCTATGCTGGTGTTGTGAGACTCGTACCAGTTGCAGCCAGGGCACAATACAGTTGCTGTGAAAGCAGTGCAGACAGGGCAGCTGTCGGACAGATTCCTCGACTGAGAACTCCTCTCGACACACAGGGCATTCCAGACGGCATGCTGAGATAGAGAAACAGAGAGATCGAAGAACGTCTTTCTTTATTTTGATGGAATGGTATAGAAGGCGACAGGAAACAAATAGAGACTGAGAGAGTGCAGGAAAAGGCCACATGCTCAGGAATCGAACCCTGATTGTCTGATGTGTTTGGGACACTTAACTGGAAGGAACTTTTCTTTCAATGAGTAACTTTGTGTATTTTGGTCAGCTGTTGGGATGACCTTTCCAATCCCCAAACATGACGTTATGCAAAATGACATGGGATTGGTTGCTTGACATGTCAGTCAAATGGCCTCCGGGGAGGGTCTTGGACAAAGAAAGCTGGAGTAAACCATTAAAGTTTTTGCTATGTGTGACTATATGCACCTTGCTTGTTTACCAACACACCACCAAACAAGAATAAACAAAGTATTTTTAATGATGGACAAACGCTCGTCCACATCTTTGGTTGTTTTAAATTATATTCGACAACCTTTAAATAACAAAAGTGCTTTGAGGCCTTAAGCTTTGAAGAAATTATGGATGTAACAATATTTTGTGGCACTAATATCACAAAACTGCCATAAAACGTGTCGTGGAAAGGAGCTGAAGGGTAATTGCTTCTTGGAGTGATTCTAGTCACGTCTGAAACTTTTTAAAGTTTTTGTTTTCTTTATTATTTACTAGGAGACAATTGTACTTCACACATATTTTAAATGAGAGAGAAACATTTTAAAACAAGTCTTCATCACTAGAATAAAAGAGATGACTTAATGCAAATGTTAGCACTGCCCCCTAGTGGATGGAGGATAAAAACGCTCAAACTCAATCAAAACAATCACATTGTTTCCAATGATTGTTTGTTACATGAATAGTTTCAATAGTTGGTTAAAAATATAATATTGTGATATGCATTGTATTACACTTTGTTTTTTAGTGGTACAACGCTAATGTTTTTATTGTTTCATGAGATCTTGTATCCCAAAAGATCAAGAACCTTTAATTTCTCAATCAGTGAAATAAAAAGCTAAATATATAGAGGAAATCTGAGATATAACTTATGCGACTATGACAAGCAAACAATCACAGACTTCCAGGAAAAAAAAAAACTCTTCCTGGAGATGACCACATGTAACTGAGGAGCACAGTTTCACTTTTATTTAAGTGTGTGATGACTCAGAGGATTATGGGAACCCACCAGCCTGTTCAGAGGAGATGTTGACTGTAGGGAGCGATGAGATCATCTCCTTGTGGGCAGGAGGAGGGCCTGCGTTCTCAGACTGACCAAGTAACTAGGAAAGGCACAACAGAACTGTATTTAATTTGAACATTTAAGCTCAATTAGGTTTTCTCTGTTGAGTGAGTTGTTCATAAAAAGACGGTTTTACTTCTGTCTCAGACTGCTTGTGCAAATGGATTTAATTGTTTGAGTACAGTGACCAAACCTAATGCCATTACAACATGGAGGATTCTGTTTTCTCTTCAGATTTTGACAAAATTTGATTCTGAATGCGCCCTCTTCTGGTAACTTCCCATGAATGCAGAAATTTTGTATTCAAGTAAATAGAATGGAATAATAGAACATTAGATTAGTGAACAACCTATTGACTAATGTAACAATCAATGGGTGGTAATCAGTCAGTGGGGATTATCAGGTTTGGGACATGTCCACACCAACAAAGGTTTTTCAGATTTTTTTTCTCACACAATGTACAAAAAAATCCACCCAGATGTGTTTGACCAAAAAAATGAAAGCGCTGAATGCTGTAAAGGATGCATTAAATCAACAAGTGGAAGTCGATTTCAATGCTGAGGACATTTCGACCAATCAGAAGCCTCTAAACAAGTTTCTGGCTATGCAGGCAATGCATTAGACAAGGTCTTTGTAAACAAAGAAGACACTGATCAGTGATGTTAAGCACAGGGTATGACGACAATAACAACCCCTCCTTTGCTGTCTATATGAAAACATAGTGGCCAGCATTTAATGAAAATATGTGGACAGGGGCTCACAGCAATACAAAAGTACCACCAACAGGATATCAATATTAGTTTAATCACAGAACGATTCACCGCAGAATACATTCTGTGCCTCATACGTTTCAGAAATGGTTAGAATTTTCTGGGATAATATATTTTTTGCCCACTTCAGAACAAGTATAATAAACAACCTCTCTGCCAAAAAGAACCTGTTTTGGTGCAAAAAAAATTGGTTTTGTTGTTGGGAGCAGCAAGACTTTAGTTCAGAATAAAAAATGTAAATTTCATGTCGTCATTTGGTAATATATCAAAATCCGGCTTTTCAAATCAACCTTCTTGTGTTCAAAAATCCACTTTTAGTAGTAGTAACATGATCGGTAATGCTTCTATGTGGCCTTGCGGTCTCATGAACTTGAAATGCACATGGTTTAAATATTTTAGGGCATTAAAAACAACGGGTTGTCCTTTATTTCACAAAGCGTTATTTGAAAATGTTCAAATTGTGTCATTTTGTCCGGTGCTTACTTAATAAACATGACTCCTCATAAAACAGTGACATCTTGTGATGTAAAAGAGTCAGATCTTGTATGTCTCGTCACTCCTCCTACAATTGCATTTAGCAGAAAGGTTTAACCCAAGACATCTTTGAGTCTTCGATGGCCCGGTGTTTGGAAGGTGAGTCATTTAACAAGTGAGGAGAGGGGTAAAAAGGGAGCAGAATGATGACGGCTAAGAGCAGCTAAAAGCAAACAGACTGAGACTGTGAGTCATACCATGAAAACAACATGACTAACCTGTGTAACAACCGAATCCAGACCTTCCTGTCCCCAAGCGTAGTCTCCGGGGTTTGAGTGCAGCATGCTCGTCCTGAGGAACAGCTATCGTTAACCTTTTCAGACTTTATCAGTAACCTCCTCTGCCTTTTGCCCTTTTCAATGGATGTATTCACAGTTATTAGCAGATATTTATTTTTGGAATTACATTTCTGTCAGCAACAATCAATCGTTCAAGCTGAGGCACATCCAGATGATGATTGAGTGGTGGATTTGATTGTTTGAAATGTTACAACTATTAAAACGTAAACCGCATAAAAAAAAACCTACCAGGAGGGGGTTTGGGCAGCAGCACCTTCGGAGTTGGAAAACAGACCATCGAGAAAATCCTGGACAATCCTTCATTTAAAAAAAAACTTTGTATTAAATAAAGTTTATTCACACTGTACCCCAAACTTGAATTATTTTTATTGCCCATACCATAACTGGAGCATTTCATCACAAACCATATATAGCAACCTGCTTTATCGCTAATGAAATGCATTGATTTGCAACAAGCAGCAGCTCAGAGAATGTTTAGCGCAGATCCTGTTTTAAGCCACTCACAATAAACATGTTGGTGTCTTGCTTGTAGTCTGCCACTAAAATAAAGATACTAAAGTACAAGTCTGTGTCTAATGTCTGCTTTTTGTAAAGGGTATTTTATTTAGATTTATGCACAGACTGTGTTTTTTTTATATACAAATGCATTTAACCATGACCCCAATTATTTTTATAAATATTTTTGTTGTTGATAAAATTCCAAAACCAGTATTAATTAAAGTTTATTTAACTTTATACGGATGTACTTGCATTGTTCTGCTATTGCTAACATTTTTAAAAAGTAGAACAACATTTAGTTTTAATTCAAAACTAGTATGAAAATATGTCAATATGTTTTGTGGCAATTAACAAACAGCAAAATTTGCTTTTGTGACTATAATCTTACAAAATCCCAGACTTTGTGAAAGTGTAGCTATAAGAATTAATGCTGGTTTCAAGGACAAAAAAAGAAAAAAACAAATATTAATTTGATTTAGATTTGCATTTGGTACATTTTAGTACAAAAAATATATACAGTAATTATTTATATTTCTGAAAGCCTTCTTTATTTATGTAATATTTTCCACATCTGGCTGAAATTTGTTTTACATTCCATTATCAGGAAACTACTCTATTTGCATGTTGAGAACTAAATAGAATCTACAACAAATGCAGCTAATCTTATAATCTTGTGATCAGTGGTATATATATGTAATACATACCCCTCCACAGCGTGACCCTGTCTGGAGTTTAGCTGAGGCTCACTGCAGTCAGCTGCATTCTCCTCATCAGGCATCCCAGAATCCAGTGGCTCAGTGACTACGGGGTCCAAGAGAAGCGCCGAGCGCTCCATGAACAGCAGCTGCCACAGCTAATGCAGAGAACAAGAGTTGGAATAAAAGAAAACGAGCCATGCATCCAATCCATGCACTATAAAGTCAATTAAATTAAACTTAAGAGTGTGCCAAGCAATCCTATTCATTAAAAAGCATCCAAATGATATTCTTTCCGCTCAGATTCTGTAGTGCAGATCAACAACCCACGACTCTCTTTAAGATGAACGCGAATTCAAATTTAAAGAAAAGATTAGATGCATTTAACAAATGTCCATTGAAAAGTTGATCATTCAAAGAGTGATCATTTCAGAAAACTGATGCGGCTCAAGGATACTTACAATATTAACAAAAGTATTCAATTAAAATGTTGTTATTTTAAGGAAAGAATGTAGAAGAAAGGCAAAAAAAGACAAGACAGCTTCATAGGAGTCAAGTAATGAACAGTTTGGTTTCATTTACCTCTGCAAACGGCGAGGCTGTGTCATCATTACTTAGCACAGAAACACCTTCTCGACTCTGGGGAACACTGATAAAACACGTTTTAGTGAAAGGATTCATAACCAAATAGAATTCATATAATTCTGATTCGGTATGTGGAACTCACCGAAGGTTTTCTGACACCTCTTCAATGAAGCCAGATTCACATCTAGGACAGACATATTCCTGTTGATAGATTAATGAGCATACGGTGGATGAAATGCAATAGTTAGGAAAGTAAAATGAGTTAAAACTTGGTAAAAAGACTCATCTTTGGTTTTTCTTGCTCAAAGTCTAAAAATCTTACTTGTAAAATGTTTATTAGTTAGAGATTGTAATCAAATGCGAAAACCAAATTACTTTTTGTAATTAAATGTGGCATTATAAAGGAAAACAGTAACTGTTGGTTGGACCAAGCTGGTTCGGGAGTCCAGCAATGATGGGTTTTTTACCTGGACTTGATGTCATTTTTATACCTCTTGGAGTCATGGACTCGTGTAAACTCTATGTAACCTCTTGACTGTCCATATATGGTCATTAGGCAGCAGCACAGGCTCAGTTGGAGTCATCGACCCTGATAAACTCTCTAACCTCTTAATTTAGAGTAATGTAGGCCTCAAAGATATATTAGAACTTAAAGTTAAGGTATGCAATCTTTGGAAGTCACCTTGTTTGATTGAAATCAATTTTTAAAGTATCTTTTCAATTTAATAGCACTACCTCACACATACATCTATGATAAACCATTAAGGACAATTCATGGTCAGCCCAGGCCACAGATTTCCAAGCTTTTTCAAAAATCACATACCACATCTTTACGCCATTGCTTAGTAAGATAAAAAAAACATTTTGTAATCAATGCAGTATTTTTAGTACAACACAAGGTATAATTTAACAAGATATTATTATTAATAGTCACCTGTTGCCAATAAAAGGTCGCAACAAAATGAATTTCAATTGTAAAAAATAATAACTACAGGAATTTAATTGATAACTGTTTCAAAAAAAGTGTCCGCTTTCCCAGCCTGAGAATAAACTTAAACTATATTAAAACTTTAAAGCTATATAAAAAATTGATGTTTGATTGCATATTTGTACCCATTGACCTTTTTGCCAACTATACATTAAAACCTGAACAAATTAGGCTTTTAGTAAACAGATGCTGAAAGAAAACAATGCTGAAAAATGATCATGTGTGTTTAAGGAGAGCATTTAGGAGTGCAATCTATTTTAAAAGATAAAGTGATTACTCTAAAAATGTTTTGATGTAATTGGTTTCCATAAAAGTTTTCATTATTGTAAATCTTGTAGGGGTTTACAGTATACAGTAGTTGACATCCTGTGTTCCTAGTTCAGAGAGTCGACTCAGTCGAGTCTTTGCTAAATTTGGAAACAACTGTAACTCCCAAACTTGGTTACCGATCACACCCCCTTTCTCTTATGAAAACATTCAATATAACCTTAAGTTAGAGCAAAATATCCCCTGAATGAATATATTAATGCTCGCATACCGATAAAAAAAACTTCGGTTACTCATACACCGTGATATTGTACTCATATAAATTCTATTAAAAGCCGTTTTCCGTTAAGTTGATGCGTTAATGTGACAGACAGGCAAGTTTGCAGGATGATGGCAGGTCTTCGAGTTCTCACCGGGAGCTTCGGGTCAATTTCTCCCTTACAGCAGTGACAGAAGAACCGGTGTCGGGGAGCTTGTTGAGGAACTGCTGCGGCCTCCGCCATCTTCCTCCATATTAATAGCAGCAGGCGTTTCTAAACAGTAACTTGACGTAATGTAAAAACGTTGTCATGGAGACGCATGAAAACCCGCGCCTCTTGTGTTGCAAAAAAAGATAGGCTACGAGTTTTTTTTATTCAACATATTACCTATTTTATTTTTTGAATGTTCATTAGACAGTTTGTGGATTTTAATTAAAAAAATCCACTACACGTTATTTTGTATGGAGGGCTGATGGTGTCAAAACTTGTCGAGTGATAGATCCTGCAGTTCATCGACTGGCCGCTGGAGGCTGACTGCAAAGGTGAGCAGGTAAACTTTACAGCAAAAAAAATGTTTACACCCTGCATCTGTTTTAACAAAGTAATCGTAACTAGCAAAACTGTATGACTAAATTAGAAAACACCATAACATGTCCTTAATTAGACTGATTTATATTAATGATTTAATTCTACATAATTCATATTTTTTAGGATGCAAGCATAAAATATAGGTCTCACAAATATAAATTTAGCAGGTGATAGATCCTTCTTACTTAATTTCGTTTGCAAGAATTTCCAAAATAATCATTTCTTAAAAAAATTATTTAATCTTAGAAAAGTATTCTTCTCAAGTTTAATATAACAAATTATAAAACAAAAACAACAACAAAAAAAGAATACTTACATTTAGGTAAGTGCTAAAGTATTTAAAAACCGACTAAAAATAGTAAAACCTAATTTTGTAGACCTTAACAATTAAAACATATTTCAGCCAAATATTTTGATCAAACTGGAGTCAAACATGAAATATTAAGGTATTGAGTTTTATTTATTTAAATCCAGAATTAAACTGCCTGAATTCATGTTCACAAAACATTTATCACATGCCGCAGCAGAGGAAAATACAGTAGTCGAAGAGGCATCAAAACATGCTTTTCATAAATAATGGTCAAAGTAACAAGTTCACCCACAAACAGACTAATGAAGTGAAGAATGAATCTATAAAATAGGATATTCCTCGCTTTTTTAAGGAATATTTTTTGGCAAAAACACTGAATACTGTTCTAAAGCAATTACACAATCCCTTTCAAACAGCTATTTACACACACAGGAAGACCCTGAAGGCAGATCTTTGTTAAATGTGGATTATACAAGCATTAAGATGTAAAAATGATATGTAAGCAAACCTAAGGTTGTAGGGTCTTTTCAAAACACAGTGACATTTTCTAGCATCAGAACCAGAAGAAACACAGTTGTATTAGTTGATCATGGATGTACAGAATTCATTTATGCCCAATTTCTAACTAAGAAAGCCACCTCTGGATCCTGTTCTACATCAAACCGAGAATCCAGTGTTGAATCCCCATCAAATGCAATTCGTTTATTCAGATTTGCATGCAAAGGAAGTTAAGGGGGACGTGTAACAGTATGCAATTTTAGAAGCGTGCTAGAATAAGACACTCGATTCTGTTGATCCTCAATACTTTCATCTATCGGGGAGCAGTGAAGGCCCCCTGTGCAGCGGAAACTGTTGCGTTAGCGGCTGCCTGGCGCACGGCCTGATTGGAAAGCACCCCGGTGGCAAACTCAGCCTGAGCCTTCTCGAAGCTTGCGTCGGTCTGCCTGTACATGGAATGAACCTGAGGAAAGCAAACACAAGAAAGCACATAATAACTGTACATACAGTGATATTTCAGACCATTTTACAAACATATTTGGTGGTTAATTTCATTTCTTAAAGGGGTTATGAACTGAGAAACAAAAAGGGCCAGACATATAAGTCTATAGTATATAAAGATAAGTCAAATTGGTTTCTATGTTAAACAGTCTGGTTGCCATGGAGGGGTCAGTTACATGTTCCCCTTGTCAATATGAGTAAAATAAAGCAACCCCCATGATTGTCTAAAGCGGAGATAGAGATAAACCGAATTGGTTGCTATGGTACACAGTATGGTTGCTATGGGGGAGTCTGTGAAGTGAGTCTGTGAATAACATAAACCAACCACTATGTCATGATCATTTAGAAACATGGAGGAACTTTGGTTGCTAGGGTAAACATTTTGGTTGGTAAGGAGCAGTCACTGATGGAAAAAAAAAGTTGTTACTATTATTAACATAAAAAAAGCTCAATTTCTTGAAGATATCTTCGTTGTCTTTTCCCGTTTGTTTTCAATATTCATTTAAAAATATTTATCCTCTTCTGGGGGTTCAAATACTTTTGCACAGTGGTTGGGAAAAGAATTGCATCGATGAACAGTAAAAAGAATTAAATGTAGTTCATGATTCCTTTAACATTACATTCCAAATGCAACTGGTAGTGGAAGTGTGAGCGGCCAGCGGCTGCTGATTTACCCTCTTGAGCAGTACCACCCCCATGGCGGCCTGGGCAGTAAAAAGCACAGCGTTCATCATCATGATAACACCCACAGCCTTGTTCTTGGCGAGTGCTGCTAAACTCACGATCCACCCACTGATGTACAAAATTGCAGGAAGAGATAGGGACACATTTAGAAATGGAATAATAAGAAACGGCTCGGCACCACAAGCGACTCACCTAAAGCCCCAGCCAGGGATTCCGATGGTCATGATAATGTAAAGCACCAGTTGGGCAAAGAACACGAAAAAAAAGGCAAAGAAGTTGAAGGAACTGTCACTCCTGTTGTGAAAAGGAAAAAGGATGTTAAGAGATTATGTTTGGAAACTTTAAGATTCAATACATACTAAATGCTTACATTAACCGTGTACGTTTAACATTTATATATTTAATTATTTAGTCTCTTTACCAGTTTCATTCACTGAATTTACTTTGTACTGTTTAAGGATGTCAAAATATTTACATTTTTTGAGCTGGTTTCAGAACTGGGCGGGGCTTCTCAATTGGCATATCTCTCTAATTGGACAGAATTTGCATATGCATGACTTTCTGTTTGAACTTTATGTTTTATTTAAAAAGCAATTAACTCAAATTAATGTAATTGACTATAAACTAAATAAGATACGAGATCTTTTTATGATTTAAGACAGTTCTAGTGATGTTTTTAAATACTCTTTTGTTTGGAAATTTTGTCAAATTCACCAACGCCCTTTTAGCATAGCTTAGCATAGATCAATGAATCTGATTGGACCACAAGCATTTCTGTTCAACATGCTAAAATAATTACTTTCCCTACTTAATATACAATTTAACTATTGAATTGTCACATTATACCACCAAATGAAAATAAAAAGTTATCACCAAGGTCGTGGAACCAAGCAAATATGTTCCTTTAGTAAGAAAAAAGTGCATTATACTAATATGCTATGAACACTTTCATTTAAATGTAACATTTTTCTCAGTTTTTGTACATTTAAGCACTTTAAATGAATTCAAAGTGTCTTCTCTAGAACGAAAATAAAATGTTATATTCTCCTTTCCATTTCACAATAACCTTTTTTTCACCAATAACTAAATTTTTTATTTAACTTGGAAACATTAATTTAGTTTATTATCTGTTTATACCATTAGAAACAGTGGGGAGTGTGTTGGTCCATACCTGAAGGCTTTGTACACAGGCCTGTACCAACAGACAAAGGAGCAGGGGGTGAAGAGGAGAAACCAGAGGATGGCAAGACCAAAGCCCACGCCATTGTTGGGATCCACACAGAACATAGCCAAACTGGAGATGAAGTTTACAAGCAAAGTGCATGCTGTGACTAAAAGAGGAGAGCGATGAAAGAAGCAAGGGAAGAAAAGATAAATACAATGGTAACACTGCACACAAGCAGAAGCTAACCATTGAAGCTGTGGTTCACTAATTTACTGGTAACTGGTGTTTCTGGCAAACTTAACAGACTGGGGGATTGAACCCAGCACACGGGGATACAAGAAACATTTAAAATATAAATTAGACAACTGCAAAGTTATGGACTGATCATTAGGGAAACATTAAATATCAGACATGGGTCAAATACTTATTTCCCTCGCTCTATTGCAAAAACAATACAACTTCAATTAACCCTCCGACACTATTATGTAAAAAAATAAATCACTAAATCTGAAATATATTTGGAAATTAATATACAAGTCTATAAATAAGAACAAATTCTGGCTAAAACGTCTCTCACTAAACAATTTCCTACCTAATAGTTTTATCATTTTGCCAAAGATCTGCTTATTTAAGCAAAATTGAAAGTTATGGATCTAAAATAATCAATATCAAAGTGAAAAATAGGTTTTTAATGTATAGACGTCCCAAAATGTCAAAAAATTTAAAGTACAATAAAGATGCGTGAAAAAATACATAATTATACATTATAAATACAAATACAAAAAAAAATACATGATTGTATACAATTATAACTGAATAAATGCATGCTTAAATAAATAATAAAATTAATTTATTTGTGCATATCATCTGCATTGATTTAATTCTGTGTTCATATGCTAATTACGTGGGCAGTCCTAACATCAGTCTAAGCCAGGATTGGATGATTCCTAACTGGCTAATATAAATAAAAGTATACATTTAATTAAAGCATTTCACATGTTTTTCATGTGTCTTTATATGCTAATTATGGGGGCAGTCCTAACTTGAGTCTAAGCCGGGATTGGTTACTCCACAACAGGCTCAAAATTACAGTATATAAAGTATAAAAATAGTTTAACTAGAGTTATTAGTTATTTGTATTAATTTATTAATTACTTTATAAATACATTTAATGATTTATTTATTTTTTATTAATGCACTCCTTTATAATTTTTATACAATATACATTAAAGTCCTCTAATCAAAACATAATTCTGGCTACTGCAGAAAATTAACATCTGACCAAAAGGTGCCTGTCTACATCATCCCGAACCTAAAAGTTATACACTATTTGTCAATCATTGGCATCAAAATCATCAGTTAAAATAAATATACATGTGACGTGGTAGAAAAAGCAAACACTTTATTTGACATAAATGTTAAATTGAGATCAAATATTCAATCTTACACATCCAGTAGTAGTACAGAGTGGTGACGGTCCGCTGGAAGCTTTGGCTGATCTCCACGTTGATGTCCTGGTAGAAACAAGGTCCCACAGGGCAGAAGGAGGGCAAAGGAGGCCAATTATTCTGACGAGCTGAGAGAAGAGTAGACAGTCGTGAATTCATTATCCATCCATCCTTTAAATTCCAGTTGTTTCAGTGTATGTCTGTCCTGTTACATTCACGATCATCCACCAATACGATTCGGATTCTCTTTACAGTGTTCTATGGGCATCCTAACCATTTTCATGTGAACAAAGCTTTTTTTCCAACCCTTCATTTTATGGAGTAAGGAAAATGGCAGCATAGAGAATTTTCAAAACAACACAATCAAGCTAGATGCTAAAAATGCTAACTGGTCCTAAATGCCGCTAACAAAACACTTCAGATTTTCTTTTCCTTGTGAAATTATTAGTTTGCATTCAGTTGTAATCAAACAATAGCGAATGAGCATTTCCCTGCACTCAAACAGTATAGAGCGGGAGGAAGTGTCGTCACATCGGCCATCTTGTTTTTACTCTTCGTTTCCACTAGGAGTCGAGGTTGGCTTTGTTATGCATCTTGTCCTATAAATATAATTATTAGTTTTAAACATTGATTATTTCCTTGTACAACTGTACACATTCGTTATTTTGCTATCAAAATAATTACACTGGAAAGGTTAGCATAGGTAGGAGTCGCTCTGTTTAACGAGTAACCATAGCAACACTGGCCTCCCAGTCTACAGGTTTCAGGCACGGGAACGTGTTCCTCATTCCATCACCACTCACAGGCTCCAGATCCAAGCGCATGAGCATTCAGCTCTCTCTCTCGTCTCTCCAGCTCTTGCGCTTTTCTTTCTAGCTCTTCCTGCTTCCTCAACAGATCTGCGGTAGTGGCATTTACCGCTGACTGCAATAACACGAAGGTACCGTTAATGATTGTTAAATACATCACTTATTTATGCAATAAAATTCAAATCTAGAAGTTGCATCTTTAAACATCATTAGTTCTCATCAATTTAAAAGGAACTTAAAAACTTTATTCAGATAAAGATGTTGTAAAAAGTGTTATTGGAAGTCATCAAACATAAAAAAAAAAAAAAACAGCACCTGTGTCCCATAAGAGCCGTAGTTCTTTCCTTCGGTGGGCGTGGTTCTGCTGGGAGGAGTTTGGGCTGGGGGTGCAGCAGGGGGTGTGGCTTCATAGGGAGGTGGGGGCTTCAATGAGCAAAACAATAATATTGTTTATTAGAACGTTAACAGAATTGTGATAAACAACTGATTTAAAAAAACTGTTACTTTGATTTAAGAGATTATTACTTTGTTTCAGTATTTCAATACATCACACCACCTTCGCTGAAACAAAGGTGGCAAAACAACCAGTAAAACGACTGCGTTTAATATGGAAAAGTGCTGAATCACAAGATATTTTGATGATTACCAATGACCACATGTCTGTGCACATACAGATATGGCCCAGACATTGGAATTCCTGACATTCTGATATCCAAAAAATATAAATGGCTTTGAGGCCTGGTCATAGTTTACTGCGGAATTTGAGGGCGACAAAGACATCTATAAACATTCTGGACATGTAGCTATGAATCGTTTTATCATAATTTTTATTAAAGGAGTTGTTGGCTAGCTAGGCTTATTGTAGTTAATGCTGTCACTCAGTCGGGCTAAGTATTGCTATGAAAATACAAAAAAAAAACACATTTGCGCATTTAGCGAACATGCTTATCTAAAGTGAAAGTAAAATCTTTTCAGTTAAAAAGTTTGCCTAGGGTTGAACCCTCAAACCTTTGCGTTGCTAGAGCAATGCTCTACACACACTCTATAGTAGAGGAATCACTGAACTCTTTGAAAATGGGTTTGAGCAGTCAATTACACAATAGCTGTTGCATTTGCGCGGGTCAGACTAACAATCACCGCTAGTTCATGAACAGCCTTTCTGCCACTCACAAATTCCAGATAACCATGACGTCATATGCAACCCATCTTTAGTTTCAAACTATTTAATTGTCTTTGAATGAAACATTACTTTACAAACCATTATTCACAAATTCATGTGATGTTTAAACAATCGAATACATCGGTTTATATTCAGCATAAACATAAAGAACATTATTTCCCCAGCAAGGATTGATGAAGTAAGTGGCACAATGGAACCAGATGGAAAGACCGCTGCGTGTTGTTAGTAAATAAACTCAGCTAATGTTAAAGGAACACTGCTCTATTTCGGAAATAGGCTCATTCTCCAACTGACCCATTGTTTTGGATTGTATTTAGTCTGGGTCTGGCACTTTTAGCATTAGCTTGGTAGAGATAAACACTGATTAGCCCAACAGCATTCTGATTGAAAGTTATTAAAAATTACGAGTTGTGTGTTTTTTTTTTTTTTCCTTGATTGGAGTTGGAATATGAGACTTTCCAAAGTGGAGTCTCCCATCGAGAGAGAGAGAGATTCACCGCTGCTGGGTTGTTGTCGAAGGGGTTGTAGAGATCCAGGGTGGCATAGCCGGTGTTGCTGCTGTGCTGCATCACAGAGGGATCCTGCAAACAAAGAGAAACTGGATTTACAGACCATTTGGGTGTGTAATATATATAAGATAATTTCCAAAAACTGTTTATATTTTATTTTTATATGTAAACTGCTTAAAATGTGTTATTATTTATGTATTAGGACAACAAACATGTTTATGCTACAGAGCTAAATTAAATTCGTAATCATAAGAAAAAAAATGTATGGTCATGTATATGTTGTCACGTTTTTTCCTTTCGATATATGCTAGATCTATAAATTCAGCTACAAATACATTTCAACATAAAATGTGAAGCTGTTATTAAATAAGTAACGTTAAGTGTTCTGCACCAGATTTTAAATTAATATATGTTTACTTGTATGGCATATTTTTCAAATGAAAAAATACATTTCTTTAAATTTCAGCTGGATAATGAATTACATTTCACTCTCTGTCCATCTAATTGGACAGAGATCCAATGAACGTGGACTTAAGACTGCATAAAAACATGATAAAATACGGTTCTTGAATAATATTTAAAAACAAATAACGTTATATTACCTGAAATGGATTATGGTCATCAGAAGAATCTGGGAAGCTAGTGTATTTAGACATCTTTGGTGTGGGTTTAGTTATTGTCCAGATTTAAAAACAAGTTCAGCACAACAGACGAAGAAACAAACCCGAACAGAGTCGTGTGAACGACAATTTAAAAGGTCTCAATCAAGTTCAGTAAATAAATTAGTTTATACAATCTGAACAAAACAAACCACGACAGCACTAGCTATCACGAACTGGCTAGGCGAGCAACATCACAAAAGCAAATCTCAATTTTAATTCAGGGACTCATTTACATTTATTTCCAATCTTCTTGGTTTGGTTTATATATTATTTGTAATTTTTTATAAGCTGAATTTAAGCTTAATTTTAAAAACGACACGAGTTTGCTTCGTTTTCACACGGACTTGCGACTGTGTACAGGAAACGTGCCCACGTCACATGACAGTGAAGTTGCCATGTTGTAAGTACAACTAGAACATCCGTTTTCTTAATTAAGAAAAGACAAAGGTACAAATATTTATAATGGAAAAATAACTGAGGTATTTTTAATTCTATGATATTAAACACTCAATGATTCACACGTGGTTCCAAATAAGATATGTTAAAATAAGCAACCCTACAAGTTAACGAGAAAATACATGGCAACACGTCAGAAAAGCTACCAGAAGCAGTTTCGCGTCACGTGATGATGGAGCGCCAACGAATAACCTTTTTTCGATCATATGATCTGGGAGACTAATAAAAACAGAAAAGTTGTTTATACTACGCCCTAAAAGCATGTTTCGTTTTGGTGGGGAAACGTATTTTTGCGTGATTTGTGCGTTTTAAGCAGTTTAATTGTCTATTGATCAGTACAAAATGTAAGAAAAATAGGCATATGGATAGTTGGTTGTGATTGTTTAAAATTGGACATTAGACATCCTTATATTAAAACGGTTAAAAATGTCAAAAACCTTAATTAAAACACTACAGTAATTAAAAACGGGAAATAAATAAATAAAGAGCGGCCTTCCATTAAATAAAAAAGTTAAGAGATTAATCTAAATATATAGATGTCTTCTGTACAATTTTTTTTGTTCCAAGTAGAAATAAATAACAACTCAATGTAATATTTAATTTCTATCTGATAGAGAAGCAATAGTTTTTATGGATAAGAAATTTCTCCATTATTAAAGATTAATAATGAAGGACACTCTGGTTGACAAGTCTTCTCTTTTGAAGTAAAACAAAAATAATAATTGAAACATCTTTCACAGAAAGTTGTACTTAAAACCAAAAACATTTGACTATAAATGCAATTTGAAAACAAATGGAAAACATTATCAGCAAATCAAAAATCTCATCAAAGATGAACATCAAATATCAGCCCTTATAACTATATACCTTTGATTTATTTAGGCTATATTCTAATTCAAAAGTCCCAATTGGTACATAATTACATTTAAGCAACATCAACAATAATAACAGGCTTAAAACTCAACTGATTGTTCTCATTACGTTTAAAAAACATTAAACCTGAAAATGGATGGATGGATGAATGAATGGCTTCATCTGGCTTCCTGAGAATTCAAGATAGTGTCTGGTTGTATTTTGACCACTGGGAGTCACTGTAGTCCCAAGTTTTCCCTTCAAACGCAGATGTGCACGCTGTCATGGGGAAGATTCCTGTAAGCTTCAAACACCCTGGTCATGTGTGGTCACATGGATGACAGAAGGGCAGAAAATCAGTCATATGATAGCTCTAAACACAAACAAACTCCTTCTTGGTACCTTCATACACAAACCATTGTCAGTCTCTGTTAACTCCATTCAAACATTCATGTTACTTTATTAAACTCTTAGTCTTACTTTTATCTCTACATTTCCTCTCTTATATAATATGTCTTGTGCTGCATTTTGTGAAACATGTGTCATTTCAATTATGACCAGATGTGTTTGAAATTTACACAGTGAATGGAAACCAAAAACACATTTGATTCTGGAACCCATTGTTTAAAGCCTGATCTTGTTGTGCAAGATTATTGGGAACCTCAAAAGAACTATAACCCTCAGTATAATATAATCTTTATATCATTATTTAGAGATTAATAAGAGTTGGGTAATTCCCCAACACATCTTTCTTCTCTCTATGGGTGTGTCGACTTTTCCCCATTCTCCTTTGAAACCACAACATTCCTCAACCAATCAAGTGAATCGTAGCCGCATGACATCACCGAGTGTGGAATGAGCTGATTAGAAGCTCATTGGTGATTGCCAAGGTTACCAGCAGGGATGTATTTCAGTGGGCTTTACCTCTGTTTCACTGGGGTATGGTGTCAATTAACGAAGGCCAGAAACCAAGACCTGGGCCTCATTTAGTGCATACCAACCACAATGGACTTAAGCTGCACAAGGCTAAAGTTTAATGATGATTAGAAGGCTTTGTGGTCCAGTTCATCAGAGCTTTTTGTATTAATCTTCTAAACGGTGCGTCCAAAAACATCTTATCATCGCAGAGCATGTAAATATGCATCTGCAGCTATTTAATGGATCCACAGTCTGTAAGTCCAGAAAGGTAGATGGAACCAATAAAAGCTATAGATAAAACTAATCCCAAATCGAATCTACAGCGTAGCCAACTAGATACTGTGCAGTTAGCCTATCTATAGATGGGAATTTGATTATCCAATTAGTTTGAAAAAGCTTGAGCGAGATATTTATAATTTCTTGCAAGAACACTGGAATACACTGTGGCTAACAAGGTGTATCACTTTGGGTGTTCCACAGGGTTCTTGGTCTTCTACACTTTTTCATTTCCATGTCTGTTTGTGTTGGCCTTCGTATGAGCACATGGATATCTGTTGGCCGTGTGCTTTCCTGTCTCAGTCTCTCTCATTCGTCTCATTATCCTGTCACCAATTTAGAGCTTCCGCCTGTGTCTAGATCGTTCGCTCCTAACGGTTACAGTGCTGGAATGATGGAGAAGAACCAGAATTTTGTTCCTAGTTTTCTTTTAATCACACACACTATATACAGTACAGAAACCAAACATCATTTTGTGGGATGGACCAACCCAGTATCACAGAAAAATCAGTGCCTAGAGCAGTGAAACCCACAATGTCTTCAGAGGCGGTGAAGGGAGTAATGGTAAGTGGTAAGTTGAAAGTGTAGCCCACAGGAGTAGACTTTAGGAATATTTGGAGAATCCAGAAGAGACGCAGACAGGAGCACAGGCAATCCAAGAAGACAGAAAGTGCTCATGAAGGGTCAGGGAGTGTGATCCATAGCTCTGACAACTGCAGAGGAGCATGGATGAGCCTTTTATTGGTTGGTGGTGAAGTAGGATTGAACTCTGATTGGAAGATGGGTTCATCAGGGTGAGTTGATTGGCTGGCCACACAGAATCCCTGTAAATCATCTCTTAGATTTCCGTAGGTTTGTTGAATTGCATCTTCCTGTACAGTCTGTATTATCTAAACCTATATTTGGCTCCTAAGATTTGTTGGATTCTATGTTCTCTGCAAATCTAGAACAATGAGTTGGTTCCTAAACATTGACTGTGGTTGTTAGCATGGTCTGAATGTATTAGCACAAGCAGCTAACTGCTTCTGGATGCTAGATTTAAAAAGGTTTTTAGATTATATGCATTGGAAATGCAGTTTTTAAGATTCCACAAGGGCTAAAGTTGTATGATTGGTGTGGTTGGGTAGGGCTCTGGTGTGATTGGTGTCTTGTCTTTGACAATTTTACCACTTTAGATGGTTGCTAATCAGCTTCTCTGCAGTTCCATTTGGGTACTTCACATGGAGAATATTGTTTATCACTATTCAGTTTTATTCAATGTAGTTGTTGGGTTACAATCTGTTTTGAGTGGTTGGGAAATGTGATTTTATTACCGAATATAACTTGAATACACATACACAGACTCTTCTGTTGTAGAGTTTATGGACTAAGCCTCTCAAAAAGCATGTGTCCTTAGATTCAACGTCTTTAGGCTCTAGCACACACACTTTAAGACGTGTTATATGAGCTAGAGCTTGTAACGAGACCACTGAGAATAATTGAACGCACATTCTTTGGATTGAAATGATGTGCACTGCTCAATGGGTTCAATGTGGGCTCTGTTGTCTGGAAACCTGGATAAGTCATCATTGGCAGAAGACGTAAAACACACAGTACTGTTAAATACATTTGGACAGAGGCAAAAAGAAGATAAAAAAGATTGATATCACTCCTGTAAGATTAATTGTTTTTCTTTAGAGACACTTTGGTGCAGTTCGAACGTGGAAATGTGGCTCCAGAAAGACACAGAAATGAGGAATGACACGTTCTTTCTGACCTCATGCAGTAACCAGCTGCAGATGGAAGAAAGAGCACAGGGAATATAACCTCAAAATTATAAAACTTTTTTCTTTCCATCCTCGTTGCTCTCGTTGCTGTTGGCAGGGAGTAATTCAATATTACATTAGTGTAAAAAACCGAACACTGCTGTTCAAAACGGCAAGGGGTTGGATCGGGAGGTATGAAGTGGACGCAGATCTTCTTTGAAGAATGAAAATGAACCAGAAAATGTGTCAAAGGGATTTATACACTCAGGCGTGGTGATAACATTAAAGCATTTTTGGAGCTTTATTGGGAAAATTGGAGCATTGGTTGAGACGTCACATTGTGGTATATACACGAAACATTAAAAAGTACAATAAATACAATTTTCGGATAATGCATCTAAACAAAAAAATACCTTTAATTTGACAAGAAGTGTTAAATTTGAAGCATTTCTGAAACACATGCTTGACATAGTGGAAGGACAGGCGTTTTGTATAGGGATAATATAGAATTGTTTTAAAACTTTAGGCAGAATTGAGATGAATGGAATAGATGGAAGTTAGAACTTTCATTCTCGTTCATACACACGGGTGCAGACAACATCTCCGGCCCTCATGGTCTGGAAAATAAGGACCACCCACAACATATTAATATAGACCAATCAATCAACAAACAAAATTTTAAACTGTGTACATGATATTGTTCGCTGACATCATAGAATCCTCTCCATTTTTACTGCAATTCACCACAAAAAAGTACAAAAATTACAAAAAGTCTCAATGCAAACTTTGATGTTGGCGTTCAAAACAATTTTTAATGGCGTTCAAACCATTTTGAAAAATGTTCCCATTATTACTACGAGTGCTAAAAACTTTACTCCATTATTTTTTTTTCTGAGCTGAGCTACAGACCTATTAAATCAGTCGCTAGGGTAAACAATCTGGTATCTAGGGAGAAATCAATTGTGTAATTTAAAGTTACACTTCTCACAACGAGTAATATTTACCAAGTCCCCCATCCCTAGGATTTTCTGAAGCTGAGAAAGAGATATGCCAAATCGGTTGCTATGGTAAACAGTCTGGTTGCTATGGATGTGATCCATGACATAATACAATGGTGTACAGAAAACTTTCAAGGATTACTTTAAACTTCATTGTTTTAAATGTCACTTAATAAATCTAGAATATCAGCTATTAGATATTCACTCACACAGTCTCTTTCCCATGTTCCCATGCTCCAATGCAGGACATTATTAGAAGAGCCCAAAGGCTCTAGAGGTTGCTAGTCAAAGCCCATTCGGGGGCTATCGTTGAGTTTGGAATGTTTGAACTGATGCACTTACTAGAATCATCTGCCCATCATTGGTAAGTTCCCGTGTCCAGGATGTCTCAGGCCCCTCGCCCTTTTGTAGCGTCTGCTCACAAGAGATTTTACTTTCTGTCTCCCACTTTGGAAAACTCTGAGAAGAAATAAACACTGTTAGAAAGGGAAACAGGAAGTTCATCATATAGATACACAAATGTTGTTTGGATCGCTAGGTGTTAATCAGGCACACCGAGACTTCCTTCTCATGAATCATCTCCTCCAGCTCATTTGGGGTGATATATAGCCATTCCCAAGCCAGTCAAGAGATATGGCATCTTCATTGGAGGGGAATTTCCCCAATGAGGGCAATGGGAGGAATATAAAACTGATGGCCCGAGGTTGGGGTCCTTGGAGCGGACATTCCTGTGCGTGGTGGGATTTATGAACATTGTGGGTCTTTCCTTTTTAATTTTAAATCAACACCCATGTTGGGCTTGAACTGTATGTGTGTCCTTGGTATAAAGGTATCGAAACTTATACCACTGCTACTTTTAGATTCTGCGATATTACTCCAATACCACCCAAGCCTAGACTAGGGTAAACTGCTTGCACTAACGACAAGCCCATCACACCACCCAACCTTAAATCCATTTAAACAAACTCTAGAACTTTATAATATCCAGCCGATATCTGTAGACCCTCACAGCTTAAACTAGGATTAATAAGTGAAAATGCATGGTGACAAAAGCTTAATTTCCACATTCACTGACCACCGGCTGAGCTTATCACCACTGGAAGCCTTGAGATATTCAAGAAGAGACGGTGAAGGCCTCAGATGAATGAAATGCAAGCTCTAGAATAAACCAATACTACCCTATGTTACCAATCTAGTAATCTATTGGAAATCCAATAGTGTGTAAATTATGTGCAGCATACTGTGCATGGACGTCCATCCACTGTACTCTCGTTGAAAGACTCGCCCACTGTAAAGGACACATGAGTGGTACGGACACTCGTAGACGTCTGGATGGAGAGAGCTTCCCCCTTTTGCGTGATCTCAACGGCTGGTCTAGAAGCTGCTGCCACTGCAATCTTCCTCAGAAAGACGTTTACGCCTGCAGAACACCCACGTGTGCGAAGAAATTAAATAGCAATTAATCATTCCCTGAATCAAAGCATTGCTCCTTCAGACAGTTTCCTGTTCTTAATGACCCTCACCAATCTGCACTGGAAAGTTTTACGAATTAGAGTGGGCATATTTTTGTTCGCTTCGCTTTGTTCACAGAACTGAAATGTAAACCTTTGAAATATCTGGACAGTGAGTGCATTGTCTCGTTTATTTCTAGTAGGGGCACAAGAGTGCTTGATCTAAGTGAAAGTGCCATGGAGCGAATAATTGGGGTCGAGGGACGGTGTGTCTGCAGAGCTGAGCGGCTGGCCGAGGGGCCCGCTTCAGGTTTGTGAGCCTAATCACAATCCCAAGAGGAAATGAAGCAGAACATTTTTTACATAGATTTTTGGTATTGTTTTATTTTAATTAGCTGATAAAGAAGAACTGTAAATCTCATGTAAACCTACTGCAATATATTTTGAGGTAGATCAAGCCGAATGTTTTAAAAACTTAAACTAAGGGAACTGGCACGACTCTAATGACTTTATTTTACTTGCAAAATAAGAGGTAGATAGGTATAGGTAGGAAAAAGTTGCTGGTTAGATAGATGGATAACTCAAAAAAAAAGTTTCATGTTAACAAAATACACTTTTTATAAAACACAGCTTGAATTCACCTAGATTACTTGTCTGCCTTTTAATTAATGTCACTGTTGGTTGGCAAAGTTGCCCAACAAAATAAGAAATTCCAGATGGGCTAAAAAATTACATATTTTATTAATATAAAAATACTAACCTACAAGTATTGTGTATACGTAAATATATGAATTATTAAACATCGGTGAATACAATAATTAGAAAAGTAAAGAAAACATAGATAAATGTTGTATTTTAGAAAGAGTCTTGAGGCTACAACAACTTACCGAGTGCTTTCAGAAGATCCTCGAAATTTTCTGAACTTATTATTTTCCAGGATCCTGAAAAATCCGCAAACTTTTGCTCCGGGTTTGAGTCCATGTTCCCTCTCTTTCAGCTGTTATGGATGAACTCTTTTCTCCTCATCTAACTAGCCTCTCTCTCTCTCTCTCTCTCTCTCTCTCTCTCTCTCTCTCTCTCTCTCTTTCTCTCTCTCTCTCGACCAATCTGAAGCGTTAGTTCGATTTTCCTCGTCTCGTCCTTAAAGGGCGTACATTACGATTTTAAGTTTTACTAATTACGCTTTTATTTTTCAATTTATTCGACGCGAGCAATTGGGCTAAGTATTAGCAATATAGCTAATTCATTCAGTTAGCCTGCTAGTTATTTGAGACCTGGCTATATTTGTTTATGTATTTATTTACTTATTTTTCAGCTCACAGACAGTTTTGTGGTAACTTATATGTAAAATTACTTCTGTAAAAGTAGCTCTGTATCTTCAGCGATCCAGAGCTACTGCTGACCCCGCCCCTCAAACGTCATCGGTTAAGTGCACGTTACATAATCTTCGGTTATATTAAAAAAAAAAAATCTTCGGTTATATTCGAATAATATATTAGAGAGAAACTTGGAACGTAAACATAATAATATGCAGTGTGACGTTGGATCACAGTCAAAGGGGAACTACGACATGAAAACACAGCACGTGGTTAGATCGCTTTTCCACTCTTCTGGAGATTCTGGCAAACAAGAACTTTTGTTTAAAAATGTAAATGGTTTAAATAAACGAAAACGTCATTATTCAGACCCCTTTCACTTATTGAAACATGCAAACAAAGACGTCCCATCTCATGCAGAGAAAGCACAACGATCAGCTTTGACAGTCAATCACATCACAGCTTCAGATCTCAGCTGCAGCTTCTGTCTGTGTCCCAACAAGCCTCAGGATTTCCTCTAAAGATTTAAAGGATTTTCATTTCAAAAACCCAATTTCAATCTACCTCCATTGTTCAGAAGGTGATATTTACAATAAAAACTGGTCTACACTGTTACTATATATATAATTATAGTAATTAAGTTTATATATATATTAGTTTAGTTTTCTTGTAATATTTTTGTAATAATGATTTCTTGACCATCATTATTACATTTGATAGATTGCCAAGTGTCATGTTTTCAACAAAGAAATTACAATTTAAATTGGTAAGAAAGGGCATTTCTTTATCCAGATTTTTGCACTAACAAGATCAACCACATACATATTCCAAACACCCACTACATCAATTCCCATGAAAAATAACTTTAAAAATAACATATTGTGACGACCATTTATTTGAAAAAAGTACAGGATTTCAAAAAAACTTGATCAAACCGTAGAGGATAGACTAGGATAGGGATATCTTTGGACTTGTCTGGAGTAGAAGTGGTGGGGTTCGGGCTGAAATGTATAATTGATCTTGCTTACATTATGTTTCACAACTGGAAGATTATTCCATTAGCAATGTGGAGCCAGGGGAAGAAGAGAGGAGTGACGTGAGATCTTTTGGGTTGCTTGAAATCCAGCTACTGAGGTTTGAATCTTTGTAGAGGTCTGACTGCAAAAGAGAGTATTGCTATAATCGAGTCAAAATATGACCAGAGCATAAACTAAAAGCTGTGTTGGAAGCTCTATTAAGAGGATTGAAACCTGCATGATTGGGTTATTTTAACAGTAGTTGCTCTGATTGATTTGGACTGAGATTGTTGAGGACACCCACTGAATGGTGGAGAGTGAGATTGGTAGGAATAACCAGCTGTCGTTCAGAAAGTCTGTTGTAACAGTAGAGTCATCAGGATGAAAGCATAGAATGGATTTAGTGGTAGAAGAAATAGTGCCAGGACCCAGGGAGGTGGTGTAGGTTGAAAAAAGAAGAGGATCAAGACCTGAACCCTGCTGAACTCCTGTGATTCTTGGACATTTTTGAAGCATTCGTGTTATATTATGATTTATATTAGAAATGGAATGTAGTGTTTCCCCTACCGTTTTGTAAAAGGGGCGCCTCACTAGTATTTCCGCTAAAACCGTGCATAAAGTAGGTCCACATATCTAGATTAAACCTATGCTAACCGATGAAGGATATTTCACGGATAAGCTGAAGTTTTATAGAATTCCAACAGAGCTGTGGTTGTTTTCGAAGAATCTGAGGCATCTGCAGCTGTGGGAGATCAAACATACTGTTTTTGAGTGAAAAAGACCTATACACACAGATTCGAATTGAGATTCGCACAAATCTTCAGATGGCTTCTCAGCAGTGTGCTCTTAGTCTTAATTAAATATTGATTCCTCGGTATGTAGACATCTTAAGGTTCACATAGATTCTTTCAATTTTAGAGCTCGAATAACTGAAATCGATCAATCTCAACAGCAATGAGGTTTAATTTAGAAAATTACATATTGAACATTAAAATTACTGTGCAACTTTCACATGAATATAAACAATAATGTTTTAATTAGGGTTCATTTATTCATTCATTCAGCCAAACCATGTGTTTCCTCTCTCTTTCTTTCCCTTTTCTCTGGTCTGCTTCTCTTTTCTCACTTTGTTGCCTTTGTCGTCCTTCACATTCCTCATTCAAACGGCGTGAAAGAAGTGACGAGAAGCAAATGGAGCGTCTAAACGTCCAAAAGGGAGCCAGGGAGGAGGGAAGGAATGAGGACAAGCGTGTAAACTGAAACCACATCCTCTCCTCCAAATGCTCATAGGTAATTACCGACTGATTCTCCAGCCATCTCTTTCCAACCCCCCCACCAAGAACATTTCAACAAGTCTGGAGAAGAAATGCTATCCCTGGACATGGAACAGAGGGAAAGCAGAGCAAGAAGGACAAAGAATGTGCATTTTCAGCCAAAATGCAGACAGTGGCAAAAGTTCAGGCTGTTTTCTTGCTCTCACATTGAAGACGTCCTCTAAAAGCACTTCAGTGAGTCTTTGTTTGAAGTGCGTGAGTCAATAAAGCTACTTGAATTTGAATGAGGAAACAATCTGGTCCCACTCTCACCGACTGCTGACCCCCTATTATACAGGAGACGAGGAATTTGTGTGCAGAGAATGAAAGTGAAAGGAGGGGGTTTTTACTTGAAAAGTCGATAATTAAGGGATCATCTGAGCATGGCCGTGTGGTCTGCATCCTCTAATCACATCACAAAAGTTAAGCACTTGTAATTAGTCTGTATTCAATTTGTAAAAATCGTAATACAAATAATTTTTTAAAAATGAGTGGAGAAAGAAAAATCATTTGGTTTATTATTTATGCACTGATTGAAAACTTTTTTTTAGCTGATATAGTGAGATGCCAAATCGATCGGCCAGTGGTGTAATATAATGCTACCCTTTTCACTGTAAGTTATATAAACCAGCCCCCATGTCTTTACCATTTACCAAAGCTGAGATAGATTTCAGATAATGTTGTTGCTAGGGTAAATAGTTTGGTTGCTAGGGAGCTGTCAGCAATGATATAGAATAAAAAAAAAATGTTTAATCTTGAAGATATTTTCATTCTCTTTTTCTATTTATTTTCAAAAGCCATTATAAGTGAAAGGTTAATATTTAACCCTGTCTAGTTCAAATACTTTTGCACAGTGCTCTTGCACAGACTGAAAACCTCCACAAGTGCGGTCTGTTTGAAGTTTCAATAAGATATACCCTTCTCTTTGTAGAAATTTGCCAGAACTACAGGACAAACAAGTGTTCCAATAGTTTTCTAGGTGACTGTGGCACAACCTGAGTCAATGAATAGGAACCTGTTAAGTTCTGGGCTGGTTTCTAACCTTTCCCATAATCTCTGCCTAAAAAACTCAGGAAAAAATGTATTTCCTATTTTCACTTGTAGATTATAAAGATTTCTGTAAAACAAACACATATATTTGCGTAACAAGTGACTTTGCATTCAACATGTAAAATGGAAAAAGATTTAGGAAACATTTCAGGAAACATCATACATTTTTCAGAAATGATTGTATAATTTATTTGAATTTTCTCGTGAACTCTAAGGAGCTGAATATCCACCTACTATTTTATCACTTTTTATGCATCATTTTAAACCTAATTAGTTGTATTTTGCTGTTTGCCATGAAGCAGAGTAACTCGCAAAGCAAAAGGAAGTGGCGCCACCTCTTGTAAAGCCATGAGCGTCAGTGTCCAGGAACTGTCTCTTCAATGGTTCCTATTTCCACCCGAGCCCTATTCATTGTGACACTGACGCAACAACATGTCGCGCCACCTTCGCTTCGTCGCCCGAACTGTCATGGTCCAAGACGGGAATGTCGATGCGGCGTATGGCCTGTTGAACAGGTATATGTACAGTATATTTATACATTTATATATTATGGGGTTCTGAGAAAATGTAATCCAATCAATATAATCAAATTAATCGACGTAGCTTCATTCTGCTATTTGTATTTGCTACAGACTTATTTTAACAGTTACTATAATTATCTTAGTATAATCGTTTAATTTACAAGGTGTAAACATATTGTACTTTAATGAAAGAATAAATTATACATATACACACACACACAAGTTCCTTAAGAGGGTGCAATTGAGTTGTGCTTCAATAGTCTGGGTGGAGTTTACGTGACATTTTAATTGGACATTTATGATAATGCTTTGCCACTTTAATGTAGATTTTTGTTCCTTTGATTCCTCGGTTATATCTTTCTGTAGACTGCTGACGACAGACCGGATCATTGAAGATGTGAGACGTAGACGCTACTACGAGAAACCTTGCCGTAAGAGGATCAGAAAGAATTCTGAATGCTGCACGAGGATCTACGACTCTGAAATGGCTCGCAAGACGGCTTTCGTATCCAAGACTCAGAGAGATGATCCTTGGGTTGGATGCTGAGAGGTCAAAACCGATATACTGCTTGGGAACCGAGTTTTTGACGTTGAAACCTGTTTTCAGTTACTTGTTGGCTATGAAATGCTTGTTCAAAATAAACCTTTATTTCCATTTCTTTGAATCAAATACAGCTTTGTTCAGAGCTTTATTGAAATACATTTGAACTAAAAAAATAAAAGAACAGTCTTTTTTTTATTTATATTGCCCTTCTAACATGGTTGTCCCCACCCCCTGGGAGATACCCTAAGCCACACCCACTCAACATAGAGCCCCTCCTACTGAACATTAAACTCTCACTACTTTTTGACTTCAAATGGCATCAATTCGAATTTAGTTACAGTCAGGTGTATGATCAACAAACATCTATTAATGGTCATCAATGTCAAATGTAAGTCGAAACCCAGTCATGAACTGAAACAGACAGGTGAGGTTGACAACAATGAAGTTTATTATTATGGCAGGATTAGGCACAGCAGCAATGTTCATTATACTGCATAAACAAAGAAAGATCTTTTCAAGGACAAGAAATAAATTGGCAATGGTAAGGTCTTCATGAAAGAGTCACAGCCAAAAACTTAAAAGTGATTCAATTGTCAAAATGTTAAATATTTGGCTGTAGCAGTTTGAATTGGAGAGCGGCACAATGATGAGTATTTGCAACAGTGAAGTATGGTGGAGGTTCCTTGAATGGTTGGGGCATCATTTTGGCATCTTACTGCTTAGAGATGGTTGGCCCACAGATTTGTTCTGCAGCTGGACAATGACCCTAAGCACAAAGCCAAATCCGTTAGGAACCATCTTCAGTGTGAACAAGAAGTACAGGGAGTACAGAGCCCCGATCCCAACACCTTTTAGTGTTTCTGGGGTTACACGAGGAAACAAAAGGCTGAGAGAAAGCGTTGTCCACAATTCTGGTGTTAGTTCTCCAAGACGTTTGGAGCAGCCTACCAGCAAGTGTAGCCAGAGGGTGGTCACACCAAATGTGAATTGATTTTTCTTTTGTTTGCTCATTTTGCAAATTTAGAAAAATAAACAGTTTTTTATTTAAATATATTTCTGAAGTTTCCACCATAACTACCTAAGGCCAACCGATCAAACTGTGATTTTGAATGCAGGATCAGACATCTGGAAGCCAGATTCGATAAAAGGCTCAAATGTAACTCCACATCGACGCTTTTTCAAGCTCACGTACACAAACACTGGAAGAGTGTCATTAAATATTAGATGTTGCCAGCTAAGTAAATAAACCAGAGGTTTAAAAGAGAAACTACTATATTTTGTCAAACATATACCAGTGTCAGAAATGAGTGACGGCGCTTGAGCAGTGAGTTGTGAAAGGAGTGACCTTCAATGAAAGCAAACCTGTTCAAACTGGTTATTCACTTTAAATGCAGCGGGGAAAACCTCTGACCAGGTTTCCATTTATGGTGTGTTTAGAACTTGTTTTGGTAATTATTACCCTTGGGGAAATTGATTGTCATACACGGTTTATTCTTATTTAAAGCACACAGGTTTGCATTACATATTGCACGGCATTACTTTATTCAAGGTTCGAGTAAGCAACACATTAAATTACCGTATCTCCTCACAGATTGAGAGAAATCTCTCTGGAAGAAGCAGGATGTGCAACATATTTCAGTGTAAAGAGTGACCATTTTCCTTAAACGAAGTCTGTGTAGCCAACAATACGCTTAAACAACTTGTTTTCTTTTATTCAAGGCCATTTGTTTTCTAATTGGAAAATGAACGGGAACTGTGTGTTCCTTTAAATCAAAAGATCCAAGTGCTTCCAGCGTCCATCACTCTCACCAATAGATTCATTTCATGCATTCCTGCAGTAAATGAGTGCAAATCTCATTATTGTTGAGAGAGTCTTTGTGTTTTGAGGAATATTTTGCAGCAAACCTGGTTTAAACATCATGTTTCAGCTCAAAAATATGTAAAGATCTCAAAAAAACACTTTACGCTTGGTTTTTCAATAATTGGAAAATTTATTTTACTTGAATTTATTAAGAACTGACTGAAGAAATATACACCGGAGCCCCAAAAATGCTTGGATATATATGCAATTTATTTTCCCCAAGCATTAAATGGTTTAGTTTCTAATCTTTTTCTTTTAGCTACAGTCACCAAACTTTGCCAAGATATCCAAACTGGCCTCACTTGGGTTGCTATATCTTTGCAGACTGGAACCGCTAAAGGAATTCTGCTAAGTCACTCAGAATGCCTGGAAATCTTCCATTGACTTAACTTGGGGTCAAACTTTGTAAAGGTGTAACTCAAATTGAGACCCTTGTAGAAACTTCAAACAGACCACACTTATGCACGATAGCAGTTCCAAAATGTACCAGTCAATGTGCAAAAGTATTTGAACCCCAGGATCTAGAAAGGGTTAAAAAATTACTATTGACTTATAATGGCGTTTGAAAACAAATGGGAATAGGCAACACATATATCTTCAAGATAAACTGTCGTGAAGAAACTGAGGATTGTTTATGTTAATCATAGTAACAATTTTTTTTTTAAATGATATCACTGACAGCTCCCTAGCAACCAAACTGTTTACCCTAGCAACCACATTTTTCTGAGCTCCATTTTAACTTTGCTAAATGATAGAGACACGGGGGTTGGTATACATGACTTATAGTCCCAAGGCCTCTCCATAGCAACCAGACTAATTATCCTAGCAACCAATTTGCCAAACCCATAGGTCAGATTTGATAAATCACATACGGGTTGATTTATATTACTGTCACTCACTCGTCCATAGCAACCTGAAAAATTACCATAGCAACCAAACTTGCTTTTACGTACCTCAGGTTATGGAAGTCATAGAAACATGGGGAGAATTTGTAAAAAAAAAAAAAAAAAAGCACTTCTACAAGCCGACATCAAAGTTTGTGTAGACATCAAGTTTCTGTTTTTATTTGTTTCCAAATAACAATTCAAATCACTTTTATGAGCTCAATATACCGTACCTCATAACAATAGAAATGTTTGAAAGCTAGTTTTTATTGCAAACAAAAGAACGATTGCACATGTTTTCATTTTACAGACCCAATGCTGCAGCACACAAAGGGTTAAACCTCTTAATTCAAATGAATTGCCTCACTCAGATGCTCCTGCCATGTGCGAGACAAGAATGAAGCTCTTTGATGCCACATCTCAAACAAGCTTGATTTGCTGTGACCACGTTTAAAGGAACAATTTGTTCATTTTTAATTCCATAACAACCACTCGCACGGATTGAAAAATCTTTTGTATTTGGGCATTTTTTCCTCGTTTACCACTTTATTGAAGAGAAATTGACATGATATACAAAATTCAAGGCCAAGCTTTCCAGGCATCACTGAACGCAATCACAGCTGTTTTCATCAGTTTCAAATTTCAAATCATGAACCGCTAAAAGAACAAAAAACCAGACTGATTAGTCGGGTAAAGTATCCTCATTAGAGCAGTGATCACATTTAAAAGGGTCATGAACTGGGTTTTGTTGAACTCTGTACCATTCATGGCTGTCCAATTACATGGATATAGTGATTTTTACATCAAAACACATTGTTTAATTGAATAAATACACAATTTTTGTTATATCCATCACCCAGGCTCTGTAATTCAGCTTCAATTGATACCTCTCTATAACCAGACAGCAGCTTTACTTCTTCTGTGCTCTATCATTTTAAGAAAAATGGCCAACAAATCAAAACATTGACCAGGGTATGTAAACGTATGAGCTCAACTGTATGTCTGAATGAGGATCAGTAAATGGGTAAGATTTAAATCAACAAGAGAAGCTAAATAATTAATGGTTTGCATCGCAAAATGTGTAATTGACGGTTTTCAGTCACTGGTACACAGTGGTCTAAAGGGTACTGTAAAGGGTATCTTACCAAGACTAGCTCTTCTAAACTACCTCTCTTAAGGATGAGTAAGAGAAGGGATAGAAAGAGCATGAGGGAGAGAAGGAAAAGAGAGAGAGAAGTGAGAAAAAAGGCGAGAGTGAGCTGGTGGAAAAGAGGACAGAAAAAGAAGGGAGAGAGAGAGAAAGAAAGTGGTATAAAAGAGATACGAAAAATTTGAAAAGAGAGAGAAAGTGAGGGATAGACAGAAAGAGTGAGAGAACAAAAGATAAAAATACAGGAGAATAAGAAAAATAGAGAGTGAAGAAAGAAAGAAATAGTTGAAAAAGAGGTAGAACAAGTGAGAAATGGAGAGAGCGTCAAACAGTAGAAAGACTTATAAACATTTTCCTGACAATTGAAACGGTAAAAGAAAATAAACAAGTAATTTCTATGATTCTATTGAAGGGATTGGACCTATTGAATTCATTTTTTGGGATTGTTTCTTTCTACGCACTTCGATTGGACGGGACAGGTGCCAATCACTGTAGGAAAAAATACATTAAAAAAAATAAAGTGTATTGAGGAGAAGTCGAGCAGTAAAAGTACAGATACAGAACTAGAAATGTACTAAAGTTAAATATACTCATTAAATTACGGTTTCTGAGAAGGAAACTGCTCAATTGAAGTAATTTGAGTATTTGTAATTAGTTACTTTACACCACTGATGGTGCATCTGAGAAAAGGGCAGAATATCAGAGAACTGAAAGGAATTTAGTGAGTTCAGTGTCTCTGTAAAGTGTATGTTGCTGGGGGAAGGGAAGGCTGTCTGTTTTCTTCAGAGGGTCATTTGGTTCAATGGATAGAACGGGGCCTCAACCATGAACTTCTGGTTTGTGCGTTTTAGTCCTTTTTGCATTAAATCTAAATTTGTGGACGTTCTAATCTTTAATGGATTATTAAGATCTTTCATAATGGCTCTCCGTTCACTCTGGGTTGTTTATGCTCAGTCTCTCTTTGGATTATTTGGTATTTTTGAGGGGAGTTATTGTACTGGAGGCACTGTTTGTTTCATTTATCAGATTTAGGAATGTTGAACAATGCACAGAAGAGGATTTCAAACGCCAGTCATGTGACATTCTGCCACAGGGTTCATGTATGTAAAGAGGGGGATGGGAGGCCGGGTGAGCGAGTTCATATATTTACAGCCTGGGATGTATGATGAACATTCCAGGCTGAATGAACTTAAACTCATGTTCGAGTTTAAAGATACACTTAAAACCTGAACAGAGAGATATTTCCATAAAACCATTTCCATTCATTTAACTTCTGCTGAGATTTAACAGTGATCAGTTTTAATATCAAGCTCAGCCTTAATATCAATATTGAGATATTAAAAAAACACAAAAATGAAAACGAGGTGATTGGATAAAAGTTGGATGTGACGCTCTTATGTTGTGTTTGGTTGTAGCACCAGTGCATGCGTTTGTTTTTAGTGTGAATGAGGGCAAGTTGATCCTAAGAATGTAGAGCACGGATGGTTAACATGTGACCTACATACTGATGTGTACATCGACTGTTGACCTGCAGGTGGTCACCAGAAGCACAACTCCGTGACTTTTAGTATTTGATGCTGTTTAAACATTTACCAAGTGTGTTTGGGAAGAATCCATGGCAAAGGGATGCTTTCTAACAAGTGAAATATTTCAATATAATGCTCATATTTAATGTACAGTATGGTGCAAATGTTTTAGGCGGGTGTGGAATATAGTGTCAACACAAAAAGAAATATTCAGAAATATTAATAATGACACTGTAACGCTGCAACCGAGGTGAGGTTGAGGAAGACAGTTTCTTGCCACGCAAACAACAGCACACAATGGTTATGCTGCATCAGCAAGGTCTCCCCCGCACCAGAAAGGGAGCCTGGGCAACGTTGGGCACCAAAGACGCAATGGTCAGCTAAGAAATCTTTGCAGCTTTACAAAGAAAACTTTGCAAAAACAGAAGATGTCAGCCCAGACCTGGCAGAAACACATTTGACGTAAAAACAAGGCTAATGAAACAAGGGAAGCGAAAAAAAAAATCTCATCAGGCGCTCTCAAATATATCTGAATTTTAAACAGAGATATGTCAAAGAGCTGGTGAGCGGTAATATAAGGGGTGTCTGGGGGCAACAGTTAAGCACGGTGGAGGGTTTCTGCATTTCTGCAAATTAAGTTGGAGATTTGGTCAGAAATAAAGGTGTTCTCAGTGCTGAGTTATACTAGTCTAACAGGCAATTCCACCAGGGAGGGTTATGTTTGCCCCAACATTTATTCTGCAGCACGACAATGACACCAAGATTACATCAGGATCAGAATGAGCTTTATTACCAGGTATACGAGGAATGTGTTTCACAAGACAAGACAAGATACAGGTAATAAAAAATAAAATATAAATCCAAAGTTACGAAATAGACATTCTAAATTTAAAAAGGACGTTCTAAAACATGAAGAGACAGAAGGATTTGAGCAAGCTACATCCACGGAAGACCTATGGTTAGTTCTCTAAGATGTTTGGAACAGATTTGTGTATTTAGAATATTACGATATATGTAAAAATCAGAGCATTGAAAACCCTCATCTAGGCCTTCAATGTTTTGTTTGGCTCGCGATTAATGATTTCTCCTGACAGTGCCCTTCTGATAACCATTAAAAGCCAAAGCTGTAGCACAGAGCAAATCTATCATTGTGGACAAGTTTGCCTGGTAGTTTTGCTGACCGCAGTGAGCAGATTCATCGTCTCATTTGTTGTGATGAAACACAGCCAAAAGCCATCTTTGTCCTCATTTGACCTTCTCTTTTTTGTTGGTTTAGAACATTAATAGATCTGCGGTCGGCTCAAAATGGAGAGTCCACCAAAATAAACACGGGATAGTGATAGTTTGGACTGGATGCGGCAAGCAGTGTGTGGATTATGCAACTTTCATTGAGGAGGATTTCCCTCCAGGAGGGCTGAATCTAATGGTTTAACTTTTGTTTGGTGTTGTGAATTGTATAATATGAATTATGTAATGAGTTTTTAGCATCAACAGTTATTCTTGCTACTTCTGGATCAGATGTAGAATGCACTTTAGCTCTTGCAAATTCACGTTGATCAGTTTTTCACATGGGTCGGTGCTTTTTTTATTCAAATAAATTCCCTGAAAGGTTATACTGAGTGCTTATGAGGAACTAACGGAATGTGCATCCACTTTGGGACTTTCCATTTAAATTTAAGAAGTGTTTACATTAAAAAGTACACCTATTACGCTTCAAACAAACTGTCACGGGTACAGACTCTTCTAATGTGGAACAATGAGTCCCATCTGTATAACGTTTCAAAACGTAGTATCTGCCTATCCACACGCGTGCCACGTGCAGAGTGGGGGGTGTGCAAACAGATGAAACGAACCAATCACCTTTAAAACATTTGGGGATTGGTTCCGCTTTTTGTCCAATCAGCGCGTCGCCTCTGATTTAACAGCCAATGGAAACGCGACCTGCGTTGGATTTTTTTTCCACACGTGTAGAGGATCACATGTAGCCCCTCGCTGTAAAGTGACGTGAGGGGCGAAAAAGAAAAGGATAGAAGTCCACAATTTCACTCAGGACAATTGTGCGTGCGATCAAGACGATTTTTAAAGCAATAAAGTGTATTAAATCACTTTTACGCATAGGAACGGCACGTTAGCTCGTGTTATTGGCGCTGGACACGAGGTTGTAGTGGGACCGACCCGAAAACGAGCCAATATTAATTAAGGTGAGTGAATGCTAGCGTTTTAAACGCATATCCTTCTTTTATTTCTTTGATATTCATCAAAAATACTAATAGTTTATCATTATAGTTACATAGTGTATTTACAATCTGAGGATGAATGCGTTTTGTTGGGGCACTGTGTTTTTTTTACATTTCCATAGTCTGAATTTGTACAAATCGTACGTAAATTGTTTTAAATAAGCTGTAAATACCAATCAGGTGTTTAGTCGATGTGTATTTTGTCAGAATCACTGTGTATATAACATTGGTGTTATGTCACCATGTTGATTTATGACTTATTTTGTTGCTGTCTATATTTGTGTGTTGAATATTTAGTAATAATTTTCATTTTCACTGTATTTTTGCCCTGGTTGCGTGTAATGACACACCCACAGATCTTGGTCAACACATGATTACTAAGTTGTTGGTAATATCAGGACACTGTAGGTTTTGGAGCATTTGCTGCAGGTATAATTGGCTTTATCTTAGAAGAGGTTGTCCAAAATATAGTCATGTTTCACATGAAACTATGTAAATATTTTAAATACAACCATGAAGCCATCTGGTGAAGGTTAGTTTTTCCTAATGGCACCGCCCAGCTGTTTATTTTTATGAACCACATGCCCTCCAGTGGGATTTTTTTTTACCTTCTTCTGAATTACCATACATGCATTTCTAAACTACATAGAGTATAGAGGAGTGGTAAGATTATATCCACGTGATCCAAACCTCACAAGTTTTTTTTTTTTTTGTGAGACACAGCTCTCTATTGTGACCTTTCACCTTTTGAAAGGAACTTGGTGTGCTTTTGATGAATAGAATGATTTTTTTTTTTTTGGAATAGGATGATGAATGCCATATCTCTGTCAGGTCACTTTTGTTTTTGGAAAGTATCCCATGTTCTTTCGGTTCGTTTCAGCAAACGTTCCAGTTCTTTAGCTAGTGCTAAAACCTCTCATTTCCTGGCTCAGAGAGCAAGGATGTTTATGTAAATTTTGAAAACCTACTGTTTTCAAATCTAGTCCTTGAGTTAGTACTTGAGCTTTTCTAAGCATAAATAGCAACATTGGTTTTGTGCGATTCAAAAAGAGTCATTTAAATGTGTTTAATTCCATCACAGATGAGCAAGTTTCTAATTGTAGGAAATCTAGGAAATGTATTCCTTGTCTGAAATTGAATACTAAAGTGTGAAACGACTGGAGAAGTAGTTTTAACACCTTAAGGCCTCTACACACCCATCCGAAGTTTCGTGCAAGAATGTGCCTCCTTCGAAAACCATGGTTGCCATCGGGAGCTCACACATCTGACCGAATGAGTGGTGCCAACGAAATAGAGACTCTGCCTCATCCATATGGCATTTTTCCCAAGGAGAATGACCAGTGAAACTTGCTCTTTTGATGACGTGAGTTGGACGTAAAAGAGCTACTCAGTGGTGCTCATCCCACATTCTCCTGCAAAAATGACAAATCAGACAAACCCGAAAGTATTTCTCTGTATTAGAGATTGAGTTTAGACTTCCAATTATATATTTTTTGCAAACCCGTGGTCATTTTTGGCTTGTGCTACCAACATGAATAAAATTATGGAAGTTGTGGAATTAAAAAAACAAAACCTTTTCTATTGAAATAGTAAAATAAATATGGATGAACTCCATCGGATAAGTATTTTTTTTAACATGGTAAATAATTTTTTAAAACAATAGCATACACCGGTTCTCAGGCCCCTGAGGGAAACCTCTTTTTCTCCCTACATTCAGTCCATTGCTTTTCAGCATTAAACAACTTTCTGTCTCACATGCTTCTGTTTTTCTCACCTCTCAGTAATGCTGTCACCGGGGAGTCCCTCCAAATGGCTAGCGCAAGATTCCCTCTCGTCCACCCCCAGTCTGATGTACAGCGAGACTGAGGATGAATCTGAGGTCTTCTCTTCCGAGAACGAGGCTGGAGGGGTCACGTCTGGGAATAAACCACAGTCTTTGGCCAATGGGAGCCTGACGAATTCGAACCTACCCCTCACGTTTGTAAACCAGAGGAGCGGTGGTGTTGAGGATGCTCCGACCGGATGCTCCTTCACTGGACCTACTGGAGTGCTCTCGGAAAGGATTCCTTCAGAAGGAGACCTGCGGTTCGCACGCAAGGTGAGACTGAAAATATGAAGAGGGAGAGAGGAAATGACATCGCTCCACCTCTGAAGAGGGCAGTGTTGAGCACTGAGGGATGTTTTGGTCTTGGTGAGCACATGGGTAAATATGTGAGGAAAGAAACCTTATCCTAAGTTTTAGACCTGCTGATACCATTGGTATGGTAAACGTTCAAACCGAGAATCTTTGTAGTTGATGTAATCCAACCCCAGTGTGTGAACGATTTTCCAAAGTTCTGCCAAATTGGTTGCTGGGGTAAACATTTGGTTAGTAGGGAGTGGTCACTGGCATTGTAGACATGTTAACTTGCCTCAGTGGTTGACCATTAGATCACATGATTTGCAGAAAAAAAATAAAAAATTGTTTTAAAAAAAAAAATCACATTTATGTTCTGAAATGGTTTTTGTTGCCAATACTGTCATTTTACAGTTACTTTTGGCATTTCAGCATCATCCACATCAAAGGTACATCATCAAATGTACGTGTCAAAAGAGTAGTGATTACCTTTAACCATATTGAAGTTGAAATTTTATTTTACGTTCATATTTAAATGTGCCCCAGGTGAATGGAACCTAAACGGATGCCATTGAATATCATTGTTTATCACCAATTGCTTGCATTCATGGGTCTCTGTGCTGTTGTAGGTGACCATGTTCGATTACACCCTTTCTTTTACACGTGATACGCTATTGAAAGTCTAAGGGGGTCAAATGAGGCAGACCTTCCCCTCATCTCACAATACAAACAGAGGGGTAATGGGAAGAAATTAAAGCAGACCTTGACTTAAGCTAATGCATGTATATTTCAGTTTTTTTTAACAACTATTGCATAGAGTACATGTAGACATAGGAGCGGGATAAGGGAGGAGTCTTGAAGTCTGGTCTTTTAAAGCGACCAAGTGACCTGGATGGAATTTGAGCCTCTTGTAGGTAAACTTGTGTTCGTTTCTTTTTCAGTGCTCTGAGTTGCAAGGCTACATCAGGCCTCTGGCGGAGCTGTTGAATGGATTAAAAACTGGACGATACGATAAAGGTAAATATCGGATGGATGCCAGATTCAACAACATTCCTAAACGAAACATCTTCAACTTATTTACCAGGTTATTAAATCTGTAAACAGACGCTCCAGTTGTTAGCTTGGGGTGCTAACACTCGGATGCTAACGTTAGCTTGGTTTGACAGATTGCTGATAAATAATGCAAGAAATTACTTTTGAGCAAACGTTAGCATTTCTGTAGCTGTTTTGGCTCTAGTGCCTCTTTTTGTTCTGGACCCGGGAGTAAAATAACCCTCCATTGCTAAGGGTATCAGTGTTCAAAGTGCCAAAAGCACACTTAAACTCTAAAAAGACGATGCTCATCTGTGATTGGTGGGTCTTTGCTTGAGGTGCTGCTAAGTGATTGGTTGGTCTTTAAGATTTGCAGTGTAGTTGTGTTAAAAATGGATTTGTTAATGGTGTATTCACATTTTAAACTCCACAATACTAAAAGTTGTACAATATTGCTATTCTCATACAAACTGAATTCACATCAAGCTGTGGGGTGTGACCATACTCATCATGGGGTTTCTGGGAGATAGCGTATAATGGGCTCTGTCTTCCTTTGTAATGTTTATTTTTGAGTTTAGAAACTTTAATGCTGACCCCTAGAGGCTGGATGATATTTTATTTCCTGCGAAAATCAAGCTAGAGCTTTTGGCTTGATCAGTTTCAGGATTATTTTTGTTTACTAGATATTGTGATATGTACCATATTGTGTCCAGCCACACCCCTATTTAACGCTCTTCAACGCTGATGTTTCCATTAATGTTGTATCTTTTTTTTTATCTGTTTTGACAGGTTTGAGTTCATTTCAGCAGAGTGTTGCCTTGGACAGACTTCGAAGGATTGTGGGCGTTCTGCAAAGACCCGATCTTGGGTATTTAATTCGATTCTCTTGAACTTTCACTGTTACATGTTCAATTATTCATATCCAATGATGCTTTGATTTCCATAGGGAGAAGTATATGGGTACTCTACTGCAGCTGGAGGTGATGCTAAAGGTCTGGTTCCCTCAGGTGAGGCCTCAGCATCATCGTGTTGGCACCACTTCTCTCCAGAGTCTTATGGCTAGCCTCCCGCCGCGCTGGAATCAGGACCAGCTTCATATGCCAGTGAAGGTGCGTCCCACAAAATCCGAAATGTTTTATTGAGTTGGTTCTCTGTGAGAGAGAATTTTAGAAAGATCTAAAATACTTCTAAATATAAAAATCAAGTATTATTGCCTGGCAAAGGTTCAAATGAGTTTCGATAAACTTGTAAATCTCATGGAAACAGGTTGAGATGCCAAAAGTCGATGCAGTTCATTACGTTTAGACTAGGGTCACCCCCTAATGCTGGTCTGGAGTTCACACTATGAAGCAGAGGGGAGTCGATATGTGGAACACCACAGCAAAATCCACATTTCTTATTGGCTGCGTGAACAACCAAGCTCCACAAAACCGTCTTTCTCTGAGCTGTTTGCACAATTGTTGACTATACTGGAATGTATTTTAATGTAAAATATTTAGTGAAACCGCTTTTTCTGTCATTTTAAGGCTTTGGTGTTTGGTGTTTAAAAACAGAAGGGTACTCTATCATGTCCTGTTTTTTTTTTTACACTTGTAAGTGATATTGGTGCATTAAGTTCACAAAAGTCACTCTGCTACTTGCGTTAGCTGCGCTAATGCTAACGTTTAGTGAAGCTTTACTGAAACTTGCCATCTTTAACTCTTCCAATAGGTCTAGGTCCTGGTCTTTGGGGTGTTTTTGTGATGTTTACTTGGTCATAAATCCAACATAGTTCCGAATTTTGGCTCCTTTCTCGTCAACAACAGCCACTGCGTCATCAGGACCCTTGGTCGCTATGTCCATGTGTTTTCTACCTGCTGACCCGCTGTCGGTAACAGAACTATGTAATACTGTGGGGAATGTGTGAAAAAAGTCTTCAAACAAAGATTTAAAAATATCAAAATGATTGTTTTCCTTTTTAAAGTTACACAGTGAGGGAACAAAATAAAAATGTAAATCAATATTTGGGGTTTCCACCTTTTTTTCTTTCTTCTTCTAGTACATCTGCTCAAAATCAGAGACTTTGTAGGGTTATAATACAGGTGTCACGTGGGTTAAAACTTAGTCATGATCTGACACAGAAACAGCTGTGTAGGAGGTTTAAACCTACCAAACGCGCGGCAACAAGACACAAGTTGGTAATTCTGCATCAACAAGGTCTCTCCCAGACAAAGATTTCAAAACAGATTTGCTCTTTTGAACTAGTATAAAAACAACGAATGATCTCATTTATAGGTGTTTCTAGAATTTAGATTCTGGAGAGAAGAAAATATCTGAGGATAAAAGAATGCGACTTGTTATTGTACTTGTCAATACCTTTTCTATTGCTAGATAAACATTCTCTTAGTTTTCTGCGTGTTTTACCAAACCTTTTAAATGTCACTTTTACACCTTCCACTTTTGTCCCCAAGTGGTAAAGCTGCTTGGTTGCTTTCATATCATGTCGATACTGGTTGACCGTTTGGTTCAGAAACCGGTTTGAGTTTGGATCAGATTGTGTTCTCAGTTACAAGTCACAATGGAGGAGAACATTTCTTTTATTTAAATAAAACCTTGCTTGTGGTTTAATGGCATCTCTCTTCCCTCACAGAAACGCAGATTAAGTTGGTCAGACACGGACTCGCAAGGATCTTCAAGCAGCAAGCGCTTTCTTCAAGAGGACGAGCGAGGCTCGAGCCCTAGCAACTCCAGCTCGTGGCTCAGCAGCTCCGAAACCACATCAAGCGAACTAGAAGAATACAGTGCGATCTGTGCAAATGAAATGACTTCTGAACTCAAACTCACCGAGACCAGCCAGCATCTGGTTAACGAAAAGACTAAGTCCCCTAAGTCTGCAACAGGAAGACCTCCTCCACTTGTAATACCGGTGTTGGCCACAGATGGCACCATCGCAGGCCCGCAGGACTGTTCTGTGTCCTCCACAACTCCAACGTCTGACCCTCCTGCAAGTTTTATGAGCGGAAGTGGTTGTGTTAAGGGAGAAGAGGCAAAGATACAGGGTAATAGCAAATCTCGTAGCACAGAAGTCAAGCTAAGCACATAACAAAAGAACAATTGGTTTAATTTCTCCAGCCTATTGAAATTGGGAGCTTGTTGCTTTTCTGGTTTTGTTCAGTTAATCAGACTTTCTCTCATGCACACTAAGCAGAATCCACAGGAAGTACATATTTGGAACGTTTTAAGAGGTCAAACAAGTGTCTTAAGCTGTTTGTTGCAAATGTGCACCGCTATCCAACACTCTTCTGCCTTCCGTAATAAAACTACGGGCTTCTGAAAACAATTAACGAGCACGAG
>SRMA01026947.1:0-141050 GCA_007224835.1 Danionella cerebrum | reverse complement strand
TTGCTACCCTTCCACCTGGTCTCCCGCACACACAGAATATCTACCTTCCTTCTCTCCATCATGTCCGCCAGCTCCCTACCCGTCCCTGTCATTGTACCAACGTTAAGAGTCCCTATTCTCAGATCTATACTCCTGGCTTTCCTCTTCTCTTTCTGTCGACGAATCCTTCTCCCTCCTCTCCTTCTTCGACAAACAGTAGTCCAATTTCCACCGGCACCCTGTAAGTCAACAGCACCGGAGGCGGTCGTTGTTAACCCGGGCCTCGACCGATCCGGTATGGAAATCGATTTGGTGACTCGCATATTTGGTTTTGGCATTTTTTACGCCGGATGCCCTTCCTGACGCAACCCTCTCTATTTATCCGGGCTTGGGACCGGCACAGAAGTCACTGGCTTGCAACCCCTGTGGCTAGATTTGTATATGAATGAATATATATATATATATATATATATATATATATATATATATATATATATATATATATATATATATATATATATATATATATATATATATATAATGAAACACAGTAATACACACTCTTTCACAATACATAATAATATGTTTTATATTTGTTCTTTTCACTTTTATTCACTTTGTACCTGTATTTCACGACTGATAAAATAGATAAATAATTAAAAGTTGGAGAGAAAAACGGTTTCCCGATGCACTCGAGTGACGTTGTCCTTAAACCGCGGAGCGTCAGCAGCGCGTCTGACAGACCTGGAAAATGGCGGCTGGCAGAGCAGGCGTCAGCGGCCCCAAAAGCGGCTCATCGCCGCGCTTGGAGTCCACTTTGGACCGTCGTTTTCAGACTGTTTCCAACACCATGGAATCCATTCAGGGACTATCCGCCTGGTGTATCGAGAACAAGAAATACCACAGCGTTGTTGTGAAATACTGGCTGAAGTGGATGCGCAAATGTGAGTAGTTAGCATGTTAGCATGCTAATCTGAGATCTGCTGTAAAACAACCTCTGTTCACCTGTTCGGGATCAACCCGGATATTCCTGGAATTGTTTTTCCGAGGAAGCGTTTTATGCTGTTTTACGCTGTTAGATTTTATTTAACGTTACTTTACTAAACAACTTTCTGAGTTCGCTAACTGTTAGCTACACTGCCCCCATGGTCATCACATAACCTGTTCAAAGCTAGTTGTCTACTTGTTTCCTTGGTAACCTAACATTTATGGGCGATTGGTCTTTTTTTGAAAATTACAATGTGAGAGTATTGCATTATGTCTTGTGTTATTTACGTTTTGGAAAGCTCGTTTTGAGTTCCAAATGGTTGTTTTGAATAATTGTTTGTTGCCATGTTGGATGCTCAGGGTGAGCAGGCAGTTTTGGACTGAATCTTGATGATGTGTAATGCTCAGCTCGTTGTTGGCTTCTGCTTTTACGAAATAAAGTGATGTTTTAGCAGGGTCTGCACATTCGGATTTCTGGATTTTGTCTGCATGGTTTCAAAGTCTGCATCACTTGCTCTAAGGTCATTGTTTTGCAAGTCATGCATCTAGTTGATGTGGAACTGGAAAATGTATTATCTCTTGTTCTTAGCAATTATTCAGTTTCTTAAATTTTTAAGGCTTTATAAACCCATCTAATTGGAATTGCTGCCATCTACAGAGTGGGAGGAATTATCGTTAAATCGGGTGCAGCGCCCATTTTGTTTGTAGTCTTGGTTTCCATCAGGAGTCATGACTCGTGCCTGAATTGTCTTGGGGTTAAATATTTACAAAGTACTAAAAATACAAATTAAACAACTATTACTAATAAAATAGAAAAACAAAACCCCCAAAATAATTCAGTTACTTTGCTTCTCTGTTTAATGTGTAGCCATGGCAACGGTGGCGTGGCACTTCAAATATGGTGGACACATGGTTGTCACTGCTCCTGCTCTTTACTGCATTTTAAAGGGGACCTCAGGCCAAGGTCCCTCTACGGTTTCTAGCTCAATTCTGTTTTTTTTTTTTTTGGTGTGGTCGACTCATTTCTGATGTGCGCGTGTGAACGCAATGCTGCTTCATTGTGACATGTTGGTGCAGAGGAGGATGTGTGTCGATACTTTGAGGTCTGTGGGTGAATGGGTCAAACATGCGGGATGCACAGATCACATCTCTTGCAATGCGCTGTTTACAGATGTAAATAGTGATGCGAATGCTTTGCTAGTGGCTTTTTTTGAAGATGATGTCTTTATAATAAACTTTATTATTATTATTAAATAATATTAGGAAAAATATTGAGATGAAGCAAGCATAGAGAGGTGAAAAGTTGGGAAATGATGATTGGTACGGGATTTGAACCTGTACACACATGTACATGTCTGGTGCATTGTCCACTACACCACAGGGCTGGCTTCAAGGGACTGATGACAAATTTTATATTATAGTCTGTTGAGAACAGAACTAGAGATCCGCTTTCAAAGGTTGTGGGTTCAAATCCCAGGGAAAGCAAGAACTGACAAAAAAAGTGTTCGTTCTTTCAAAATGTAAGTCACTTTTGTGAAAGTCACATTAGGACCAAGAATGGAGTGACCCATATAAGGAATTTGTGCTCTGCATTTAACCCATCCAAGTATAACAAAATAATAACAAACACACCGTGAACACAGCCATAGCTGCTGTAACTAATGTGTAGAACTGGTGACTTACTCAAGGTCTCCACAGTACTCCACAAGGAGGGAGAGAGTTTCTACACTCATCCCACCTCCATTTCCCAGTGCAGTTGGGGATCGAACCGGCGACCTTTTGATCTCCAGTCAACCTCCTTTATGTTAAGTAAGTTCTTACTCCATCCATCCATCCATCCATCCATTCATCAGAAGGACTCTTACTAGTAGTTTTTCTGTTTATTTATGCATCTTTGAACTGTTGTCAGATTGATTGAGCATTGGTTGGTGACAGGCACTTGCCATAATCTGTGCTCTGATGCTCAGTATTTTTCACCATCAGAAGAATTACGTTTTTTTTTTAATATCATCCCATCAGGATTAGACAGAAGGCTGGTCAGATGTTGATGAAAAACATGATCCCTATACCCATCTTTAGAGGCAGATTCCATTATTGTAGCATTCTTTAAGTGTTTTGTTGTAACGCATGAGAGCTTCCTACGACAAAAACAGAACCTTTTACTTTTGTGTTTTTCCAGAGCTGGCTTGAAATAAAGGTAAATAAACAAAACCATTACTTCCAAGTGGATCCTGAACGTTTTGTCTTCATTTTGGTCTGCTAATTGAGATTTTGAAAGAATTGTTTTCGCCTCTCTGTTAAATATTATAGATTTAGTGAAACTGGAAGCTAGAAGAGGTGGAGGAATGGGAAGGAAGTCCACTACCTTTTATAGTTTAAACTACAATGCTATGAACGTTTGTAACATGACCTTTTAAAAAGATCAGTGGTGTGTTCTACAACAGTTTTGTTTGCTCATGTTTTCATTTAAATCTTAATAAAGATCAAAGAATTAACAACATTGAGTCTGATCACCAATCTGAAGAAAAGTTTTTCCGAGCGTAGCTTGCTTGTGTATTGTTGAGATGTTTCCCCAAAGTTCTGTAAATTTAGCAGAAAGTGTTGATGCCAAGCTTAGAAAAGTTTCCGTTTGTTCTAGTTGCAGTCGTTCCATCCTTCTGTTTGCTTTTGTGTGTGTATTGTATATCTGTGACATTTGCCTCAATATTGTGATATTAATTTGAATGGTAAAAAGTAGGGCTGAGTATTGTGACCAGATTCTTATTTTTATGATTTCAGTTCTTCCTTGATTTGATTCTTTGTTCCAAATGTTTCTGAATGAATAGAATATTCATAGTATTGCTCTGGAATACATCTAGGTAAATAACAACATTATAATCTACCGGTAATTAAATTTTTTGGAATGGTTGTTGACGGATCGATGGGCAGAACAATCTGCTTATTTCATTTTTATCAAGTCTGTGCATTTGACGTTAAAAAAGTTCTTCCACATTGTCATTGATGTGTTTTGCCATAAATTTGTTCCTAAAATGTTTTATGTGACTTTATAATTAGAGAGTCAGATTAGATTATTAGATTAATTGTCAGTTTTAGACTCGGAGGAATTAGGGATAAACTGGCTGGCCTGTCCAAATAAAGAAAACATGGATCTTTATCTATTTGGGCATTGTTATAATTAACAATTTACCCATTAGTACTTTTTTAATGATTAAAATATGAAATAAATCAATTTCTTTTGTACAGTCTGCTTGAGAGCATGTGCTTTTACTGCGCAACAAAAGGCTAAAGATAGGAGAAAGCGGCAGAGCCCTATATGGGATTTCTTTGAATACAACACTGATGTGGACTAAAGTTGTATTGTGCAATAGACCTGGCACAAAATATGCAGAACAGTTCTCAAAGGGAAAATAGCCCACTGATCTCAAGATACATTTACAGAGCTTGCAACTAATGATCATTTCCATAATTGTTTAATATGAAAACCTAACTATTTCATTAGGTTTATAATGAACTAGTATTAAATAATTGCTTGCGCAATTGACACAATATACTCTTGTATTTTGGCAAGTTACATGTTGACATATCGATAATGAGATTCCTTATCGATGATTGGCAACAGCGGTTATTATTGGTGACGCTGATCAGCTCATCTTCTACAGCCTGTTTTTCTAAGGAAGCTTCTATTAGCAGCTCCCCTGCATGACAAACAGTTAATACTCTTTACGTACTACGTTATATGTACTAGCCACTATGTTTTGAAGTTCCATACAAAGTTTAATTGGCTAATTGTCCTCCATTGGAAAATATTTACATATATTAAAAAAATAATAAATAATAATCTGCACTAGTCACAGGAAGCTGGGTTTCTGTGTAGATGGCTGACGGCCAGATTCACCACATCTTTTGTTGTTGTCTGCATTTATTTTGCATTGAAGGTTGCAGGCTGGTATAGGAAATGAATGAGTTAAAACTAGGGATGTCCCGATCAGGTTTTTTGAGCCCCCGATCCGATCCGAGTCATTTAATTTTAAGTATCGACCCATACCGAGTCCCGATCCGATACTTGTCTTTTCCTTGTGCTAATTGCACACTTTAAGTGCATGCAGGTTATTAAATCAATCCAGTGTGTACTCTTGACAACCAAATAGCTCAGCAGTGCATCAATAAAAAAAAACTGAAAGCAACCTGTTCCTTTACAGTTTTTTATTTCTCACAAATATGAAATCTCAATTTTACAGCTCAGTGAAGTCGCAATATTCTGTCGTGTGTTTCGTTTTAAGATGCCTTATCAAGTTGGTAGTATTAAAGGCTGCTTTGCTAGTACCACCGCGTCAAACTAGAAAAAAAAGAGAAAATAATATATTTTACATGGGGTATTAAATAACAATCAGTAAATAAACATTTCTATTTCTTCAACAACGAAAATGTTACACATTTTAAGTTACGAAGAACACTTCAACATGTCACAAACCTATTAGATAAAGACATGTAAATCATCTCAACACACAAAACTTAAACACGCTATTTAGGCGCTTAGGCGCTAATATAAACAACAAATAGCGATCTATGAAATCCCTTTTAAATAAACAAAATATACTTTTTTTAAACATTAGTTTACCACGCTGGGGATAAATAAGCATTAAATGAAGGTTTTTGTAGAGCTTGAACCTTTTTTTTTAACACGAGCACAAACATGCGAGTCTCTCATATTTCTTCCTGATTCACGCACGCTCTAAGCACGTCATCAACGTCCTTAAAGGGGCAGCACACAACAGCTCGCATTGCAAACGTTGCATGTAGCTACCAGACTAGAATCACTTTCCAACTTAAAATACTTCCACACTGCAGACATCTTAGCACCGTATTGCAAGTAGTAAACAACATGCGAGTTTAACATGCGAGTTTGCGACACGTGCGTGACGTAGCTGACGTAAACATTCGATCGGTCCGATACATAGAGCCGATTCCGATCAGTTAAAAAATGCCTCGATCGGCCCCGATACCGATCTTTATGATCGGCTCGGGACATCCCTAGTTAAAACTAACTAATATAATGAACTATTATGAATATGTACTTTAACCCTTGCTCATTTTAAAGTAATAGAAAGGGACAAAAACAGCTGCTTTAGATCAAATTTTAGGCTTTTGCCCAAGGTCCCTTTCAAAACATCCGCTTGTTTTCAGGGCCGCCACTTGAACCAATGAAAATTGCTGTCTCATCAGCAGGTTTTGGAACCTTTACCGTGTTGCTTTCGCTCTTTTTTTTTTTTGTAATTGTCTCTTTTTCGAGAGGAGGGGGTGGGGATTGTAAGAGCTACTGACTAAATGTTTATTGACTGAATGGCCATCATTGTTTCCTTGCATATACTTTATATTTTTTGGTGTTGTGCATGCATTCAGTGTGCTTTCTTCCTATTTGAATATCTGCAGGTCTTTTTCACAAGTCAAGAAAAGCACATTACCATGTACAGTAGTGTTTTTAATTGCAAATATTGGTGCCGGAGGTTTTTACCTGTACTAGAAATGTTGAGTTTATTTTCTAAATGCTAATTTAAATTCATCTTTATCATCTAAGAACTTAACTAACATCTAAGCAATTGTCTTATGAGTAGCTGTACTATTATTTAATCACAGAAAAGACCCCAGTTGGTTTAAATGCATCAACCAAACACTCTGAATTTCGGAAAGCTGAAAAGGTCAGGCTTGCTGCTTGCATGGCATGGAAGTGGACCTTGTGGAAGAACTTTACTTGAGACATGGATATAAATCACTTTTCTTGAAAGATGTTTGTGGCGACCTTTTGAGCCACTGCTTGCTTATCCGATCCGACTGACAAAGCTCAATTCTGGGACCACATCTACTCACAGGGCCTTTAATTTTCCAGAGCATAATATAAAAAAAATTCTGTGAGGGCTAGTCAACTCAACACTAATGGAACTGAGAGGGGAGTGTTGATGGTGTGAATTGGAAACCAATTTTCATCCAACCAAACCAATACAAACTCTAGATTCGAGTCAAGTGATCTATCCCCCAGCCTTTTGTCAGGCGATGCATTTTTGATTAAAGCATGTTTTGTAGAATAACAGCACTGACTTTATTGGTCTTTTCGATCTTTTGGAGGATTGATTTAGCTAAAAACTTTAGCTAATTTTTCTGTCATTTAAGAAAAAAACTCTTGTGGTGTTTTACTTTTCTTTATGTGGTAGTGATTGGTACAGATACCAATATATTCCTAAAATTAAATGCAGATGTTGCTTGTAATTATAAATGTGTATTCATGAAACCCATTCAGATGGTCAGCTCTTACGTCGTACTGATTACTTGTCAATTTTTATGTTGGACAAAAAATGGCAGCCATTTTTCTTCGCTGAAAAAGAGAACTCTAAATCAATATTTGGTGACCACTCTTTCCTTTGAAACAGGGAATTAAGGAAAAACTCCAAAAAATGTTTCAGTTGAAAATTTATTTCTGGAAATGACTTGAAAGTAACTGTTATTTTCACTTACTTGTTGTGATTTAGAGGCTGGTCCAAATATCCTGGGAATTTTTTAGCGAATCTAGTGTTGTATTCGTGAAGATTAGCAAAGTAGTAATCGTGAATTGGTGGGAACACAACTAAAGTTTGTTTTTGTACTGCTATGGTATGGATGAAAAAAGCCTCCTCTCTTGGCCGAAAGAAATGTACTCTTGCCAAATCTTGCCAAATTATGTGACTATAATTGACCACTTCTAGGCGTTTGGATTCTAAGGTTGTGTGACAACAACATATTTTTTCATTATGTTACACAATATTTCCACAACAAACCTAAAAATGTAAAAAAATTCATAATAAAATTTGTCCAAATCTGATGTATTGAGACAAAATAAAAACTAATAACCCCCCCCCCCTCCAAAAAATGTGGGAGTGTTTGGTGCCCTTTTGCAATGAAGTTTGCCAAAACCATTTATCTAACGTACTTCAAAAGGTCATGATTTCTTTTTAAGGATTTGGAGTTTGTAAAATGAAACTGAAAGACGATTGTGCATTGTCTCACATTTTAATTTGAGTCATAACTCTTGTTATGTTCGTTCAAAACAGCTGGTGTGGTTGGCTCATGCACCGGTGCACCAATGATAACTTGTTTATACGACTCCGAATCGACTCTTTCTTAATAAAGGGCTAAAAAAAATCTAAAAAGGGCTTTTTCTTTTGAAACATGAGGCTTTAACCTCTTGCTGCAAACTCTTTGAAACACCCAGTGATTGTTGGTCAACATTCATCAAACACTGTAGTATCTTCCAATGCGCCAAAATTGCTACTACTGCACCTTTGAAGTAATGTGTTCATTCTGTTCCTAGCGGATGCGTCACACAGGCTCAATCTCTTCTATCTGGCCAATGATGTGATTCAGAACTGCAAAAGGAAGAACGCCATGGTCTACCGCACCACCTTCACTGATGTGCTGCCAGAGGCTATGAACCTCATCAGGTGAGATGTTTACCAGTCCAGGTTTAATCAAGCACAGGGAACTTGTCCAAGACATGTTTAAACACCACTCAGATCTGAATGCAAGAGGTCTGCTCCTTTTGGATGGTGGGCCTTGAGCTTGATTCATTCCGTACATTTGTCCCGGTAGACCCAGGTTTGGTGGCCTATCAAGTTCATAAAAAGGCAAAAACTGACAAAAAAGAAGTGAAGGCAACAATAGCAGATGGAACTATAGTATCAAAGCTGAAGGTCAACTATAGACGAAGAGCATCTGGAAAAGTCGGAGTGGTGTGTAGAGGCCTTAAGAGTATCCACTGTAGAAATGAAGGAAATGTATGAAAGTATTTAACCGTTTCTAGACACGAGCAAGTGTTCTTTACGAAACGTAGAATTGGACATTCAAGGCTTGTTTGTTATTACAACGTTCCATCATGTTAGTAATGTGGAAATTCACCAGTAATGATATGCGCCTTTTTATTTGTAATTCAGAGCCTCAAAGGATTCTAAGGTAAAGAAGTCGGTGGAGCGGATTCTGTCCATTTGGGAAGAACGAAGCGTCTACTCGGAGGAGTTAACCACCCAGCTGAAGAGTGGTTTGATTCAGATTGAAGAACCAGTGAAAGGTGACAACTGCTGGTTAATCTTTACTAAATCCGTTTCCTTCTCTATGTTTTCATTCATTACATTTTGGTGTTTGTATTCATTTTGTACTAGTTTCAGCCGCTTCGCCTCCAGTTAACTCCAGATCTGCCCTGAAATCCAAGATTGTTGCAGAGTTTGTGGTAAATATTGCAGAAGCATGATATAAAAATGTCTACATTTGAATATACGCATGTGCTTTCAAACCTGCTTGTGTTTGATTTTTCATGGCAGCCCTCAGCATTCATCGAGCATCTGTCCAAGTACAGGAAATCCATGGATGATATTGAGCTCCGAGAGAAACAGTTAGCCGCGATGAGAGTTGATGTGTGTAGCACAGAGGCTCTGAAGAAACTGAAGGGTAATCGTCTTGAAATGAATGAATATTGCTAGCACTGTCCACCTCGTGCTAATCGGGTTGTTTTATGTGCTTTAGACAAGGCCGGAGGTAAACGCTTTTCTAAAGACTTTGAAGACAGCAGCACAAAGCTACAAGAGTTTGTTTCCTTTCTGGATGGAGAGGTGAAGAAGGGTCCTTCCCTGGTGGAAGCTCTGGAGAATGCAGATATTTTCTATGAGATGCAATATAAAGAGGTCAAGATTGTTGCTAAAGTGAGTGTGCTGCGTTTATTTTAAGATGAAGCTTGGTGACGCCGTTGTTTCGTGTACAGTGAAATATTAATGTTAGCATGATGCTTTTTCAATAAGCAAATTATCAAGAAGAATTTATTGAGATGACATAATAAATAATAAATAAATAAAGATTGAAAAGAGTAATTTAAATGTTTTATTCTTTGCAATAAAGCCATAAAATATATTGGCTTTACTTTGTGAGAATAAAATGGTTTGTATTTAAATAAATTGGTTTATAAAAAATGCTTAAATAGACAATTATGTTTAGAATTTTAAAAAATGAATTACATTTAGAAGAATGTAAATTAATTTGACTATTTTTTTATTATTTTTTTTATTTTGGTCCTTTATACTAAACAATTTTGAAACCTAGATTTCTACCTTTTAATTAATAATTCGATTCCCAATATAAGTTGGAAAAGGAGCCGGATTAGATGAGTTGAACTCTTTAAATCATCATTTCTATAAAATCAAATGTAACTTTATGAAACGCAAATAGTTTATATGAATTAAAGAAAATTAAGAAAAAGTCTTAAAATATTAAATGAAATCTAAAATTTTTATACAGAGGTTTGGTCTTCTACTGCTCTTCGTATTAAATTTATTAAAATCAACCTCAGAAATACAAATACTGTAATTCTCAAGTAATGTTTGAGAGATTTATTGTTAACAACAAGTAAAATGTTGTTTTACCCCAATCATCTGGTGCAATATAAAGTAGCTTTTTGTAATTGCCTATTTCATACTGTGGTCAACAGTGCTGAAGAATTGCAAAATATGCAAGCATATTACTATGCTTAATATAAAAATGAAAATATGTTATGTATATTATGTTATAATTTCTGTTTGTATGATAATTTATAGTTTTTTTTGGTGGAAAGTTTTTGGAGAATGACCTGAAGACTCAACAAAATTTTGAGCCTTTAATTTGAACACTGAGTTTATGTTTTTGCACTCTTTACCAATTTTGAGAATGTTTCTTCATACTCTGCCATAACAGGCCTATGAGACGTTTGCAAATCGGGTATCACACCTTAAACGAAAGCTGGATGCAATGAAAGCAATGATACCTGATCCCGATGACTCACCCCTGCCCTCCCCGGTTGAAGACGCCCCATCGCCCACAGGCTCCGAGTCCCCATTCGAGGCTCTGGATAAACTTGGTACTCCAGACCCAGAGCTGGATGGTCAAGCAATGGAAGAGGATCTCATTGCTTTGGCTGATGCACCAAGCCCCCTCTCATCTCCCGGAGGTTCCCCCCCACCCAGTGTCTATTTGGGAGAGAAAGACAACTGTGACATCGAGGACATGGAGCTTTCGGATGTAGAGGAGACTGAAACGCCTGCAATTATTGGTACTGCAAAAGTTATAATTGGTATCTGACTACTATTTGAAGTGTTGTACTTATTTTTCCATTTTTTTTCCCCCATAGAGGAATTTGTAGCTCCTGCTCCAACTCCTATCTCCAAACAGTCATCCACCACTGAAAATATCACTGAATCTTTGCCAGTGGATGATGCTACGCTGATAAAACCAGCCCCTGCCGTTACAGCCACCGTTCCCTCAACAGTAATGGCCACAACAGCTGCGGCAACAACCACACCAACCACCCATGCGCTACCAGTTAACTTTGCTGGTGTTGATCTTGGAAAGATCAGCTCCATTCTGAACACACTTATGAAGAACTCAGGTGAGGTGTTTTATTAAAACTTATGGTTTTGGCAGATTTCTTTGGCCAAGTCCCACCCATAAAATCATTTAACCGACAAGTAAAAAAAAATTTTTTTTAAATGTTCACATAGTGTCATGTTTGGGGGTGTGGGAAGTTCACCGTTACAACTAACTGTTATTCAGTTGTCGCAACACTCTCTTCTCCTTGAAATCTTGTTAAGGTTAACCAGACCATTAACCAACAAACCCGTGACGTCTGAGGCTAAAACCAGCTGGGAGGGCCTAACAAAGTTTGTGGTAACAAAGAAATTGTTACTGCACCTCAAGCTAAAACATTAGGTGGCACTTTAGAGCCATTTTGCCACAGTGCCACAGCAATTATAATAGGTTTCTATGCACCAACAATGTGATTTTGTTTTTAAAATATCGTAAACACTACTTTTATGTTCATTGACTTGTCTTATTGAACAGAACAAGCTCACTTATGACATATTCTGCTTCTTAGTTGATAAATTAGGCTCTTGCCTTTCTCCAGAAAAGCAAGAGGGTGGATATTGAGGGGGCTTTCACAGAAAGACTGGGATTAGGGAGTCTTTTGGGTCCTATTTCGACTGTATATGTATTCAACAAAATTGGAAATGTTAAAATCTAAAGTCTAAATGGTATACAGCTACATAATTCTAAACAGTATTGGCTCTTTTCCAGCTACTGGAGTTACTCCTGCATCTCGGCCGTCTCCAAATGTAACTTCTACTCCAAGCACAGCTCTGAAGACTCCTACCACCACTGCTCCACCTGCCAACCCCCTGACCAGCATTCTCTCTAGAGTGGACATCAGCACCAACACTCTGCTCAGTGCTCTTTCCAAGACACAATCCCTTGGGGGGTTTCAGGGTGAGATGAGAAAATACCAACTTTTAAGTCAACATGAATTCAAAATCTTTTTTCAAAATGATACCTAGCTTTCACCTTATACCTAGCTACTCTTAGAGTAAAGGTCTCCACGCTCCTATATAAAATGTGCATTTCACATGGTGTGTTCGCATACCTGAATCAATAAAGGCTTTTGCTGGTGTTCAGTTATAGTGGATCCAGGTTAGATGGCGCTCTGCTAGCAACAGAGGGTCTCCTGTGTTTTTAGTCTTTGTGTAGTTTTGTGTACTTTCACCCTCTATGCTAGCCACCAAGGAAATAAACTGCACTACACCCATCTTCCCTTGTTTTGAGGTTATCTACTAAGCAGAGGATTTTTCCCAAAAGGAAACCTTGATGCTTGAACAAAAGAGCCAATTTCATTGATGCCATTTTGCGAAAAGCCACTCTACTGAGCCAATTTGGGACTGCTCTTGGAATGGTTGGTGAATGTTCACTTACAAATTCAAGGTTGAGTTTGCGGAGGCCTTTAATCCCAGTTGTAGTCAAATATTGATGTGCTTTTAAGGAGAATTTCTAGTTTTATCCCCAATTTTGGGGGGAGGGGTTCTTTGTCAGAAATGGCATGTGAGATTGTAGTTTCATGCTGACCTAAAACTATGTAAATGATTGGAATGCTATATATATATATTCTTAAATTAATCTGCTAAATCTTGGACCCCTACCTCTACCTTTCTATCAATTTTTTCTCTCTTAGGTTTATCCTCTTTGCTGAACAGCCCATCCGCAAAAACCAATGGAAACACAGTTTCTGTTCCCAACCCGGTAACACCTGAGACGCCTCCCAAAACTGAATCTAATGAGGTCCCTACATTAAGAGACCCTTCTAGTCAACATGTGGCTCCTACACCTCTGCAGTCAAATTTGGTGGAGGAAAACGCCAACGCTCCCTCTACCCTGGACTCCAAGATTGACACGTTCCTGCAAGGGAACCCTAGAATAAAGGGTTTTAATTTAGGCTTTCCTTCTGTTCTGTCATGGTCCAAGACAACTGCTGATAGTCCTTCAGCAAGTACAGAAAACCTTGGTGGAACCCCTGTAAGAGATGAAGCCGGAGCTACGCCAACGCAAGATGAAATTATGGATCATCCCCAAACAGATCCATTTCCATACCAGCAGGGCCAAACAGTCTCAGAGTCCAAACATCCATCCTGGCAAGACGCAAGTGAAGCTCAAACAAATCAGCAGATGCTTGCACCCATAAAAGGTTCTGTGCCCTCTTTGTCAGAGGCTGATGATCAATGCATCAAAGCCATACGTTCTTCCTATATGGCCAACCATCAGCAACCTTCCAGTGTGATGCGTCACGATTTGAGACCCAACCCTGCAGTCCAAGATGTGGGACAGAATCCCAAACAGGCAGAAGCCAGCTACTCGTATCCCACTGTGCCAGACAAAGTCAGGGTAGGTGGCTCTGACCCATATGTTGCAGAGTCCTACTTCCCTACTGAACAAAGACAGGATGCTACAGCATCCAGTTTTTTTAACATTTCTCTCCCACCTATCCCACAACTTCCTCCCCCACCTCAAGACTTCATGGGTCAAGGCTCTTCAAGTACGAGTGGTCCCCCTGCACCCAGGGATAGGCTTGGATCTTTTGGTGAGGCAGATCGAGGAGTTGTTGAAGGATCATATGCCCCAACTGGTCCTAATTACGAACCCTTCCCTGTGGAGGTTCCAAAACAGGAGCCTTTCTACCCACATCAGGATGGGGCTTCTCACTCTGCTCATCCACCACATCATGTTCCTAACATCCCTCCAAATGCTCATGTAGACTTCAATCATCATCATCATCATAATCAGCAGCAGCATCCCCCAAGAGTGCCTTTGCAGCACCCTCCACATCACCACATTGAATCTCCTTCTCCAGTACGGAGTTACCATGACCAGCAAAGTCCTCCGCGACTTTTGCACGAAGAGAATTACCCTGATATGTACTATGACTATCCACAACGTAGCCCCTCTCCCCCTCACTATGACATGCACCCGATTTCCCCTCGGACTCAAGACTTTTATCCTGAAGAAATACCACCTCCTTACCTAGAGCGTAGGGGACCTCCTCACTTGGAGCCCAGACATCCCCCACCACACCTTCTTCAGCCACCTCATCCAGGACACTATCCTCCTGCAAGACCATTTCGACGGCCGCCCCCAGGCAACCATGAAGGCCCATTCCTCAGAGGCAAGCGACCTGGTCCACCTTTTAGTGGACCTCCCAGAGTTAGGGGTCCATTTTATCCGCCTAAAAGGCCATTCCTGCCTCCACATTACTGACGTGTCTGCAGTGAGCAAATAGAGGGTCAGATTCTTAAGAACAAGATTGCTCTGGGAATTGGAAGTCCTTGGAGAATTAATAAAAAACAACCAAGGAGATGAAACCAGATCAGTAAAAACTCTGCAGAAGGAGCTGCTCTTTTCCACCGAGATGACATCTCAACCAACTGAAGTTGTTCGGGTAGAGAACGTCAAGGCACACTGGAGCAGAGAAAAGGAGAATGAGATGGAGACGGAGAGAACATGAGGTGGTTATTTAATTTCATTAATTCTTCATAATTCTACATTTCTAGTTAAGTGACAGAATGCCATTGAGAGGTTAATCGTAAAACCCTACCTTTAGTTAGAATGTTTGTGAATGTCTTGGGGAAAGAAACCAAGTTTGATATGTGGTATTTTTTTACTTGCAAAGTTTAGTTTAACTGAGGATTAAGATATCGTTATACAGAGCTGATGGTTTTGATTCGCCACTCCTTTTGTAAATGTAATGTAGCTTAATGATGGTCGCTCATGGACAAACCGCCTGAGTAGATCAAAGAAAACGTTTTGAAGCTTTGAGGTGAATCAGATGTACAGGGTCAAGCCTTTTCGAAGAGTGGAAGAAGATGCCGAAGAAACGAAGTTTGCTGCAGAATCACCAAGCTTTCCCGCAGTTCCACAAAGCTTTACTGTACTGACTTTAATAAAAATGTTTGACAAAATACAATGGTGGAGTGCAGTCTCAACCATGATGTCTGAGTCTTTTCCTCTCAAAGTGCTTGCTTACTTTGTTCTTTTACTTTTCGCTCATTCACGATTAGTCACAGAAGTCTGCTGGTGCAATCCACCTGACACAAAGTAAAAGCCAGATGTTCACCCTCGAAACTTTACATTCCTCTGAACAATTTAGTCACCAATCGGCCTGACCTGTTCTGTGGAATAGGTGTCCTATCTAGAATGACATCGAGAGGAATTAGCATCGAGATCCGCCAAGCCATGGATCCTGTCCAAAACGCAAGCTTCCAGTAAAAAAAAAAATTACTTCAAAAATAAACTTCAAGAACAGAAAAATTCAGACCTAGAAAACGCTACTTTTAGGACTCTAATGCAAACAAATTTGTCCAACACATGCGCCAATAATTTGGATTTTTTTATTGTAAAGGTAAACACTAAATCACGAACATTGACAAAATATTAATTTTGCCATGATTAAAGCTGAGACAATATTTGTGCACAATTTGGTGCAATACAACAATTTCGCATTATGTTATGAGGTTACTTGGATGTATTGTCTCGGAGCCAGGTGCATTTGATTCTAGTCACTTCTGAAACTTCTTTAAGCTGTCTTTGTGTTTTATTTAATATTTACTAGGACACAATTATTCATTACTCTCATCTTTATTAAGAAACTACAGATTCATAAATCTAACTAGCTCCATCATTCAAACGACGATTCGCAGTTGTGGACGGAAGATATTACAAGCGGGTTAGAAAATAGTTGCCGAAAAGCAATACTCGAAAGCTTGCTTTTATATTTCAGTGCCCTTTTAATTTTTTTTTTATGTACCAAATAATTGACTAAATATTGACCAAATAATTTAGTAAAGTTGACAAAATATAAAAATAACTCTTGTCAATCAAAATAAAACACCGTATACAAGTGTATACATGTGCAGATAAAAAAATGTATGAATGATCTTATTCTAATCGTTTATTTGCACATATAAACACAGTATTCTGGGTTTACTTTTGCATTTTGCCTCAAAAGTTCTGGATGAAAAGTAAAAAAACAATCTTTACTGGTAAAATAAAGTGAAGCATAGCTTTCAACAGTTATGTAGGGCTTTTAAATTTTTATTTTAGTGTTAATACATGTTTGGGCCCATTTTTTGATCGCTAGATTAATAAAAAAAATTACTTAAATTGGTTGATCCTTTCAGTGATCAAATGTGCAATTATTTAATTGTGACAAGTCAATTTCATAATTATATTTTAAATAATTTGGTAACTTGTGAATTTTTTTGGCGAATATATTAGCTATTATGGAACCTAACTTGATTAATAACACCATTCAAGAGCAAAACGTGTTGAAAACGTGCTAGGTGAACAACTTGCCTTTAAACGAGTTTCGGTATCTGTTGCTTGTTGCGACTTTGATCTTAAAATGAAAAGTAAACAAAGTATTTAGCTTTAACCCCTCGTTGGTTTAGTTTTCATAACAAATGGTTTAAACGTGAGCATCCACAAGAGGGAGTCCAAGCTTGATTTTGAGGTGACCAAAAGCACGTGCAAAAAGACTTTGGCAAATGCTCCTCGTTACTTCATGTTTTTCTTTTGTAAATCTAACCCCAGAGTTAACTTGTGTTTAGTTAATGTGTGTCTGTCGTGAACTAGAGCAGATGTGTCTGAATTGAAGAGCAGCTAGAACAGAGCGTGAAGTTCAGGAGGCTAATAACGTGATCTGCATGTTTTGAGATCAAAACCACGTTTTGTTTTGTTTTTTCCAAAATCGTAAAAGTACAATTTACTCTGGGTAGTGCATCCTGTTACATAAATGTAATGTTAGTTTTTTATTAAGAAACTGACGTAAACTTAAATATGCAAATTAAAAGAAAGTAACGTGTGCGTGAAATTAATAGGCAATATGGTGTTTTAAATATTAATACGCTTCCTGTAAGCCATGTTAAATATATTGTCTTAACTAGTTGTTTTTTTTATATTTCTACTACTTTATTACTCTCCCACACGCGTTTAACTGTTTTGTACAGGATAGAATGTTAAATTAAATCTATAGTTTGTGTCAGAATCTGGAGGACGCGTCACTTTCTGTTACGTAATTTGAATATAAGTAATAGCCACGCCCCCACACGAGATGCGCGCGGCCCGGGCTGTAAACAGTGGAACGTTTGAGGGGCGCGTCACAGTCACGCAGAAGTTTCCAGAGCGGCGCGTGCGGCGCGTTTTCTGGAAACATCCGCACGATTCGGAGACTCCTGATGATTTTTTTTATGTAGTTTTTTCTTGCCAAAGGGTTTCTCTTGGGAACAGTGACTTTATTCTTATCGCACGTAGTCTTAAAACGCTACCAAAACATGAAGATTTGACAAACACCCAACTAGGAAAGTAGTTAGCTCACCTTCTTTACAACTATAATAAACAAACTTCTGGTTCCTCCAAATCTAGGCAGAAAAAAGCTTTATTTTATGAAAATTAATTGTCAATGCAACTACAATTGTATTCATCTTAATAGACTAAACAAAAACATTCTCAGCTGGAGTGAATACATTTTACAGGGTTATATTTCAGTATTCCAATAATTATTTAGATATATATTGAAAAAAGTAATCATATCTTTTTATTCAACCTTCAATTCTGTGTTATTTTTTCCATTGCTAAAATGTGAATTTTGCCGTGAGTTTATTTATAATATGGGAAACAAGTATTTGACCCCCTGTTAATACTGAGTGTTTGCCAACAGAAAAATAAATAATCGTTCTGTTAAACTGACACCAGGGTTATTTCAATAAACACAGTGTCAATGCACAAATAAATAAATGGCCATAAAAAAATTTATTACAAACGGCAACAAACTAATATCTTTAAGAAGAAACATTGAGAAATGTAAGAAAATAGTTTGTTTTTGCTAATCATTGTAACAAATGATTAATTACATCACCAGTGGCTCCCTAGCAACTAAACTGCTTACCCTAGCAACCAATTTTTTATGAACTCTCATAGTGGTAAATGGAATATTATACTATACCCCCCCCATGACTACATGACTGTTTACCATAGCAACCACTTTAGCATATCACTATATAATAGAGACATGGTGGTGGGTTTATGTCACTCTCTTATATCATTTTTGACTTTTAAATGTTCCTTTTTTTTCAATCATCCACCCATCCAGTTATTTTCTTTCCAAGTCATTACGCTTTTTGAGGCTGATGTGTAGCAACTGGAACCTTCAGCTCCCTCCAGAGACTTTAAGGCCTCACTAGCATCCTAATAGGCCCGTTTTGGTTCATTGTCGTGCTTTTGTATTTTAAGTTCAAATACCTTGATGGACTGGACGTTCTTCATCTGGGCAAATATACGCATGGGGTCAAACACTTAGTTCCTTCAATGTTACTTTCAAAGTCCTTGTTTGCAAACGAAGCTTTTGAATAACATTGTTCTTGTTCTCTCTCTCCCCGCCTGTCATGTCTTACATCTTTGTTTATCCTCCTCTTGTTTTCCATTCCTCTCTCGGTCCATCCTCAGCGTATGCAGATGCTTTGGTGAAGGACTCGTCTGCCCAGCAACAGAGTGCTTGAGGGGACGTCTAATGTCCTTGTGTTCTGGCCGCTTGGAGATCAAGGTAAATGAAGAGCTCTTGCACTGAGCGCACTTTGTATATTTTTATAGTGTTTCAACAGTTCCAGGAACCGTACATTGGGTAGGATCCCTTCTTAAGTTTTTCAAAGCACTTCTCTTTAGATATCAATAAGTTCATTTTAGGGTAGACTTTTTTTTTTATTTATTTTTTTTACCTTAATTCTTACCTTTGGTTCACTTGCATCATGCAAAGCCATTGTTCACCTAGAAATGTATTGTCATTCATATTTTCTTAAACATATTTTCTTGTATTATTTACAAAACAATGTTGTATGCTTTGAAAAAGCCGTATATTTTCCTGCTTGGAAATGAATAAACTTTATAAAAGCATTTGAGTTGTGTTTTTGAAAATATGTGGAAAAAAACATGGAAATTTTTGTTAAATATGAGTTTGACCACTAATGTTTTTTTTTTTTTTGAAGTTGGTCGGTGCTTTGTTTCTGCAAATGTCTCTGATCGACAGATGGAGCTACACTGCCCTCTACTGGAAAAGCTGGTTGAGAGGGACACTTCACCCAATAATCTTATGGGTCCCTACAAAACACAGAGATCCTTAAGACCTCGTTGCTGTAAGCCATATATATATATATATATTTCTACTACTTTATTACTCTCCCACACGCGTTTAACTGTTTTGTACAGGATAGAATGTTAAATTAAATCTATAGTTTGTGTCAGAATCTGGAGTACGCGCCACTTTCTGTTACGTAATTTGAATATAAGTAATAGCCACGCCCCCACACGAGAAGCGCGCGGCCCGGGCTGTAAACAGTGGAATGTTTGCGGGGCGCGTCACAGTCACGCAGAAGTTTCCAGAGCGGCGCGTGCGGCGCGTTTTCTGGCAACATCCGCACGATTCGGAGACTCCTGATGATTTTTTTTATTTCGTTTTTCTTGCCAGAGGGTTTCTCTTGGGAACAGTTACTTATCGCACGTAGTCTTAAAACGCTACTGTCCTTCAAAGAATCCTTCTAGAATTATTTATTATATCCCTACAATACAGAGATCCTTTAAAGCAAGACCTTGTTGACACAAAATACATTTAAAAATTAAAATCAAATTTGAATTAAAAGCACAAATACTTCAATATCTGAAATCTAATGTAGTCTAATAGTATAAAAGAGAATAATAGTCGACGTGACCAATAATCTTTGGTTGTTGTGACGTTTTGTGATGGAATCTGGGAGGTCAACTGACCAAAAAGGAGGGACATTTCCTCACTTAAGACATTGCAATCCTGAAACTTGAGAGAGCTGGCCTCTGTGTCTTCTTCCTCGCAATACTGAAGCTTCAGAAAAACGCATTATTTTCCACGACTTGCTGTAAAAAGTACTTTCAACCACATTTCTGTGAAGTTTTAAACAGCTATTGTTATTGTTTTAAAGACAAAAGAAGAAAGACTTTGACTATGGCATTATGATAAATATAAATATAAATATAAAGTCTGTTGTGTACTTTTAGTGTTATATGGCTAATAATGTTGTGTTATTCCTGAGTAACTAGCTTTTAATAACTATTGCAGACGTATATATGGGCGTTGGATATAAAAACAAACATAAATAAATGGTTTTCGTAACGTATTAATGATAAAAAAGGCTTGGGACACCCCTTAGCCTCAAGTGAATACACAAAACTGAGGGGAAGGGGTAGAAATAGAGCTCAGGAAGGCCATCAAATTCTCCAAAGTTTATATATTGTTTGGCACTTTTAATTTGCAGTTTAATTAAAAAAATTAAATGCAGTTTAAAACGTTTAATGAGTAGTTAATTTATAAATACATCCTTGAAGACTCCAAGAGTTCAGGTGGTGAACAAAAACTGCATTGGGAAGAGTTGTACATATAGCTTTCAAGGTGAAGAAACAGAAAATAGAGCAAAGTACCTCGAGACACAGTGAAGAGTGATTGCAGTAACCAGCTCAGAACTGGCGGAAACAATTGGGACTCAGGAACACACATCTACTGTTCTGAGAAGTCTAGCAAGAGGAGATCGTCATGGAAGAATTTCAGACAAAATGTTCACGGGTTCTTGAATATTTGGGGCTGCATTTGCTCAGGGTTAATGATGTTCTTAATGCTGAGAAATGCAGGAAGATACTTATGAAAACATGCAGTATCGTTCCGGAGACGTATACTTGGCCACAAATTTGTTCTGCAGCAAGACAATTACCAAAAACACATGTTCAAAGTCATTACAGTGTAAATAAGAACAAGAAGTGCAATGATTCCAAAGAGATGGAATGACGGAGAAGATCTATGGTGAGTTCTTCAAGAGGTTTGGATCAACATACCAGCTGTAGGTTCTGTTTTGTTCATTGGCTGCATTTTCTTTAATGATGAAATAAATGATCCACACTTCCATTTCTGTTTACAGCGGTTTTATTCCATAGTACTCTGTCTAGTAACTCCAGATTTAATGTCATGTTTTAAAAGCATTAACAGTCTTTCCTCAAGATTAAGGGCATCGAACAATGGCTTTTACACTCTAGAGGACCTTCTGCGAGTAAGCCGTAAACAACCAGCAGATGTCGTGAATTCCGTGATCTGTTAAACCAGTTGAGTCAACTATGAGAAGTCCTTAAACGATTCGTGATTTGAGTAGTTTATTTTACGTTTTTAGCTCGAAAGTGCTTTTCTCAGAAAGAAGATTTGCTAAGGCGTGGATTTTGGGTCAAGGGCAAAAGCAGAACTGGATTTAGGGACTCGCGCCAGATGGCTGCCTATAAATGAACTGAAGTAAACACTTCAGTTTAATGTCGTTTAATAACAAGACATCACAGACAGGCAACTGTCTATTAATTATATTAGAGATTTAAATTATAATAAGAAATTTAATCGCGGAATTAGAGTTGTAAACTACATCGCGTCTCAACATGTTTGCTTTGTTTTATGTTTCGCCGCTTTTTCTCTCAGAGAAATGGTAGAAATTGTTAAATTGAGTCCGAGGGAGGCGAGCAAGCAATTCTAGCGATTTATAAGGGCGTTAATTGTGGGAAAATCTGATTTGGTCGAATTTAGTTTCAGCACCGTGGTCAGAGCTCGACGAGAACAAAAGGCGGATTAGCGTCCTTGATGTCAGGGAGCGTCGCGATGTGACGCACGCGTTCAAAAACGAACAGCCAATCACAGCAGGGGTAAACAAAAGCTTATTCACTGCTGTCTGCTTTAACTGCATCTTATTTAAAAAGAGTTTACACATTGATAATAAATGCTCTTTGACACGTGTGTGTGTGTGTGTATTTTTATTTGTGTTTTGAAAATATATTATCAGTGCCTTCATGGATTGACTTTTTCCCATGTTTAATTCATAAACTCACTATATGATGACGAGATGGTCTTTTTATGTAGATTTTGTCTCAAATATTTTTTGTCAAATTTAAAACAACACTTTCAGTATTAATGGCACATCTTACAAATCCTCAGAGCAGTTTGCAATTTGGATTATTTTGCATTTCCACAAGTTAAAAGAGTGCTGCAAAAAGACTAGGATATGAGAGAGTCTTACATATGAGGAACTCACTCTGTATGTTTTGTTCGGTTGTAGCAGAATTCAATATTCATATTAGATTATTTAAATATTAACAGTTCTGTCCACATGTTTTAAGGAGTTGTGGGAAATGCTGTATACATAGAAAGTTTTCAAAAATTTAAATAGTAAATTTTCAAAATGCAAAGTGACTGAACAAAAAAAATCCATATTAACTGAGAAATGGTCTGATCTACAACCAAAAGCCAATATTCTGAAGTGGGAACAATTCCAATCAAGAGTGCACAAAACATAGAAACAAGGGGTGTGGACAAATGGCAGCAGGTGCTTTGGACATATGAAACAAATTTCAATATTTGGCTATAGAGTTTGTTAAATGGCTGGAGGGGGTACAATAATGTGTCGGCAGACAATAGTAAAGAATGGTAGATGTTTGTGGCTGTAAAAGTGTTGTAATTGCTGAGAAATACTGGTCATATCATGCAATACCATAAGGGAGGTGAATGATTGGCGCCAAATTTATACTGCAACACTGGCCCAAAACACACAGACAAAGTATTTAGGATCAAACATTAACGTAAATATTTTGATGTAACAAATGTTCAGTTGATATGTTGAGTGTTCAAAAAATAATGGAAAGCTTTATTTGTCTAAAGCAGTTTAACACCCTCCTAATACTTTTGCACGGTGCTGTTAAAACTATTAAAGGTCTCTTTATCATGTATTAAAGATGATGATAACAGTAATAAATGCGCAATTGAATTTAACATGGCACTTGTTGCTAGGAAACAATAAGCAAATCCAGATCTTTCACACTTAAGAATCCATTTTCTATACTTCCTCCCATTTTGAATGTTTAAACACCCAACAAACATGTTTTTATTCAAGATTAAACATGTACAACAATTAAAAAAAACGTATGATGGAGCTTCCTGATTATTTTTTTGAACCCCATAAAAGAGGAAAAGATTTTTCGGTTTGTCTCCGTAAGAGAAAATCTCGACGCTCCCTTAAGCAGAGCGAGCATCACACGGTTTCCACACCCCGAGGGAGGACGGGAGATGGACAGGAGGGGGACACCGGCTTTCGACGTCAAAAGCTACGGGTTATACGGAGTGTCAACACCTTGAGCACACATCCTTACAGCAACACTGTGCGTTTCCTCGTCTGCTCCTGCATTAAAACGTGAGTGAAATACAGCTTTGCTGCTCTTGAGCTTGCACGGAAATATTGTAATCAACAGGAGATGTTTGAGGGGGACAGAGGCACAAAAACCAAGGCGGTTCAAGGGTGACAGATGCAGGGGATTTAGATGATGCTACACTGGCCTTGGTTCAAGCTCCTTGCTCTCCATCAGCTCTTTTTATTCGTGCACGTAGAATATATCCCAGGATATACTACAAGCAGGGTAAACGAGAGCAAATAAACAAACATCCCCATGGGATTAACAAAGACAGGCACAGAGGAAAGCAAATGTCAGTTTTACCATTATCCCAGCTCACAACTGGTCTGGTTTAGAGTAAGTTCTCCCAGGGCTTTGTTTGGAAGAGTGTGTGAATTCATGTTTTTGTTCTCCATCATGGATGTGCGTCTGTGCAGTTGAGAGTCGTGACAAAGAGCCACATACGCCTGAGCGTCTACTGTGGATTAAACAAAGAGGCTGAGAGCATCCTTCAATATTTGGATGCATTGCATATGAGTGCTTTCATCTCTGGCAGTGCTCAGTTTTTAAGATCTGTAGCATTGCTTTTTGACGTGTGGGCTGAATAAAACGCCAGGTTGTAGGAGATGGTTCTGTAATAGCTGGAATATTATAATAACATTGTGATTCTGACGTTTCAATTCGTGCAAACCTATGTTTACAAATCTTTCACTTTATGATGCATTTAGCATCAAGATAAAAGCGTCTATTTTCACCGTTTCTCTTATTATGTCTAACCTTTTAAAATAATGAAATAACATTTTTTTTGTATGACTAACTTGTTAATATGTAATTATCTACATTTTTCATTGCGTTTCATTACTTAAATGTAACATTTGGGCTTCGTTTTATTTCTGATATGAATGAAAAACAATTAAGACTTCCAGAATCCAGTGACACGTTTAGATTATCTATGTAGTAAAGTGATCCGCGATTGGTCTACGTTCTTACATTAATTTGCATATTAAATCACGCACGAGTTTTGTTCCTACGTCGTAACCAACGTTACGCTCCTTCCCAGAACTTGTCGTATTAGTTTTATTAAAATAATTCGTTTTAAAAGTGTACAAGATCAATGAATATGATTATTTTCGCTATTAAGAACAAATTGTGATTTTAAGTATTTCATTTAATAAAAAAAACGAGTTAGCTAGGAAATGACAGTTGACCGTTGACGGTTTCAAATACGTTACAAATCTTTGTTTGCTAGCGTTAGCTGCTAAACTCCTTTTATTAAATACTCCCTTGTAAGTTTTTAACACGATTCCTTGGCTGCTGTACAAGCTCCTCTGGTCCGTTTACTGACATAAATCTTGTTAATGGACGTTATAATGAAGTGTTTTAGCTCTCTCTGTTTTTCTGTTCAGAGCTGTCACGGTTCACTCCTCTCCACCGGGACTTGTGTTTAACACCGCGACTCTTCCTCCACCGCTGAGCCGCTCTCCAGTGCTGAAACCTCGGGCGCAGCTGCCGCTCCGTCCCCTTAGGAAGCTGCCCTAATGAAGGAGGCCGACGCCATCAAGCTCTTTATTGGCCAGATCCCACGGAATCTGGAGGAAAAAGACTTGAAACCCATCTTTGAGCAGTTTGGGAAGATCTACGAGCTCACGGTGATCAAGGACAAGTACACGGGAATGCACAAAGGTAATTAAACGAGACTGACGCTTCTCTATTGAACGGACGGTCTCAAGGGGAGATGAGAGACTAATGCTAGATGATCTTCAGGGAAACGTCTCTGCTGGTGTCTCGTTCTCTGACATCTATGTAGAGTACACGTTTGCGACTTTCTGTTTGACATAAAACATGTACAGCACTTCTTCCCTCGTCTTAGTCATGCTTTCTTATCTTTGAAACCCACATGGGGTCTTGTTTCTTCTTCAGGATGTGCGTTCTTGACATACTGTGCGAGGGAGTCTGCCTTGAAGGCCCAGAATGCATTGCACGAGCAGAAGACATTGCCAGGGGTGAGTTGTCACTGTTAATAACATAAAGGCTGTATGATATACAGACATAGTCTGATAAATAGAATGAATATTTCCCGATTGATGTCTAAAAGAATGATTATTTTATAAAAACACTCATTTATTTATTTATTGGAGTTTTTATAATACAAATAGAAACACTCTTTAAAACACTCCAAAAACACTTGGTGATTTGATATTAGTGGTCAACAGTGAATCCATTTTGCTTGATAATAGCATTTAGCTGTTTGCACCCCACCCCATTACACTCCCACCACTGTGTTTCACTCTGGGAACTTTGTACTTGGTGTCGAACTCCTCTCCATTTTTTTCTCCAAACATAGGCAACATCTTTATGGCCAAAAAGCTCTAGTTTGGTCTCATGTGACCAAATAACTTTTTTTTTCCAATTTGCATCCCCATTCCCCAGGTCCTCCTTAGCACAATTTATTCTTGATTGGAAGTGTCTCTTTTTCAGAAGTGGAGTCCTGGTTTGCAACCTCACAGTGCTTTCATGTCCAGGGCTCTAGTGTTTGTTTGTTTTTTTTCGATGAGACAGTCAATAATGTCTTGGTAGGTGCTCGAAACCTCGCTTGAAATCCTTCTCTTACTGTCTCTGCTCGTCTTGTTCTCCACTGTGTTAGTCTCGTAGAGATATGTTAAATTGGTTGCTATGATGGGGTCAGTGTCATTTATAAAATGTACCGCATGTCACTGTGAGTAAAATAAACCAAACCCCATGTTTCTATGGTTTTCCAAATCTGAGGTAGAGATATCCCAATTTGGTTGCTATGGTAAACAGCCTCGTTGCTATGGAGGAGTCAGTGACATAATGTAATGTCACTATACTTTATTCAAACCAAGCCATCATGCAAATTTGATTAAAGTACATTGTTTTGTTTTAAAGAGAATTAAGTAATAATTTCCTTGTATATTGACCGTAGAAGTTGTTTATTGTTCAAAAAATAAATAAATAAATAAATAAGACCCTTCCTGGAAAATCAAAATGGTGGAAATCAATTTAAAATATTTCCTTGATGTTTTAAGCATCACTTGGGAATTTTTGAAAGAAAGTACAATTTCCCTGGAGGGCCAATCATTTCGTTTTGAACTGCGAGTCCATTTGCCCATGTTTAGTTGACTTGCTGCAGGATACATCTTTTATCACTGAAGCCGTTCTAACAGGACAGACAGAGGAATAAGAATTTGTTTCTAAATATGGAAATAACACATTATACGGTTCAGGAAGCAGGATGTGTGGAAATCTGTGTTGACTGAACAGACTTTAATTAGGTATGTAGGAGGGCACAATCCTTGAAGGCATCCGCGATCTCGTCCCTCTCTGAAGTCGTTGATTAGCTGTTAGGCCATCTGCCGCTGTGCCAGCACCATGATGGGCAACCTGTAAATTCACCACCCCTACCTTCTGTGTTTTCAGCCACAAACCAGCTATTTTTACGAAGTCAACTTTAATATTTGTAGCATTTTGCAGAGATGTGCTCAGAGCTCTCGCGGTGATACGTTTATTCTTTCTGTGAGCATCCAAACCCACAGGGAATCTGTTACTTCCTTTCAAATTCTATTTAAACCAGTTTAATTTGGCCACGAGAGAGAAATGTCATAAAGGCAGAGCCCTGATGTGGACTCTGCTGCTAAACAGAAGCTTCTGGAGCATCTGAACAGACTCCGAGCCAACTGTGCTCCCGCCAGACGCAGGCTAATGAAGGGATATATGGCTTTATTGCTCCGTATGTCACGCCACGTAACACTGAATCTCGGAGCAATGAAATTAAACCGAGTTGCGAGTGAAGTAAAACAGGTTCTCCGCTGGATTTAGAGCGATGTTTGTGTGCATCTGTTTTGGTTGTGTTTTTTTGGTCGTGAGGAACGTAATACCCGTGTGTGCTCCTGAACAAATCCTGTTATTAGCATGACAGTAGTCTGACCTTTGCGACCTCTCCAGGCGTAGATCAGCAGGCTCCTTTAGCTTTAAATCCTCTCCTTGTCTTTCCCATCCCTCTCTCAGCCCCCCCGCCCCCTTTACCTAAGCCTGGACAGTGTTCCAGCCTCCCCCATGAGGTAAACGGGGTCCCTCGGTAAGAACAGCAGTCCTCCAGAAATCTCTTCCTCTTTCTCCGTCTTTCTTCTTTCACATACACCCAGACAGCCCAGCTGTGTGGCATTATTACCAGCTCAGGGCACCTGCCATTCAGCAAAAGCTCCACCTCCTGCCTGTCAATCATAGCGAATCACTCTGGCAACGCTGCGTGAAGTGTGTTTAGCGAGTGCGTGTGTGTGTGGGTGTGATAGGAATTGTTACCAGAACAGGAGACAAAGACAGATAAGATAAGACAGAAATTGGCTCAGAAGCCTAATTTCTCAGCTTTTCTCATTTTTTCTTTGGCTTTATTCACACTACATTCATCAGAGCTTCCATTGTCAGATAGAATCTGTGAGATGCTCTGTTTGCTTTGTCAGTTTGTGAGATGAAAGCATGACTGCTCCTTCAAACGGTGGAAGGAGTAGAAGCCATGACAATCCTGCCATCTTTTACTTAATTTAATGTCACTCCAAACCTTTAATACAATCAAATAAAGATTGACCGATGTGGGAATTCTTGGGTCGATGCGATATTTGAAATTCCTGATAGCCGTTGTCCCATTTTTTTTAGAGCAGATCTTAATATTATGGGTTTCTTTTTAAAAGTCTTTAAAAGTATGAAATGGTCAAACCCCAAACATTTTAGGCTTTAAAAAGTCTTAAATTTAATAACAATTTCTGCTCTGGGTCTTAAATAATTTTTAAACGCTCTTCGAATTGAGACAGATTTCCCAGCATTCACCGCGTGAGTCGCCACATTTGGTTGTTTAACAAAGATGGCTGCCATTGCAACCACAAATAAAGTACTTTTTGTCATTTACAAACATTTTAACATGATGAAAACAACCGTTTTATGTAAGTTTTCTTGTAACAGACACTCATATATATCTATAAATGTTATTGAAAAACAAAATGTTATTGTTAATGCCAGTGTTAGCCATATAACAGTAAAGTTACACAATAGATTCATGAGACGAAACACAGTATTTCCATAATTTCTTGTTAGATATTTCTTGTTAATATCAATAAAGATTCACTGTATATAGCCTATGTTAAAATTTTTACAAACAACCCGGAGTTCTGTATTTGCTGATCCTCCAGATCCATTTGGTTGTTCGTCTGATGGTCTTTTCTATTGATAATAAATAACAATATTTTCCATCTGTTCACAATTTTACAGGCTGCAGGTATTGTTTACATTTTTATATAGCTTTTATGCAGTATTTTATTTTACAGTGATTTATAGTTTCTATGTTTTATAGGTAATTTATGACAGTTTGTTAGAAGTATTTTATAGGTCTTAAATTGGATCATTTATGGTCTTAAAAAGGTTAAAAAAGGTGTTATATAAACTTCAGAAACCCTTTGTTCATTTAAACATTTTTAATAGAATGCAAAATTAAGCGCACCAAGCATTAAATTAAAAGATAAATAATCAAATACCGTATTTTTCGGCTCATAAGACGCACTTTTTCTTCCCCAAAACTGAGGGGGAAAAGTTGGTGCGTCTTATGAAGCGAATGCAAACCGCCGCGAAGTCCGTTAACGGCCGTATGAGAGGTGTAAGAGCTCCGGAGCTAGGCCGAAGCCGCGGCCATATTTGTTTACCAAGCGCTGCACGCTGACGTCATCGCACATCTCTGCCATTGCGCGGACGTAACGAAAACGGGGGGAAAAACTACATTTCCCACAATGCCTTTGGCATCCGCATCCATACTTGCGTCACGAGCGAAACTACAGAGATCAGCTGACTCTCGCATTTGAGTGATCTCTCACGCTACAAACCCGTTTTCTCACGCTAAAATACATTTCAAGATGTGAAATGGGCACAGCTCATAGTTTGTCTGCTATGTGTTTTGAGCCTGACAATAAGATGATGATCGATAAGCATCGTCTTCAGTCTGTGAGGGTTTTATTTCCACTAAGCATTTACTTGGACAGTTTCACAATCTTGGACAGTTTGATCCTTTATTAATGGAGTTATTTGGGTTTCATAAGCTGACAAAAATCAAAAGGATTTATATTAGAACAAAAAGCATACGCTTGTTTCCAGCGCTCGCTCTCTATCTCTCTCTCTCACGGGCGTGCGCGCGCGCGCGCGCTCGCGCTCGCGAGGTAAACAAAACGATCTCAATGACTGAAACTCTTCTTTAATAAAGTCAAACTCAAATCATCTCTCAACGGTACATCTCACACATGTACATACGAGATAACAAACGTAAGTAACATGTTCTGCAATTAGGGAGTGTTTGATTACAGGGGGGGCTCGACTAAAAAAGTTTGAGAACCACTGTATTATTACTAATGTGGGGGCAATCTTACTAGCTATTATTAGTAATGTAGTGACAATGTTACTGGCTATTATTAGTAATGTGGTGACAATGTTACTAGTTATTATTAGTAATGTAGTGACAATGTTACTAGCTATTATTAGTAATGTAGTGACAATGTTACTAGCTATTATTAGTAATGTAGTGACAATGTTACTGGCTATTATTAGTAATGTGGTGACAATGTTACTGGCTATTATTAGTAATGTAGTGACAATGTTACTGGCTATTATTAGTAATGTAGTGACAATGTTACTAGCTATTATTAGTAATGTAGTGACAATGTTGCACTGGAACAGTGATGGTGATAACGAATGGTGGACTTTAGAGTGATGAGTGGGGGCAAAGAAAAACATTACAGCCTTTTTTTTGTTACTTTTACTGTTTACTGTCTGTTCATGTTACATGTTTGGCTGTTAACTTTTACACAGTTGATATAAAATATTTTACAACAGTATTTGGTTCAGAATCTTTTTTTTCTGGATTTTCCTCTTTAAAAATTGGGTGCGTCTTATGTGCCGGTGCGTCTTATGAGCCGAAAAATACGGTATGTTTAAAACTGAACAAGCCAAGGATTAAAAGGATCGCAATTAAAATTTGGAGAAATTAAATAAAAATGTAACCAAATACAAAAAATAACTGCAAAATACAAAAAAGAACAGTGGGTCACTTGAGGGTGGAGTGGAGTGAAAGTTTAGTCCGTAGATGGGCATCATCACTGAACACAATCAATGAGGCGTAACACATAAAGTGGTCATAAACATCATAAATGCTTAAAATAGAAGCAAGAATACGATCCTTTATTTTATGTATTAAATGTGGACACATGATTTCAGCTAGATTTATATATATATATATATATATGGCCCACCGATATATATCGGTCTACCTTTAATCTCAAATCTAAACCGATGTTTCAATGGAGCTTAACCAGGATGCACTAAATGGTTCTGCTAACTTTAGAATTTTAATCTACATCTAAGAAAATCTTTACTTTCTCAACATAAAAACTAGAAGTGCCAGGCAAGTTTATTTGTATAGTACATTTCATATATAGAGTAATTCAACCAGAATTACTCCAGTGGAAACAAAGCATAAGAATAAAAAGAAAACTCATGGCGGGACATGAGTTAAAATATGTTTATTAACCATTGACTTCATATAATATTCCCCTTGTCACTTAGATAGGTGTGTATATATATAGAACAAGGGGTTTTATATATATATATAAAACCCCTTGTTCTACAGGGCAACCCCTATGGTAAACTGGTTGCTAGGGAGGGATCAGTGACATCATAAAGTGTTCTCCACATCACTGTGAGTAATCAAACCAACACAAGTGTCTGTCCTAAGCTGAGACATACAATTTTGTTGCTAGGGTAAATGTCATTGTCAAACCCCAGGGAATTTGGTTGTGGGTTCAAACCCCAGGGAATTTGTTTATTTCTTGAAATGTAAGTTGTTTTGGATAAAAGAGTCTGCCAAATGCGTAAATGTAAATACCATGGGTTTTTCTCTTGCCAATGCCAATTCGAAAATTAGTTTTTTCCATTTTGTTGCACTAAGTTATGATAATATTATAGTGGTGATTACAAATTTCGAATCGTATATCTATGTATTGGAGAATTGATGCTTCCCGTGGTCGTATTAGATCAAATAAAAAATGAGAAAGATGTTAGCTCATGGGGCAGAATCAAACCTATATATATATCTTTGTATATATCTTTATTATTATATTTATAATTTTGCTGAATTATTTAATAAAGTGGATTTGGAAACACCTTCCGAGCTCTACTGAGGAAAGTCTGTCAAACCGTTTTGGAAAAGTACAGTCCTGAGAGACATGCTGTATTTATTTGTTAAGTATCGCTTACTTCTACAGCTGTTGTTGTCCTAATGTCGTAATTATTTCGTGTTTACAACATTTGTGAGCAGCTGCCACTGTTCAACAATTATGATTTTACATGTTAAAACCCCACTCTTGCTAGCGCTAAAAATATCCTTCCTACTCATAGTTTTTAAAGAGGTTTAAATGGCTGAAAATCTACATTGCTCACCTTTAGTGTCCTTTCACAGCTTCAGTTTATTTATTTTTTTAGAGCAAAACCAGAAATATAGAAGTTGAAGCCCCTTGCTACACCCACCTGATCCTGCAGCTCATTTTGCTTATTTGTCTGGAGACGGGTGACTGTTGGTTGAGCCAAATATAGATGTACAATTGATCCACAAAAATATTTAGCGTTTTTTGGTGTACAGTAATCCCAGGATGAGGCGTTTTGAAAATCCTCTGATATATTTTTACGTGTGGGTGGGAAAAATGAGTTTTCCAAAGTATTGCAGGTGGGGTTTGTCATCGTTGTCATGCACTGTGCCAGCCGTCATTGCTTTGTTTACAAAGACCAAGTGAAATTGAGGACGAATTGAGGACTGTGTTGCTGTTACTCTGCTCTTTTGGCTTACAGCTTGTAGGGGATTACATGGCTCACAGCATGCACACTGTTTTTGCAAAGTCAATGCTGACTTCTCCTTCAAAAAAAATGTGCGAATCAACTGCCGTGTTTACAGAGATCTAGAGTTTTTGTGTAGAGAAAACAACTTTTGACAAACACATGTGTTTGTGTGGACTTTACCCAAATCTAGAAGTGTCTTTTATTTGGTGCCAGACAAATATTAGTTTACACATATTTGATGAAATAATAATGTCAATCAATTATCTTTGCTCTTCCCTTTGGCTTTCTGAAGATCCAAGTGATGCAACTTCCTGCTGAAAAAATAGGAATGAGTAAAAAGCTGGTGACATGACTAAAAAGTGTCTAAATAAATGTATTTGAAACACAAATGATGTATGGATTTACATATCAATGCAAAGAAATCTTCCTCACAATATTTTAAGGTGAAGTGTTGAATCAGAGACTGGGAACAAGTGTTTTATGTGGATTTTATCACATATATGTAAAATGTTCTAGCTTAATTTGCAATAAGAAATGTATGTAGTACACTTTGCTTAGTAATAAAATTTTTTACGAAGCTTATTTATTCATATAAAGTCTCATGGGCAGAAATTACTCATTTGCAAAAAAATTTTTTCTTGACGACGTTAAACATTTTCCTCAAAATTCTCTCAAAGAACCAAATAGCCTTGCAGTCGATTCTCTGAATAAATGATCAACCGAGAGCCATGAATGGAAAGGAAAAGGAAGACGAGGGAGGAGGGAGGGAATGGATGAACAGATGGCATGGCTAGAGTGGCACCTGGCCTTATGTTTAATTTCAGGTGAGAGGCAAACCGTGATTGTAGACAGAGTCTGAAAGTGGAGGCCCGGAGTCCTTTTTACGGTTTTCAATCTCGCCCTCTTCTCCCCCCACTTTTATCTTTCCCGTCTCTCTTATCTCTCGCGTTTGCCTATCGTTGCCATCCCAATATGTTTGCTTAGCCCCTCAAAAGTGCCAGGTGTCGTCAGAGATGTGCAAATAAATGATTGCGGTGCTTGGAATTCCGGTTGAAAATAACAGATGAATTTGAAGTGGTTTTCTCTGGGTTTGCGTCTCAAACTCAGACAGGGAACATAAGGTGTACATCTGTCGGCCCTGCGTGATAAACTTCTCATATCTGCAAATATTTGCTATGAAAGTATCTCTGTCATCTTAGCCCCGGGAGCTAATGGCAGTCATGCTTTTTGCTATTTTTGTGTTTGGGACGAGTTGTTGATGCATCTGAACGCATGTGTTTAAAAGAGCGTCTGTTGTGCCTTTGTTGCGGGGGAAGGGAGGGCAGGTGTTATCAGAGAGGGGGATGGAGCGTGTGAGAGTGAATGTCTGGATGTTTGTTTGTAGTTTACTCACAATGTGCCCCGTCTGATTTTCGTCAAGAAAAATGGATGCTTGAGCTGCTGGTGCACTAAAAAATCCTGCACGCTAGTACGAGTTTTACACGTTAAAATAGCTTTATGTAAATATCTGTGCAAAGTCCCATGTGCAAACTAGTGTTTCTGCCAGTTCTGTGAGGAGCGCTCATATCTGACTAATACGAGCTGACACTGTACATGTGAAATTTCATGCGCTCGCCTGCTTCCTTTCTCGAACTATGAGATTAAGTATATTTGACTTGGTGTCAGTGTCCATACTCACGTCCAGACAGGATGGGCCCATTGTTTGGATGAACTGCAGGGTTACAGAGTTCGAGAGCGACAGAGGTGAAAGTAGGTCTAATTAAAGAGAAATTGGACGGATATGTGGAAAGGGGGAGGAAGAAGAGGGGGAAGGGGGAAATGAAAGAAAATTTGACATAATGAGCTACGGGTGGTGGAGGGGGAGGGGCTAGTGCTGAAAGGGGAGGCTGTGGACGTCCATGGGCTTAAGGATAGACATCTGCTAGCAAGAGAGCCCGAGCGTGTGTGGCCTTTGACGATTACGTCCTCAGTGAGAGCAGGACTTAATCTGATGGACGCGTATCCATTTCGTACCGCGGATTCTTGATAAAAAACTGTACTTGTGATTTAGAATCCACAACGAAACCCTGAAATGAATCAAATGGTTTGTTCTCTCGATTGGCAGTGATCTGTCTCTCTGGACGTTTTCCAGATCAATAGTGTCGCTTAGAAGAAAACTATAATGGAAGTAAATGGTGATTACTGCTTTTGCAGATTTTTCGATGAGCAATAGGCGTGAGGATCATGTAAATAAACAACTTTTTTGGAAATGAGCTCATACTTCAACTCTTTCAGAGTTAACACATTTCGCAAAGCTTAGCGTTTAGGTTCAAAGGGTTTTGATCATTGAAAAACATGACTTTTCTGCTACGGGGGCTAGGCTCAAAAGAAAAACAATCAAAAGTGTAATGAATATTTATTACTGCCATCACATTTGTTTATTTCAATGTATGAAGGACTTAATTTTGAGTGTTTAACTACATAATATTTGTCTCTGTTCTTGAGAAGCACTTTTAAATCCATCTAGGATTTGATCCTGGAAATGAGCCGGGGAAAGCAAAGTAAAGCATCGTCTTTGCCACATCCAGTTAGCCAGTCTTTTCATACCATGCTTAGAAAATGATATGGTATGTTTTGATTTATAAGTATCATGTAAGAATCTGGCACAAACTCCTGTACATCAAATTTAGACGTCAATTACCCATACAGTGCTAATTTACAGGCTTTACCTGAGTTGTCGATGTCTCTTTTTCTCTTTTCCTATTTTTTCTTGCACAAACTCACCCTTGACTTGCACAGTGCCTGCGGTGACATTAAAAACCAACAAAATGGTCAATGATATGCTAATCTGGACAGCTACAATAAACTCTGCTTTGATAAAATCTGCAACGGACCTCTGACCAAACTATAGTAAAAAAAAAAAAAAGTAAGAGTCTTACTTACCAAATGCTATCTTATTATCAGCTAAATGCATAATTATGTATGGTTTGTAAACTTTTTTCTCTCTAAAATCTTATTCACGTTTAGGACAAGGAGGAGTGAGTGGTAGGGAGGCGCCCTCTATTGGACGAGCAAAAATGTGTACTAAAACATTGAGAATGTCAAGGAATGTAGTTTATTCATTCTGGCTAAATAAACCAAGAACTTTCCAGCCGCAGCACTGGTGCACAATGTACACGTAAAAAACGGTCTCATCTTACACATCGATGATGTGTACATCTTCCTATTGAGGTTCAATTAAATAAGACCCTGATTTGCATCAAAGTTAAAATCTTCGCAATAGTTTTCCACAAATATCTTCATTGGTGAGAAATGCAAGCGGTTGGACCAAAATTGGCTGATTTTAGACAGAATTGGGTCTATTTTCAGGCACTGTGGAATAAACATTGCACCTGCTGCACCTATGTTACAGTTGGCAAGTTCACTGAGTGCTTTTGCACGAACATTAGTTACCCAGTTATGCCCAGGAAGCGGATTTCTGCCATGTAAGCGTGGAAAACAGTGTTTTGTTATTTGTTTACTGATGAAATCTGCTGACGAATAAATCAGTGCAGGTTGTTTCACAAGAACGGCAAATAAATATCACCTCGAGACAGATTCCCCACTGATGACTGTGAGAAAACCATTCCAAATTGTATCTAAATACACAAAAATATGTTTTTTTTTTTAAATAATTAGATTATTGGTATCAATGGTTTCCATTGGTTTTAATACAGGATGCTACAATACAAAAGTCATATTTTTACTGTGATCATTTTGAATTAAATATCTATTAATAGAATTTTTTGTTTCTTTTTAAAATGTGACATTTAATTTTTAACATCCTGTATACATAGACCATTACAGCTGGAAAATATTCTTTCAATTTCAGTCTAAAGGATGTTATTGAACTATTTAAAAAGCGTCCTAAGAACACATATCTCATACAAATTGCTATTAATTGGTTAAATCTACTATAATACTAATAAATGTTCACTTTATATCTGTTTTTAGCCTATAACTGAAATAAATAAAACACATAGTGACACTTTATTAATGTTAATATTTTACTAATTCCAACTCTAACAGATTATTTTTAGATTTAATCAATAAACCACTTCAAAAAAAAACATTCTGTGACCTTTAGAACTGCGTGGCACGGGTTGCTTATCAATTTTTCTACATTTCATACCCATCGATATCTCCATTTCTGAAGCAGTGCCATTTTCACACATACCCACCACCCCCATCCATCTCTCTCTCTTCAAGCAGGCAATGACACTGTCAGTTTAGTCAGTGTTACCATTGTAATTGCTTAAGGTTTAAAGATTGGCACGTTTGAAACAGGCTAATTGATCACTACTTATTGATTATTTTGAGACCACAGATTTCAGGGGGCTTAATCATCAACCAAATGGTCTTTCGTTGCTGAGAGTAGATGTCCAGCACTGACCACTGAATGAATTCTTATTTCTGATTGTTGGCATTCAGAGGTAAAAAGTAAATTATTCATCTCATATACGCATTTGTGATGGTGTTTCAGAAGTATATGTTGAATCTGAATAAATCATGGTGATTATAAATCTTTAACCCCCCCAAAATATACTCTGTTCTTATTTGGAACATAAAAAAATTAGAAAAGTCCCAGAGCGCATACTTTCGTTCAGTAAATAAAAAAACATCCATCCCATTCACCAGCTCCACCTTGGTGCTAAAACACTTAACGACATGATCAACAATTTCAACGTACATACACCAGTAACTAATGCTTGAAACTTTAACTCTTGATCTTCAATTTGCTTTAGATTTTAGAAAAAAACAACATAATTTTCTTCTGATTGGTGGTCATACGCTTGCCTAAATGTTTTTTCAACACAGCCCTATAATGGTTATGTAATATTGCAATGGATTTAAACTGAACCATCTGGACATAACAGTAAACTTTTGTATTACTGATGTTAGATTTTGCATTTTGTTGTATATTTCTCTGTCAGTGAACATTTTAGCATTTACATGTATCAAGCAAATTAAATCAGACACGTTGACTTACTAATAATGTGGAGAAATGTAAATAATTGTACTAAAATCCAACTTTACACACAAAACATTATAAATTCACTTCACCCGAGGTCCAGTGAAGCACTAAACATGTGTGAATGCTGTGCTGGGCTTTGTGAAGCATCACCATAATTGTAGGCATGTTATTTTAGGCTGGTTTAATGTGCACGAAATGACATTTCACATTGCTGTTCTATTGTAACAGTTATTAGATGGGAGACGAGTAGAGCCTTGAATGAACAAACCAGAAAAAAGGAGATTGGAAAGAAAGAGAGTGGAATATCTGGGGGGTGGGGTTGTGTGCAGGTTGATTACGGTCGCAGGTCCTGTTGCCAGGAGACGGCTGGGACAAGGGATGCTGTTGCTAGGGAACCAGCTCAAAGCAGTGGCCAGCATTGCATGATGGGTACAGAGGCAAGATTGAGAATAGTCTTTGTGTAGATACACACCTAATTTAACATCTGCTGCCACACACACACCAACAAATCGCAAGAGACATGCTCTAGAGGTAGCTTGAGCTCCAATCACAGTTGCAGTCATTCTTTCCATGCATCGAGAAGCTTAGGGAGCATGAACAAACAGCATGCTTGAGGGCGTGTAGCGTGTGTGAATAAGTGAACGTGAATTGTGAATTGATTTCAGAGCTTACACATGAGTCACCGGTTGATTCTTGCTCAAATTGTGCATTAGCACATCTGCGTTGGTTTGTGGAGTTGAACCAAGAACATTTGGGAGGGTTTCTCCTTTTGTCGTTGGTTCTAGAAGCATAGATATTTTAGATTTTGGTAAAGCGTGCACGTGTGAGAGGCAGAATGTAGGCTGGCGGCAGAGTAAATGTCAGTTGATTGAATAATCTATGGATTTAATATCCCGTAATCCTGGTCAAATCCCTGGCCTCAGATCAAGCCGGAGATTAAGTTTGTGTGTGTTCATCATGTGAATGGAGCAGAGCTACGAGAAGTGACCCCTGCATGGAGCATTTAGATTGTTTAGTTGTTTTTCTATTGTTGTAAGGGTTTGATTGCATTTGCTTGCTGTAGCATAGATTGAAGGATTGTGTTTGTGTTCATAGTTTTTAGATTAATCAAATGTCATTTTATTACAAGTGGATTAGATTCCGTAGGGTTTGTATGAAGCCTGTAACATCTTTGATTAGTAGAAATAATCGATGGCAAGGAAAAAAAACGTGTGACTGAATACCGTAACTGCAAAGAAAAAACATATGGACAACTACTGTAACTGCAAAGAAAAAACATGTAGTTGAATACCGTAACTGCAAAGAAAAAACATGCGAATGACTACCGTAACTGAAAAGAAAAAAAACACAATACTGTAACTGCAAAGAAAAAACATGTAGTTGAATACTGTACCTCCAAAGAAACAAATGTGTGGATGAATACTGTGACTACAAATAAAAAAAAACATATGAATGAATACCATATCTACAAAGTAAAAAATATGTGGATGAAAACAGTAACTGCAAAGAAAAACATGTTGATAAATACTGTAACTGCTAAGAAAAAAACATGTGGATGAAAACAGTAACTGCAAAGAAAAAACATGTTGATAAATACTGTAACTGCTAAGAAAAAAACATGTGAATGAATACTGTAACTGCAAAGAAGAAAATATGTTGATAAATACTGTAACTGCTAAGAAAAAAACGTGGATGAAAACAGTAACTGCAAAGAAAAAAATATGTTGATGAATACTGTAACTTCAAAGAAAAAACATGCGGACAACTACTGTAACTGAAAAGAAAAAAAAAACATGTGGATGAGCACTGTAACTGCTAAGAAAAAACATGTTGTTGAATACCGTAAATGCAAAGAAACAAATGTGCGGATGTATACCGTAATTGCAAAGAAAAAAGCATGTAAACGAATATTGTAATTACAAAAGAAAAAAAAACGTGAATGAATACCATAACTACAAAGAAAAAACATGTAAACGAATACTGCAATTACAAAAGAAAAAAAACCGTGAATGAATACCATAACTACAAAGAAAAAACATGTGGACGACTACCGTAACTGAAAAGAAAATTCATAAACGACTGAGAGTCTCATCTGCATCTGTTGCTTTGGAAAGCAGTTGCATCCTTTACTTTTCTCTCTCTCTTTCTCTCTCTCTCCCTCTCTCCTCATTTCCTCGTCTCATGAATATGTTCTGAAAGACTCATTTCAGTCTCTTCCAACGCCCTTTTCCTTCTCAGTCTCTCTCTATTTTATTCCTCTCCATCACTACCTTCCCCTCCCGTTGTCGTTGTCCAGGGCAACCTTGTTTACCTGCTGGGAGGCTCGTTTTGCTGTTGTCATGGTGACAGAGAGTTGGTTGCCGTGCCGACCTGAAGTGGCAGTGCCATGACTATCTTCTTCTCTCTGTCCCTGACTTTCTTGTTTCTTCGAGTCTCTCTCTTCCTTCAGAAACATTTTCTCTTTGTGTCTCATAGTGTTTTGGGTTGATCCTCATGTGGTTAAAGAATGTATGATTAATGTTTCGACTCCACGTTTCAGTTGGCATCTTCCCGAAGGCAGTTGTTAACCGATATCTATTTTACAGAGCATTTCAAAGTGCTCACGCAGTCACCAGTTGGCCAGAAACCTCCTGTGTGCGGCACACTTTTCAAAATAAAGGTCAAAAGGGGCTGTAGTGCCTAATGTCACACGGTAACCTTTGCATGTTTGTACGGTTCTTTAGAAACTCTGTCCAGAGAATTCAGAAGGTCTCCTTTTTCCTTTCCATTGATTCATCCATTGAACAAAATGAACCAGAAATCACTGTATTTCAGGATTTGAACTAAAGACGTTGTTTGCCGTTTATTTTTTGCACATTGCATTGTTTGCCGCCCAGTTTTTGCTTGGGAAATCAGAATAATTAGATTGCGATTCACACCTGAGCATCAGTTAGCAGTTTCTGAAATATCGTCATTCTGGAAATTCCCTGTCCATCACCACCACCACCTTTTTTTACTTTATTTATTCTATTAAATGAAATAAAAAGGTCATAGTTTTGGTTAAGTAACGTTGGTTAAGGGAAAGCATTGAAGTGATTTTATCTAAAGTTATATTTCTTATACATCATTGGTTATTTCTCAAAGATACTCAGTGGCTTAAAACAAGTCTTAATAAACAGGAAACGTCCCTTTTCTACGTTTTCAGAACCATCACATCGACTACTTCAGACAAACTCATGAATTAAATTTCAGTTTCTGAAAAGTTGCATTTCTGACTTGATTTTAACATTTTGCTGTCTGTTTCTTATTCAAGGATGCTCATTAACATATTCAGATGAAGCAGGAGATGTGGTGGGGTGTACTGTTTTTGTATGTGCGCTCAGTTTCTCATTGATTGGGTGATCCCCGTAACCTCTAAAGGGAACAAGCGGGTATAGAAGAAGAATGAACGAATAAAGTAGGTTTCCAGCTTAGTTGCTCACTTGAATTGACAAGTTGCTCACCGGCCTTTTTATTAGGTACACCTTACCTAGCCTCAGTTTCCTGTTCTTAACTGACAGACCAATCCGTCTGGCACCAATAATTATGCCACGTTCAGTCACTTAAATCACCTTTCTTCTCCATTCTGATGCAGATAATCTTGACCATGTCTGCATGCTGAATTGCATTGAGCTTGTATTTGTGTTTTTGACTTGAGTTCACCATTTTCTATAACCAAAACATGGGGATACAGGCCAGAGTTCAACAGTACACACAATCTAAACATGTTATTTCTGCTGTCATACGGTTGTTGTCTGAAGATAAACAAAGCTATTTGGGCAAATCAGATTTAAGCGCTGCAAAACAAGCTTGTGTCGTTGAGATCAGATTAATAATCACCAGAGGAAGCTGCACTGGAAAAGCGAAAGAGCGGATCCACAGCAGACGTGTGGTGGGCGTCTGAGATCTTTACAGTGTTTAACATTAAAGCAGCAATCAATGAGACCTGCTTCATTAGTCATCCTGAGAAATGCTCCTCCTGTTTGTGTCCTGGAATATCAGTTTGGCGTGCCGCGGAACGGTGAAAGTCATTATAGATGGTTTGTAAGGCTCCGAGCGTGAGTGAGAGCGATTGCGAGCGAATGCCTAATCAATACGAAGCCCACATGAGTGATAGCAGTCGGTCGGATGAAACCGAGGGATCCGGATCAGGCCGAAATGTCACCTGCTGCATAATTAACACCTTTATGTTGATTTGGGTAATTTGGCTCACAGCTCCTTCCTCTGCCTCTGCTTTTATTAATTGTGTTCATTTAAATCAGAGCCACAGTTGCAATGACAATACAAACACTTTCTTCTGTTTGTTTTAAATCCATTTGTGCAGTTCTTTTGGTGGAACAAAGTAGTTGTGAATGCTTTTTGAGAATTTGTAGGGTGTGAAACAGGGGTGGAATAAAGTTCATTTCAGTACAATCCTTGGGTTTTGGTTTTAAAGTGTGTGTTTTTTTATTCTCTTTGCATTCTTTATTTTCTTTTATGTTCATGTACATTGAATAATATGTTAAAAGTTTCTGGTTTATCAGCTTAAAAAAAGGTTCTTCAGTGGCAGATCAAAGGGTGCTATTTGGCACTTTCTGGTTCTTTTTCCTTTGCTTGTTGTTCTGAAGTTGTTCTTTAATTTTAATCTTCACTTTTGTAATGTGCTATATACAGATACTAGTCATATATATCATGTTAAAGAGTATATATTTCATACATTTGATCATTGGTTCTAAATAGCCCCTTGAAGGTAAGTGGTGGTTTCGAACCAAAGATCTAGATTTGTTTCCATATAAACTGGTCTGAACTGAAATGTAGAATTCACTGATTGGTTTGAGCTATGTCTACCTGGTTTGATCCATGTTTGCCTGATTGGTAGCGTACGATAGACAATATATCTAAGTAACCACACATAACATGAATGCATATTGTGTATTGTTTCAGCTTTTATTCCTGAAGAGTTTGGTTCCAAAACGCTATGAATAAGCTTCACTGTTTACCTCTATTCAAAGTCTAGTCATTGTTTTGGACAAAACTTGAAATTAGCAGAGTCTTCCTACTCTGCGCCTTTTTCCCAGTAACCATGCACACAGAGCAACAATAGGGAGATGGTAAACCGATGAGAAAGTCAGGTGCTGGAAAAATCCCCCCAGGCTGATTTCCTAACAGACTCTAAAGCAACTTTCTGTTTTGTAAACTGCACATCGATTAATAAATTGAAGTTTTAAAGTACAGCAAAATGTATTGCCTTCTTTTAAAGCAACAAAATGATGCGAAAGTTTAGCACTTGCCATTAGTTAAATCACTTTATGTGTTCATTTTTCACACACAAAAAACTACTTTGTATTGAAGGAATTAATGTATTGCATTTTATATATATATATATATATATATATATATAGTGAAGCATTTTGTGAAACAATAAAGGTGTTTATCTTTATCTCATGCTTTAAATCACATTTTTTAAATGACATTTTTTTATCAAATTTTTTTATTGTATTCCATCATTCAAATACAACCTTTCTATTCAATGACATGTTCTTTTTTATGCACCAAAATGAAAGAAAACTAAACCAGCCCCCACTACAGACACACATACATAAATACGGTCTTTGAAATTCTCCTATACATCATGTTAGTCCTAAAAAATTCCATCTTTCCTTCCTTTTGACAATGTATGTCACTCTTTCGAAGAGTAACCATCAGTTTCTTTTTCACATCCCAATCTCCATGTAACTGCCCAAAATCAATATTGGCAATCAAAATACTTCTTTTAAAGTCGTCTGGGTAAATGCCAAAGTTTTGCGCACAAAGGAACCTTTTCCACTACTATTTTAAAAATGTCATTAAAGACACACCATGCTTATTAAAGATGATAAATGATTATTAAAATGATTGAAATATAAAAAAAAATGTATTATAAGAAAAAGGTGAGGAACCTTTAAATGTTTTTTTATTTCTACAGCATTTATTTGTTGTATAGACTGGAGTGTTGCGTAATCATTTTGAAATAGTCTTTTTTTATTGCACATCTGGGGTGACATTTCACAATCCTAGGCCTTGTTGTTGTTGAGAAACAGCTATGGTAGTAACAGTGAAGGGTACTTGACTATATATACATATATATATGGAGGATAAATGATTATATATTTTATTTATTTTAATATAAGGCAATACGCTGAAAGTTTCACAAAATTTGGTAAGTATATTTTTAATTTATGTAACATTTAACTACTAGAGGTTCAATATCGTTGTTTATTTGACTAATGGGGCGGGGCCTAGAATTTCACTCAGTGTGTTGTCAGCCAATGACTGGCACTGTGGATGCTGTAGACATGTCACATGCTCAACACCAATCAAAAATTGCCTTTTGCGACTTTAAATTTTAATCCATCCCTGTTTCTATTTTTGCCCTCTTATAATTCAATCCCTCTTTCCTGGGTGCCTCTTTTTCTCTGATGTCTCTCAAACTCAGAATCTCTCACCATTTTAATCTGCTGTGCATCTGTAATCCAGATTAGCTAGCGAGCGTGCTTAATCCCATCACTTCCACAATCCCGTGTGGGTGTGGGTGTGCTTTTCCTGGGAGAGAGAGAGAGGCAGGATTAGTAGTGAAGAGAAAGAGAGCATAAAAGTGATTCTTGATGAGAGATAAAAGTGGGCGAGCGAGCGATGGCGATTAAACAAGTGCAAAGGCTACACACAGAGAAAAGAGCAGAGATGAAGGAGAGGCAACACAAGAGATTCTAGGAAGATTGAGGCAGATGGAGATCCACAGCTCTCCATCAAACACACTCTCCGATAAGAGGAAATGAGAGAGCTGGATTATGAGGCTCCGCTGATCATGTGACCCTGTGCTCTGTGTTTCAGATGAACCGCCCCATTCAAGTGAAGCCTGCAGACAGTGAGGGACGAGGAGGTACTGTATTCCACCTCTACCCCACCACAGAATCTCTGTCTGTCTGTCTGTCTGTCTGTCTGTCTGTCTGTCTCCCGGTTTTTGTACTCTTCACACATACAGACATACATACATCCAAAGATATATATACGTACATATATAGATACCAACATAAATACATACTGAGATACTGAGATACATACATTCCGGCTGATTCTGATTTCTTCACTGATGGATCACTATATTACATAAGTGTTTTTAAATGTAAATAAACCAGAATTGAATGTTTCATTCCATCTTTCAATTGTTCTGTCACTCTGTCTGTCTGCTATTCTTTCCGTTCTTCTACATGTCTTCAATTATCCATCCTTGATGAATCATTCAACCCAGAGCAAAATTTCATAGCAACGTTTTTCTGTACATTTCCCATTTGTTCTACTGCTCTCTCTCTCTCTCTCTCTCTCTCTCTCTCTCTCTCTCTGTCTCTCTCTCTCTCTCTCTCTGTCTCTCTCTCTCTCTGTCTGTTATTCTTCTCCTTGTCTTCCATGGTCAAATAATTCCTTACATCTATTAAAACCCAAGACTCTTATTTTGTCTGCAGTTCTTTCTACATTTCATTTGCATATTTTCACATCATTGTGTTCCCTTCATCCTGTCTACGAAACACGGTAGACATACTTTTACTTTGTCTCTCTGTGTATCCTTCGTTTGTTCTTTCAATCTTGTCTCCACTTTATTGGTTCAATAATTAGTGTAATCTTCTTTGATGTTCCCCTGAGAGTGCTTTCAAATCTTTGGAAAGAAGTGATTTATTACGAACGTGACACGCAGAACTCTGTTCCTTTGAGAATGTTGTAATAATAATAAAAAATAGTATGTAATTGCTTCATTCTGTGCCACAAGAACAGGCTCTTATTTTGTATTTTGAAGCCCAAACTCTTTTAATAACCCTAGAAGGCATTGTTTTAATCCCATTAAACAGATGAGGATTTAATCATCGTTACTGAATAAAAACATAAACACAATTTAAAAAGAATTGCAAGTGGTTCTATGATGGTAATCCTGCAATAATACTCAATCCACGAGCTGGTTCTGCCTCAAACCAAAGTCTTCTGGAGCCCTCTAGTGACCAGCCAGGTTCTCTGCTCGGGAAGGCAACCCTAACACGGAGTGACAAATGTCGTCTGCTATGATTTGATGGTTATGACCACTTTAGAGAGATATATGATCACAGTCAGCCATTTCTCGAAAACATGTACACCCATACTCATCATGATCTGTCTTTCTGTATGCAGACAGGAAGCTGTTTGTGGGGATGTTGGGGAAGCAGCTGTCAGACACCGATGTTAGAAAAATGTTTGAGCCTTTTGGGAGCATAGAGGAGTGTACGGTACTGCGAGGTCCAGATGGAGCCAGCAAAGGTGCGGAAAACACACGTTCCGTGTCAGTATTTTTAATGAATTTAATTATTTCCTGATTTGGTTGTTTTTAAAAATCGGAATAATTTTGGACGGGTTTCTTCCTGGAACTCTAAACCTGTGATTGAGGCAAACGAAGGGACTTTCTATGAATGTGAACGTGGGAGTGTGTGTGGCCTGCATTGTCCCCGTCCTTTTGTGAACCGGAATTGGGACCAGTGCACCCATGTGACTCTAATTAGCGAGTATAAGAGCTAAATGAATTTCCATATGTTCCATTGATGCAATGCATTAATTAACAAAGAGATCCCAGCCAGCCCTCGCTCCCTCTACAGTCTGCAACAGATGTGAAAAACACAACAGAATCTCTCTGGCTCTCATCATTGTTTTGGGAGAGAAGAGCATTAGCATTGGCTGGGGAACAGTCAGACTTCGGCACAACACCTGTGCAGTACCTTTAACCACCACGCTCCCCTTATTTTACACATACTTTACACACACACTGCTTCTGTGTTGGGGTTTGACCCGTGAACAAAGGAGGAAAGGCAGATTTGTTTTATGTCATGGTAACAAATACTTGACTGACAGCTCCCTAGCAACCAAACAATTTACCCTGGCAACCAAATTTGCTCAACTCAGTCTTAGCTTTAGTAAATGATAAAGACATGGGGGTTCGTTTATATAACTTAAGCATTATTAAATAGATGGTTACTGACCCTTCCATAACAACCTATCACTATCTCAGCTGAGGAAAATCTTAGAGACATTGGGGTTGGTTTTTATTACCCCTATTGGTCCCCACCTTTGTATGATGTCATTGACTCCTCCATAGCAACCAGAAATTCCACCTTGGCAACCATTCCAATTTGCTTATAAAGGACCAACATCAAGGTTTGTGGTAACTCTAGTTATTCCTTATTATTTATTGACATTAAATGTCCATTTCTCACAGGATTAAATGATTCTTTGAGGCGTTGTGAACGAACAGACTAATTTTTGACTCTGGCCCTTTAAGTAAACTAGAGTTACTGCTGATCCTGTCGTTCCCAATCTTCATGTGGAAGTGTTTGGTTAATCATGGCTGTTTTTTTTATCTACTACACCTACTGTTGTAGATATAATGAACTGTGCCGCTCCATGATGAATAATTGGTGGACATAACCACTGGTGATGATTGGGCCTGGCTTTGTTCTATCAAAATTGGTGGGTGGGAGCTCCAAATATGTGTGATGTCACAAACAGACATCTGAGGTTGGTATTAAACAAAACCCTGACAGGATGGTGGTCTTTTTTTTTTTTTTTTTTTGGGGGGGGGGGGACCAATAAGCCACCTTTTTGAAAGTATTTAACCATTATCAATGAGAACCAACTAATAACCAATAAATTCACCTCCCACAGAACCACATTAGAGATATGAACTACAAAAATGGGAATCAATGGGAATCAGCCTCTAGTGGCCAATCGCTGAATTGCAGTTTCAATCATCATAATATCTGGAGCCCCACCACCACTTGGTTTTAATTAAATTCATTAGTTGTTATTTTCATGAACCACTTCACACACCGTTCTACAGTTTCAGCGCCTCACGTAATATTCACAACGGATATAAAAAAGCACATTTTCAAGCCACGCTGCAGACAGTGAAACACATCTGGAGGAACAAGGGTGTAGACACTTTGTAAACACAAAACTAAAGGGGGTGTTTACTCATGCTTGCGGATGTTGACTAATGAATGATCGTCCGTTCAGCACGAGCTGTGATTTATGAAATGATGGATGCGAGTGTCCCGGGTAATTGCGTGTGAATGTGAATGGAACAAGTGCATCTGCTGTGGTCAATCATTAACCGTTTTTTACTAGCCTCAGTTCATTGCTTTTAACGTAATATTGTTAAAGAAATGTAAAAAATACAACTATGTTAAATAATTTCAAGACATTATTTTTCGTTTTACAAGACTTTTAATCTCATGTTAAGTAAATGTGTAGAATAAATGTTCGATTGTGTTGTCTAAGTGACTAGAAATTGAAATATGTTAAATTTCAAGCACTTATTTGTACATTTAAGACATTTATTTTCATGCACATGTTTCATAGAACTCTGAATGTTTAATCCAAATAAAATAAAAAAAACAACATCGTAATTTAAAGAAAATTTGTCTGGTTTTAAGACCAGCGTTATTTCATGCGACTTAACACACTTTAAATTATGTCAGTTTTAATGTAGTTTTCAACTATTAAAAGACTTGTTTTGAGAGAATCTGTCTAGTTTTAAGTGCATCTGCATTTATTATTGACCATAATTATTTGCTACTTGGAAAAAGTCAAATTTGCTCACCCCATTGGCACAATTTGTGCTTACCTTTGGTGGATTTGAACTAGATTAAAGTAATGTTTTTTTTTTTATTCAAACCTAATCCAGATTAATTTGTGTAGAGCCTCAAAATTTCATGTGGTTGTCAAATGCCATTTTAAATTGTGAAATAACGTCATAAAATTCAAGTAAGGTTGTATTTCATGATGGCTACCATGCTACGAATGCATTTAAAATGATAAATGCTAGCCTTTTAACTCTTCTTTCATTGTAATGATGTTTATACACCAAGTAAAATATTAGATTAATGGTGTGCCTGAGTCTGAAGATGTGCTGTGTTTTTCAGGTTGTGCGTTTGTAAAATATCAGGGTAACGCTGAAGCACAGGCGGCCATCAGCGCTCTTCACGGCAGTCGCACTCTTCCGGTCAGCTCCCACAGTCACACCTACAAACAACACAGCACACCATTGTTCAGATATTCCCCTTCTGCCTTTGTGCTTTGTTTGAACATCCCCCACGGCATACTTAACCTCCAAGCCTCTCTGCTTCTTGTGTTTGAAGGAGCTCTTGTGTTTTCCTCCCCTCAGGGTGCTTCTTCCAGCCTGGTGGTGAAGTTTGCAGACACAGAGAAGGAGCGGGGGATCAGGCGGATGCAGCAGGTCGCCTCTCAGCTGGGTGTAATCAGTCCCATGAGCCTCCACCTTGGTGCATACAACGCCTACACGCAGGCGGTGAGTGCTAACACCATAGGTCTAATGTGTCTAACGTGTCTAACACCCCTGTGACTCGGAAGGGTGCCTTTACACCTAAGTTTGTAAAAACCGAAGGGAAAGGGGTGTGGCAAGTGTCATTGCAGCACATAAATGCTGCTGTTTGCAGGTCTATCAATGGTAGTCTTGATGACCAGTACAAATTAAATAAACATATTACATTTTATTAAATAATAAAAACTGCTGGGTTGCCAATTTAAAACCTATTTCAATGGGTGGTTGTGTGGCAATTACACCATACTCTAGTGGGAGCTCAAATGCTTCTTAACAGCGGTGATCATTGTCATCAGTGGGAGCTCAATCAAGCAACTGCATTTACTATGGTATCCTCATAGTGTGCAAACGTATCAAGCTCATTTCTATTTATAAAGCCATTAATTGTATAATAAACGTATCAGGCCTATTTTATGTACAACAAAAAATCACATCCGAAAGAAAATCCATAAAATGCTGTAAAGGTTACACCAAACCAAAAGGTGGCAGTACATTACAGCACTGAAGTCATCGGCCAATCAGAAGCTTTGTCTGTGCAAACAAAGAATACAAAGGGAGTGATGACAATCAACATTATGTACAGGTTTAGTTCTAGTTTAGTTCTACTCCATGTTTACGTAAGGCGAAGGGGTGTCCCAAATACATTCAGAATGAAGGGTAAAAGGAAACGAAGAGTCTCGTATCTCCACAAAACCTCAAAGCACACTTAAAAATGAAGTTGTAAGGTGGCACAACCAAAGAGACTCACAAATGTTGGAAATTTTGTAATTTATAAAGTTTATTTTATGTTCCATGTCCAAATATAGGTCAATAATGAATTAAAAGTGCTAGTTTATTATTCAGCCTATGATCATTACACAATACACTCACGTATGGCATGTGAAATATTTGTTTGTGTTTATGATTTAATGCTTGAAAACATGTTAAAACTTCCAGGAGTAATGCATTTGCTGATGCTTCAGAACCATTTACCTGATGAATACGACTTTGTAGGGGTGTCCCAATTCATAAGGGTGTGATTTCAGCCCTTTTTCTAGCCCTAACAATGTGCACATTGCAATGTCATTTCCTTTTAAACAGAACGAACCTAAAATGAACAATTTTTATAGTTGAAAACAAAAGAAAATGGTTCAGGTTGACGTATTCAAATGTTAAGATTTAAAAAAAAAAAGTGCTCTACGGTGTTGTGAAAGCTCAAATCTCAATTTATTGTTTAGCATCACTGCATGCTCAGGATTTTCAGCTATAACTGGTTATATTGGGTGTGGGAGGAGAAATACCTCTGTAATTACTTTTCATAAAGCAAACATAAGCTCCAATAGAAATGGATTTAAAGCCGCTCTGTGTTCTCCGCTCCAGCTTGTCCAGCAGCAGGCCTTGGTGGCTCAGTCGGCTTATCTGTCTCCCGTGGCGACGGTTGCTGCGGTGCAAATGCAGCAGTTAGCTGCTCTCAATCCCAGCAGCATCATAGCCACGCCCATTGCCTCAATCACACCCTCCTCAGGTACGCTGAAGGCAACATAAATGGAATTTTCTGGACGGGGTTATGGGTAATGCTGTTTGTTACGCTGCAGGTACGAGCACTCCTCCAGCCATCGCTGCCACACCTGTGTCTGCTCTGCCTCCGCCAATCGCAGTCAACAGCTACCCAGCAGTCCCTGCACCACCCAATGGCCAGTCTGCTACAGAAGCCCTCTATACCAATGGAGTGCATCCATATCAGGGTGAGGAGCGGACGCAATCCTGCTTTTCTTCTGGTTTCTCAATTGTATTCTTTCTGTTTCAGCCGCCATTGTTTTATTTGAATGCTATTATTCAGTCCTCTTAAAATATTAGTCCAAATTTTAGAGGTACATGTCTTCACTGCGTAATCCCCAATGTAAACAGTACTCAGTGGAAACTGACGACAAACTCGAATTTCTAACATCACTCTTGATATTTGAATATTGTACTCTTAACCATTTGAAGTTCTAATAATGTGCTCTAATAAATTACCTTTAAAACTGTTTTTTTTTTTTTACTGTGGCAATGCTTGATATTTGTTTTAGTACAACCCCAGTTTCTTTTTTTTTTTTGAAAGCAATCAGTTTTTTATGTTTTAAAACAAAAATCAAAAGTGTTCAAAATAAAAATCCCCACCGAAAAGCAAAGACATGGTCAAAACAATTTGAAAATTGTAAAAACAGGCAAATTTCTCCTAAACCTGTTCCAAGCACTTTTTGTGCCATTGTGCCCAAACTTTGAAAAACACAAGCCATATCACAGGTCTTGCACTTCCAAGGGTTATCCCCTCTTTTCACCACTAGATGGCAGTGGAGGCACTGATTCAGGTTCTGTGAAATGAAACTTTCTCACATTTTATATTTAACTACTTTGCAAAAAAACTATTGTAATCTTCGTTTAAAACCCCAAAAATATCAAAACTTATAATATCCCTGCATACTAACACTGCTGCGCCCGCCTCCAGGCAGCTGAGCCAACTGAACTTTTAATAGCTACAGTATTAGGGGCTGGATATTTTTTTGGTGCTTGTCTGATCCTTATAACAAGAGTTTCCCAGATTTAAACCAAAACTCCCTCCTAAATGTGTTACCACTTACATGTGTTCACTGTGAAGACATTAAAAGTAAAGAATGTCCTGAGTTTAGTTCTTTCAAACACTTTTAAATGCCATTTGTTGCGTTGTTCCATTTGTCTCATGTATTTGTGCTGCGTCTGATCTTTCAGCTCAGAGTCCTGCGCTGGATCCTCTCCAGCAGGCGTATACAGGCATGCAGCACTACACGGGTGAGGCTTCATAGCTCCTCAGTCTCTACTGGAAATTACAGACTCAAGAATGTGGAAACACAAAAAATCTAATCACTCAGCACACGACAGAATTTGAGATTTTCTTGAGAATTTTAATCAGACTTCTTAAATACAGTCCTAACGTGATTTTAATTAACCAAAAAATAAACAATGCCCTTCCTTGGTTTGTTCCAAACCCTTCATTTGCATCTTACTTCTATTTTTCTGAAAAATTGACTATTTTTCTCACCGATGTTCAGCATTGTGTAAATAAATTTTATCTGTTAAACAGAAGAAGATACACTTGAAAGTTACATTTTGTGAACAAAACTTTCTTAATGAAAATATAACTTTTTAAAAAAGTAAATAAAAATATACTCACCGGCCACTTTATTAGATACACCTTGCCATTACCTGGTGGACCTCTTTTCTCTTTCCAGACTTGCATTCATAGAGCTACCATTTTCTGTCAACCGTAAAGATGGTTGCATGTAAAAATCCCAGTAGATTAGCAGTTCCTGAAATACTCAGACCAGCCCATCTGGCACCAACAACCATGCCACGTTCAGCGTCACTTATATTACCTTTCTTCCCCATTCCTGGCCGCTGCCATGGGATTGGCTGATTGGAAATCTGCATTAACGAGCAGTTCAACAGGTGTACCTAATAAAGTGGCCGGTGAGTGTATATTATAATGAAAAGTGAAGCATTTTTATAGTGCTTCAAAAGTATGGTTTGAAATAGTAAAAACACAACTGGTTTAACTGGTGTTACGGAATTGTATGATGAAGTAAAAGCTCAGAAAAAACAATTCGTTCACAAAGTGAATATACACACGCTGTATAGTGATCCGAGCGAGATCATAAATAACATATAGTCTGCATCACTGCATTTAGAGCTCAACGTAAAGACTTGGGCAGAGTTGAAACAGTTGTATGCTATATATAAACTGATAATTATAGACGGTGGACTGGGCTATTTTTACAGCTGTGCTGACAAGAGCAGTTTGTCTTTCTCAAGGTCTTACCTGCTCAAAAAACCCGAGGCAGAGCTCAGAATGCAGTTTGAAATGATTACGCTCCGCCAGACTCTCATGTTTAACCTCATTACTCCACCCACAGCTACTTATCCTGCTGCTTATGGATTGGTCGGTCAGCCCTTTCCACATCAGCCCACTTTGGTTGCCCAGCAACCCCAGCAGCCACAGCAGCTGCAACAACGAGAAGGTAATGATGTCATTTCCTGTCCCTCTGCCTACTATGAACAGACATCCTGTTTCTGATCGTTTATTTTATTCTCTCAGATATAGTTCCTCAGGCCACATTATTATTTTTAAGTTGTAACATTTAACGAAAGATGCAGTTTCATCTAAAGCCTTCCTAATCTCTCTTCCATTCTCTCCAGGACCAGAAGGCTGCAATATCTTTATTTATCACCTGCCGCAGGAGTTCACTGACTCAGAGATGCTGCAGATGTTTCTGCCTTTCGGAAACGTCATCTCAGCCAAGGTGTTCGTTGACCGCGCCACCAACCAGAGCAAATGTTTTGGTGAGGGATTTACAAAGTTATTTAAGCCTTTGTTGAAATTAATATATTCATTTAGATGAGAAGAGAACGGCATTTATTGATTCACAAAACATTTTCAAACATATGTTAAAATATTCGTACATATGAAAGCAAAGATAAGGGAAATAGAATTAAATATGAATTAATTAATAATTGTGAAATCCTTTGTCCATTGAGTTTTTTATTTGAGCGTTATAAAGCACCAAATATACAACACAAAAATACCATTCAGTGTTTCCACTAGGTTTACAGGTTTGTGGGGAGGGGGTATGGGGGGTTACTTTCTCTTTGGTGTACCTCGCCAATGTGAGGAGGAGATTTATTGAAGGTTTTGTTGTTCTCCGCTCGACCTTCGAATCTTAACCTAGTAAGTGTTGGTGTTTGGGTGTCTTTTCAATGCAAAGGAAATGTTAAAGAACAAAAAAGATGCAAATGTACAAGAGAGCGAAGAGACCTCCTCAAATACAAGATGCAAATGTGTACGTTTCAGAAGCATCCCAAGAAAGTTGAGGCAGACAAAGCAAATGTAAATAGAAAGAATCCTTCGATAATCAATCGTAGAGCCAGATTTCCACTCTTTTACACGGAGCTTTCTGTTACATGAGCAATTTTTGTCACACATTCACAAATAGTTCTGCTTTCCCACCTCTATTTGAGATCTAAGTGCTCTTTATAATCAAACAATGTCTCTATTTAATCTATTTAAAATCACTGTTTGAATCGAGAGAAATCTATGGATTCTTGAACCAATGTGCAGCTAACCGCTACTTCCGATGAACGCAGTGTTAGCATACCCTGGCACATCAAAGTACTTTATTTTCTAAATATCCTAAATATTGTTAGGAGGCCAAAGCTCTTTAAGATTATCTTCCTGAAACTCCGCCTAGCTACTTTGATTACGTTGGTGCGACTGTGGTCCTGTCCACATGAACCCGGAATTTCATATAACTGCACATTTCGTAGAGTTTGTCGTTGTCTTCACTGCTGTGTTTATAAACAGCAAGCATAATGGCGACCGAAGCCGCATGTTTACTATTTGATCACCGAACTGTGTTTTTGCTCACGTAGTGTTAACTGAACATTTTTAAACGAATCGACTGCTACCTGTTGGTTTGATTTGATTGCCCGCCTATTTAACGGTAGAGGAAACACTGCAACTCCCTCAACAACGGACATTAATTTTGTTGCGTGTGCGCAGCATTGTGCATTGCTTATTTTTGTTTCTATGGCGTGCATACGTTATGTCACCAAGCGGAACTTGGAAAACATAGCGTAGTGACACGTCTTGAGTGACAGGTGACAAGAGTGGCTGGTGGAACCACAGACAGTAGAGCTAAACCTTACGGGGCCACATCGTACCACACTAGCATCCATTATTAAAGCGTTGAACTGCAGGGTTCCTCTAGTGACAGTAACAAGTTGAGGTGGGCGGAGCTTCCTATGAAGCAAGAGCAACCAGTGTCGAGTCTTGGGAAGCAGGAGTGACCATGCATGCAATAAAGGCCAGAAAAATCTTATGTTTTCTTTGGCCGCGTCCCGTTACTCATGTTATCGCTCTTGCCGTATCTTCAGTTTGTGGTTAGTACGATGTCGAAATGTCAAGCAAATGCTCAATTACTCATTCACAGCAGCACTTCCTCCAGTGTTTCATCCCTGCTTTGTTTCTTTTTGCTGGTCCCGTCTCTCTTGTCGCAGGTTTCGTAAGCTTCGACAACCCAGCGAGCGCACAGGCTGCCATCCAGGCCATGAACGGCTTTCAGATCGGCATGAAGAGGCTCAAAGTTCAGCTGAAGCGGCCTAAAGACGCCAACCGTCCATACTGAGAGCCGCAGGTAAAAACCCCGTACTTTCCCCCTCGCAGCCTGTCCCGTTGAAACCATTGCTAACTTAATAATAACGTATCAAAGAAGCGAAAGAAATTAATTTTACTTTCATTTATTGTTTTTGTGCTGTGTCGATGTTCACTCTCCTGCAACAAAACAAACGTTCAAAAAAACAAACAGGCTGCCCCGTCCAATCATAGCGTGTGGAGAAAACGTCGCTATGGCTACGGTGGCCTAGCAACCAATAAGCTCCCCCTTCCTCCCACAGCGTTGGTTTGTAAGTTGATTGGCCTGTGTTGGTTGCTGTGGCGATATTCCTGCCTGTGATGGTTGCCATTAGCAGTTTTGTTTTCTGGCCCTTTGTCATGTATCCTCCATGCTGAGAGTGCATGGCGGGTTACCGTGGTGACTATGGACTGTGTTTGGTGCGTTGTGACTCTCTCTTTTTGTTTTATAAATACTGATCAATAACTGACACTGCACATCTGCGATTGACTCTCAGCGTAACTCTTCGTTACGCCAGCTCAATTGACTCTATAATCAAGCAGCTCAATGCGCTACTTTTGGGTGGATTTTGTTTTTGATCAGTCTCCTCTGTGTTTTGTTTGGTCATGACTCTATTTCTTCTACAAAATACTCCCATATGTAGTCTGGTGCTGTTCTAGTTACTGTGAATGTGGGGTGGGCGGGTCTCAGTGTGGTTGTATTTGGTACCAAGAGAGTTTGTGCTAGTGGGTATGCTGTTTCGTGTCGACGAGTGAGCTTGTGTACGTGCTTGCGTGAATGAATGGCGCGAGAGAGCGAGAGAGCTAGGGAATTCATTCATTATCTCTCTCTCAAACCTCTCACGTCTGAGGTTTGAGGTGACACACCGTGGTTGTTCTGGTGAAAGAAGTGACGCATTGTGCCGACCAAAGAACAGCATTCCTCTGTAGGAATTCTGGGTTACTTTAGGAAAATCCTACTGAAATTACTTCATTCGTATTCACGGCACTCAAAACAACAGAGCTACGTCTTGACTTGAACAGCCCAGAATTCCTATGGTGCATGTTGGAGATTTGTTTGCCTGCCAGAAATGTTACCCCACTCTTAAGCGACCACTAACACAGACACCGACTCACAATGTAGGTTGCATGGACGTTTAGAATGGTAAGCTTTAGAAGATGTTCCCAAACGCATTAGTGTTCAAGTGTTCGTTCACCTCAAACAGACCGCGGTCGTCATTTGCTCGCCTTTGCAATCCTTCCCGATCAATAATGGGATTATTTATTCTTTGAGACACTCATTAGGATCAAACCATTTGAGCGATTCAATCCAAGTCTTCTGAAAAAACCAGGACTTCACTTTTGATCAGTGAACAGAAACAAGCTCAGCCGTACGGATGACCGCAAATCCTGGAGGTTTTTGTTAAAATTTGCTGGTTTAGCAATTGAAAAAAGACTGTAAACCATTTAAGGGGACGTTTTACCATTTAACATGCTATCTTTATAGAACACAACAGTAGCTATTTTAAAACTGCAGCTTTTGTCTTTGCCATCCCACTTCCTGTCACTCTTCTCTGTCCTATCCATCAATTAAAAAGGCTATGGCATAAATCCCAATGCCATGGCGTATCCCAATAACAATACCCAATACAGTTTGAATCCTCTCCACTTCCTGTTTCTCTCCTCTGTTCTGTGCAAAAATAATGATCCCAAAAGATTTTTCATATAATAAAACTGGAGATTTGGGTTCCCTCAGGAAGTGACAGAAGGTGTACCTGGTCGCTTAAAGCTGATATTAATACCTCATTTTAAGATCCTGGTATCCTGGTATATTTTGCCATTTGTGGCGTATGTGATGGAAATTAAATTCATTTATTTAGGTTTTATTTAATCTTTAAAGAACACTCCACTTTTAACTGAAATGCTACTGGTCCAATAGGATTCAATGATCTATGCTTAGCTATGCTACAACTGTTAAAAAAAGTGCAAAAGGTCCATTTTTTGTGTTATAAATCATCATCCCAGTCTGGTGCTTTTTACTAACTCCGCCCACTTTTAACTTCACATATTTCTCTTTTAAAAGCCTGTGTGTCATGGACAGTATGGCCATTGTTTTATTTATACACTCTGTGATAACACCCAATTTTGAGGCTGAGATTCGAGCGGTTTGTATGTATCTTCCCCTATTGTACTGACTTGCTCTTGACAGCGCTTTGCGAGACTTTTACATTTTTTAAACTAAAACATGCTTCTGTGGACAATTTAAACAAACAACAACAAAAAAAACATTTTTTAGTAAAAGAAAAAAATACATAAAAATATCACCACACTTGAATACATGGCCAGAAATCATTTTTTACATCCGGGTCACGGCACCAATTTGATCCTTATTCATTTCTATTGGTTGCAGCTCTGGACGAGATTCAAACAGAGGATTCCAAACGAATAAACAAAGAGATTGCATTGACATGAGCCAATATTCTGGACTAAATAGAAGCGTATCTCCTTTGTTACACGGTTGAACTTCCATGACCATTTTTTTATACCGTAATGTTTGCTGATCAGAGTTTTACGGGAGTAGACGAAGCCAAACCGTGTCTCTTGTGAAGGTGCTTTGATGCATACAAGCCACAGAACAATGAAATCTCACATTCACGTTTAAGACCCAAGAAGGTTTTGAGGCTGAGCAAATGATAGACTTTTCCCTTTGAGGTGAACCAACACTTCAACTTTGTGAAATGACCAGCAGTGCTGTCGCAGATCCACGTGATGTTTGTCTCACGTCTTTGTTTTCATTCTCTCTCTCTCTTGCAGGGATGACCGGAAAGGACTAATGGTGTCAGTTACGAGTCACTTTTCCTCCAGCAGCGAATTACGGGACCAACAACTTTCAGAGAAACAACAGAACACAACTACTGAGATTATGTAAACAAACATGTACACGCTACAGAGACTGACTTATTGCACAAGGTGCAGGTTAGATAGAAGGATCTACTACCTTAACAGTATACCTTATAGGACCAATCTTGCTCTTCTGCTTCACAAGCTCTTGTGCCGCGTGCTTGTGGGTCGTGACCTTTCTGCCTTCGGCCTGCACATCTGCATACTACACACAAACACAAATCGATGGGACCAATGCAAATATGTCTGCACTACACGAATTTCACTACTGACAAATGAAGTCTTTCTGCAGCAATCAAAATGTGTACATAGAAATTTGTGGGGAACTTGTGTAGACAATGACATATCGGAACGATCGGGAGGGTGGGACTGGGTCAATGTGATCAGAGCAAAGAATCATGGGAGGTGTGGTAGATATAGTCAAGAGGAGTCTCGGAGGGTTTGCTCTCAGCCTTGAATCTGAGTCCAGTTATACATAGTTGTTCATCTTTAATATCTACGAAAATAAATGAGCTGAGGTGCAGGACGCTCGTCCTACGCTGCACTCCTCCCTAAAATTACTGAGTATAGTTTATCACAGAGAAGCTGTAGGTAGAGGTTTTTTATTTTTAGACTCGTTAGTTATTTTCTTTCTTTTTAAAAATCGTGGATGAATCGAGAAGTTTCATGAAAGTAAAAAAACAACAACAACATTTAAAATGTATTTCATTGTAAATATCATGCTTTTAAAATGAAGGTCAAGATTTGGGATATTATCGTTATTATTTAGGGAAAGTGATTTCTATTATGATGTTTTTGCAATTAATTTATCAATTTCCTGACGTTTTCTAAATTATTTATGAAGATAGAGAATCGTTGGCGCACGCCGATGGATCTATGTATTTTTAGACATTTTATTTACAGATTTTTCTTTAATGAACAATCACTAATATTATTATTATTATTATTATTATTATCGTATTTATTTTCTTCAACTGTTGTTTCACAATCTGTCAATTTAAAAAAAGTGAATAAAATTTCAAACTATATTGTGGTGTTTCTGTGTGAAATTACTTGCGTACATGAGTGTGTTATGGTACGATCACGCTGTCGTGTAGAACTTTATCAGAAAATTGAAGATTGCTGACAGTTGGTATCTTCCTTTTGCGCATCCTAGTCATGTGATGTTTGATGTAATTACACATAGCACCAGTGGTGGGAGCTATGGTGCAGACCTCACCCTTCACTCCACCTTGACCTAAATAAGCTTTATTTGTGTTTCTAGATTCTGAGGAGACCGTTGAATGATCTCTGATGTTGTACTTAGCTCATGTGCAGTATTTTCAATTCATTGGGAGATCCCAGGGGCGCAAACTTGTGGAAAAAAAAGCAAAAAATGTTTCGTGCTCTCAGAAAGTCAAATGCATGTATAAATAGTAAAATGTAGCCAAGCAGCAACCTCCTACTTTCCCACTTGATGCGTAACTGGAAGTGACAGATCCCACAGTTCATCGACTGACCACTGGAGGCTGAACTGAGCAGATCACCATTGACTGGCAAAATTTCATTGTATAAAACCTTACGCTTGTAATTTTGCGTCATAACCTCTGCGTACGCCGGGATCTGTAGTGCACCTTGTCAGTACAGGATCCGTGCAGGCCACGCGATCATTTCGGAGGCTATACTGATTAAGTTACTAGTTAAGGTTCAGGATTATGGTTAGGACTAGAGCTGGTGTTGTACCAAATTCTGACCCTACCTTCCGAACATTGCAGTAGAAATCAAGACTCATCAGCCAGACATTTTCCAATCTTCTAATGTCCAGTTCAATATTTGTATAGTTTCCTGTTTTAAACTGACAGGAGAGATACTTCTGCAGGTGAAGCCCATCTGCCTCATGGTTTGATGTGTTCAGAGAGGCTCTTCTGCATGCATTGATTCATTGTAATGAGTGTTTTTTTTTTTTTTAGTTAATATTGCCTTTCTATCAACATCAACAAGACCAACTGAACTGTGACCCACTGGATATTTTCGGACCCCACTAGATCAGCAGTTTCTGAAAAACCCAGACTCCTGGTCAAACAGCTAAATGTACTGAGTTGTGATTGGCTGATTCGATATTAAGCAGCAGCTCGACGGTGTACCTAATAAAGTGGCCAGTGAGTGCATGCTTCATGTGTATACAATACTGTCCCAGCAAGATCAATAAATTCATAATACGGTGATAATGTCAGCTTCATTATTTATTTTTATTACTACAATCTCATGATAAATACAATAAAAGAATTATTCACAGCTAAAGATTTATTTAAATCTTTCTATCTGGATAGATTCGATGCAGTACTTTGAAGGACACGTCTTTAATTGTAATATTTATGCAGAATTATTCCACGTTTCAATCCGAGGCAACGTCAATCAGCATCAGCAACATCATCTTCATGTGAGCTTTCGTCATAACTCACATGTGTTACACGTCATCATCGTCCCCGCCCTTCAGATGTCGCACTCGTCCTCTCTTTTTGGCCCTCCTCCTCTTCTCTTCTGTCTTTCATTCGCCTGGCTTTTATCACACCCGGTTTAACTTCGTTTAGACTCTTCCAACTCAGACATGTGAAGCGAAAAGTGCTCGAAAGTGTTTTCACCTCGAGAGTACGAGCGCCGCGGAGGGATACGCCGAACACCGGAGGAGTTTGGACGCCCGCCTGAACGACAAACTTTCCGTGCCGTTTTTTCTGTGTCACGGGGATTTCGGGAAACTATGCAGAAACACTGGATTATGGATTACAAGGAAAATTGTACAAATTGCCCCGAATAACTTTGAGTGTACTCCCACTTTCACTAAGTCCATCTCATATCCTCTTCTCACGCGCTCACACCCTTGTGTTTCGCACTACTTTGAAAGTAAGTACCGTTATACGCCGCGGAGCTTCTTCCTGGATCACCATTGCCGTTTATAATGTTGTTTCAGTATATTTAACTTCATACTTTTCACCTTTGTATGATTTAACAGGTGCTTTTTTTGGTTTGGGACAAATACCTGGCTTCATTACCTCAGTTGTTTGATGTGCGGGGCCTACATAGGAACAGACAAAATGGGACTAACCTACGCTTAACGGTTTTAACGTTACATGCTTGGATTTTGTAACGAGTGTACGTTAATCTCATAGTGACACAGATATTGACTAATTTCCTCCCTAACTCGTTTCAGAGTCTTATAAGGCATTAAGAACAGAAAAGCTGCCTATACGCCTTGTTTTGAGGGGAGGGTTACAGGTTTTAACGGTTTAGTGAGGATTCGCTTGTAACCGTTGCTAAAATGTAAGATAAATTTGTGTTAAAATGTAAGATTTCAACAGCCGCTTTGTTCCATTTCAAAGTGTCGTGTGATATTTTGATAGACTGGGGGACCACTGAACTCACATAAAAAAAAAAAAAACTAAAGCTAATGTTTCGCTAATCGTTTATCATAAACTATAGCAACTTCTGATTATCGTCTCGCGTTACACTCGAGGGCTCTCGCGCGTGTGTATGACGTCATCACGCAGGGATGGACGTAGTTGGAGAGATGCGTTATCAATGTTTTTAGTTCCATGACAGTTGCTATTATCCAGGACCGAATTCTTCAAGGAAGATAAAAGTGACCTCCAACTTAGATGTGGCGTAAATGTGTGTGCGATATTATAATTACAATTCAAGTGTTTTTGGTGAATCACTAAGAATAAAACTAGCTCTTATCGGAGTGCTGTTTGTCACATCACAAACCTTAGAAGTTCTTCTCTTTGCCGTCTGTGTTGCACTTTCAAGTGAAGGGGTGTCCCAATTTTTTGATGACGCTTAATCAAAGGGTTGTATAGCCCTTCTATGGAAGACTTCTATGCAAAGGGCTTATGTGGCTACCAATGTGACCTAAGAGACCCGCAGATGTCATTTTGTTTTAAAATGACAAGAAACACAATTTTATGTTTGATTTTTATATATAGGCCAGAAAAAGTAGAGTAGCCTAGTAGTATTAATGTTACACAGTTGACGAATGTATGGCAAGTCCAAGTTTCAATTTCAATCACGTACCATTGATTCATTCGTTGATCCTTCAAAGCCATTTGTCTGACTTCTATGGCATCCTAGTCCTGAAGGGTTTAAATCAAGGGCTCTGCAGCCTTCCTAGGGACGGTTCGGACCACACTTCTTAACAAAGGACCTATATTGTCGCAGATGTAACCATAGAAACCTGTGGTTAGTAGTAATTTGTGATGTATACGTTTTATAATTACAAAAAACATTGTTTTATGTTGGATTTATATGTCCATATATATATGTCTCTGTATTTTTAAGGCCTGTTCACATCGACCCAAATTGGGATTTGCACGTTGGCTTCTCAGCATGCATGCAAACACTACACGGAACGATTAAAAACACCAGAAGAGTGATGCTTAAATGTTAGATTTGTGGTGGTTAATAACACTCAAAAGAAATGCTCCATTTACAAGATAAATGGTTGTGCCATAGGGGTGTAACGGTACGCTAAAATCGTATTCGGTTCGGTACAGTGTCTTGGAGAGCTCGGTTCGGTTCATTCGGTTCGGTACAAAACAATAAGAACTTACAAAATCTTTATTTTGAAAAGCTGTCAATACACAATAGAATTCTTGCATAAAATAAATAAAAGTGACACATTTGGGTGATATTTTAAATAAGTTGCACTCTTTTTAAAGAAATACACATTTTTTAAATGAAAAATGAAATACTGCAACTAGTTAGGACCTGAAAACTTTTAACACTAGCAACAGCTTCAGCTTGTATATCACTATTCAAGTTTTAAGTTTTTGGCTAAAAAGATTAACCTATCCACATTTTCTGAAGAGAGCACAGATATCTCCAGCAGTAGAAAATGTTAGATGTGTTGCCTGCCCGATCTCCGTGGAACAATGTCGGCATACAACTTTAAATTTATCCACTCGTCTATCCCCGTTATGTATTTTAACAGAGAAGCCAAAGTGTTCCCAAACAGGAGACCGTAGTGAGGTGGGAGAGTCTTCAAGCTCTAGCTTCTCTTTCGCTGTTGCCATTTCTCACACCTACTTGTCTCGTACACTCTACTGTGCGTCACTCAATAACGTCCGTGCGGAAACCGTTACACCCCTATTGTGCCACGATTGTATATGACACATGCAACAAATAATTCCAGCAAATCAGTGAAAACTGATCAGTCTGTGATCAACAGGAAGTTGTTGTGCTTTTCTTTCCAATCAATGAAATGTATGACCTTGCCCCTTAAAGTACAAGTCAAATCAAATCATGCCATGACAAAAATATGGCGGAAAAGCTTCATAAACTCCTCTCAACATTCACTACTCTGGAACAGAACGTCTCTCAAGACTCAGCTCTCCGACCTTTACTTTTGCATTCTATAAATGTGACCTCTGGCATGTAATCCGTAATCTTTCTTAAAATGTATTTATTTTTCCCAAAGTGTGTCAAAAGTAATGAGTCACAGATTGGTTCGCAAGCAGCAGCAGCTGATTTCCATAGTTTGGGTATTTGCAAACCAAACAACTCTTCAAAGCCGAGCGTGAGCGCAAACAACGCTGCTGTTCGAAGTCCATCTGTTTTGGTTTTGCAATGGAATTGTCCCGAAAGTCGGTGAGATTTCTGAGGCTGTCTCTGATTGCTGACAGTGACGGATAATAAACCATTCAAAGTACCTCCTGGGTTTTTAATCAATAATTAATTCTAGAATCCTTGATGGCGTCAAATGCACTGAGAATTCCTTCAGTGACATCCCTGATGTATTCAGGACCGGCTCTGATAACATCCAACATCTCTGTTATCTTAGCTTTTAGCTCATTCGTTTGCAGAGTTGCAGAGCAAGGAAGAGTATCTGACTCTGTCCAGCTCCGGTCTATCCCCGGCAGACAGGTGACACTGCAGTCTTTCAGCTCATGCCAGCCAGTGACAATGGCCATGATCTCATGCTGACCTCTCAGAATGACTCTATTGAGCCGGAGCAGGCTTTGGTGGGCTGGCGCCCGTCCGCTCCGGCTGTGTCACTGAGTGTATGTGCATAAGCTGGGGCCGCTGTGTTAAGTGTTTGTTCTACACCAATCAGAACCAAGGAAGGGAGATGAATGAGAGTTCTTATTTAGTTACGGAATCATACGTAGAGTCAGAGGCGAGGGTGGTGGATGACACGAGTGTTTACAAAGGGACGGGCAGCTTTTAATAAAGGTATACAGCCTCCCTCAGTGTCAATTCTAATCCATTCGGGAAACTGTTGACAAAGCTTTGTAAATAATGTGTCCAAACGCACACTCTGACTCAACAATGGTGTGCAGTGTCGTCGTCTACGAGGAATTATTTGAAGACATCGTTGGGTGTGAGGTGCTTTGAGGACGCCACTTTGTTTGTGAAGGTGGTTTCCCATTCTCTAGGTTTGTTTGCATTGTTTAGCGTGATTTTTATTTGACTTTCCTGTTGGTCAGAGCACTTTTAATTTACAATATGATTACTTTTTCCACGCCAATTTGTTACAATGAAGTCCTCTGACGCAAGACTAGCAATAACATCTTTATTTATCAACGATCACAATAGTGACAAAACGTAACATAAAAAAACTCTATATGAAACTAAATTCTGTCATTTAAACATTTAAAGTTAACAGGATACACTTGACGTAATAACGGTCGTTACCAGAGGTCGTTTTTTTTTTTTTTACTTATTTATATCTTATTTGCACAATTGCTCCAATTGAGGGCCGGTCCAGACAATCATTTGATTATTTTATTGATTCATTTATTAAGAGATTTTATGTTTTTTTTTTTTTTTGTTTTTTGCAAAGAACCAGATTCTAAAAATGAACATTTTGACAATTTCCAAGTTAACTGTTATTTCTTTGTAATGTGCAGAAAGAAACTTTTCACTGCATACTGAAACGCTCCACTGAGCATCTAAACAACCGAAAATAATTTATTTATTTATTTCTTTTTAAAGTTACGTCTGTGTTCTTCTTCATTAGGATGTTGTCCCGGCTGAGCGAGTGGTTCTGGAACGAGAGGCTATGGTTCCCTCAAGGGCTGGGCTGGAAGGATCTGGAAGACAGAGACGGCCTCGTCTACGCCAAAGCGTCTGACCTTTGGATGTCTCTTCCCCTCGCTCTCGGCTTCCTCATCATTCGACAGCTCTTTGAGAGGTTTTTATATCAATTTTTATGAATTAATGTTTTTTCTACTTGTGACATTTCGTTGTAGAGGTTTCGTTTTCTTGTGTGCACTTACATTTTAACAACCTTTAGCACACTGTACTCGTTTATAAATTCTGTTAATTAGCCATTTGGGTTTTACTGCCAGAAATCACCATTGCTCTGTATCTTTAATGAGATGCATTCTAAGATAATGTGGATTTTCATTCAAGCACATCGACGTACAGGACAGAGTCCAATTAATCAAAAAAATCTGTTTATTATCACCCAACCCTTGCATTGAGCCCCGTGAAGCCGTTCCTTCCTGAAATTGTACGTTATCTATTTCCGGGAGATTGTTTAATCTTGTCAATGGCTGGTTACCCAGTGTTTTTGTATTTTTACCAACATATTTGACTTTATAAATAGTTTAATGTTTCATTATGTAGTTAGTAAAAGCTCTGAAAAGGCAACGAAGCACTTACAGCATCAGCACAGTATTGGATTGCAGTTTTACACAAGCTGGGACACAGTTTGTTCTACATGAGCTAACCTTGATTAATTTGCCTAATTCAAAGAAAGGAAATAAATAGTGTTGTGTTGGCTATTAGATGGTGTCTTTGTTTACCGCCATAACAATTTATGTAAGTGGCGTACAGTTAAAAAGCTACTAGAGGGGGCCTCGTTTGCTTTTTTGCATAAACGACGCACATCTTTCACACCAACTTTCACAAAATTCAGAAATAAGCGAGCGTACAATGCAATAACTGGAAACAACCAAAATGTAATGCGGAAAGTAGGACGTTTACTGTTCAATTATTGGAACATCAGCCAATCAGGGAGCTGTTGTTAACGTCCTTACACAGAACTCTGGTTTCTCTGTGTAGTTTCTCCTTATTTATTTATTAAAATACTGTTTTTCCTTTGTAGGACGGTGGCTATTCGTCTGGCTGCAGCTTTGGGTGTAAAGGAAAAAGTCAGAGTCCGAGCAGAGCACAACCCAATGCTGGAGTCCTACTTCAGGATCACTAATAAAAATCCCAAACAGGTAAAAATCACTCGATTAATCTTTAGCTTTTTAAAGATTAAACCTTTTAACCTCTTACTATATGATGTTAACATAGAAGTTTTAAGATGAATAAATCTAAAACTTTTGATTCAAAAAGAAGCTGCACACAAAGTGCTTTTGCCAGATATAAAAACCTTTAATTACAGTGTAGTTCGCTACAAAAAATGGATTTAAAAATATAAATATTAATAATTATGGTTCACATTCTGAATTGTATTGTTTAAAATATTTCCTCTGGATTTTCTAGATTCGAAGGAAGTGAGAAGAGTAGTTTTATTTAATTATTATCACTTTTAAACATTTTTTCATTTAATTATTCTAAACAAAAAGGTAAACAAAAGAAGAATAAAGTCAATATTTTGTCATTGAACCAACATCAATTCATAAAGTATGATCCTGTCGTGAACTGAAACAAAAACAGCTATGTAGGAGGCGCATGACGATTTCAAAGCGGTTTTTTTTTCAACATGTGCTGTGTACTTATGTGCTTTATGCGTCTGTCCTGCAGGCTGATATAGAGAGTTTATGTAAGAAATCCGGCTGCTCGGAAAGACAGATCCATAGATGGTTCCGGAGACGCAGGAATGAAGAGCGACCAAACCAGCTGAAGAAATTCAAAGAGGCCAGGTAACAGATCCACCTCCTCTCACAATTTACGATTCATCGGCTCTCGGAAACCAACTGACCTCTTAATTAATGTGGGATAAATAGATGCTTCTAATCTGAGCAGAACATGGCAAAAAGTACCTTTTCCATTAGGTGGTAGGAACCCACAGGAGAAACGGTACGTCGTTGTTGTTGTTGTTGTTGTTGTTGCTGTTAAAAACAATCAAATTTGGCTAATTTACATTCACTGACTAACTAACGGTGGATGGATCCTTTCATGTGGCGTTTCATCATTTATCGTCTCACGCTTCAACCAAAAAACTCATTTGGTTCAGTGTTGCATTAGAGCAGGGGTCGCCAACCTGGTGCCCGCGGGCATCGCGTCGCCCGCAGTGACCATATCAGTCCGCAGTGACCATATTAGTTCTAAAAATAGAACTAATCACGAACTATCACTGTCTAAAATTTGATTAAATTGTGTTGCCATTCTTTTTGAATTGCATTTACAGTGATGTAAATTAAAAACAAAACGTATAAAAAAATATAGAAACCTTTTAAAAAAATCAAAGTAGCAGAGTTCGCTAATACGAGAATAAGGCAGAGGTCAGTCTAATGCGCATGACAAACTTAGCCTTGGTCTTGAGCGTTGCAAAGACGAGGATACGAAAGCGGTTTCTACCCACATAAAAATTGCGGAAAAAAGGAAGCAAACGTATTATTTTAATAGTGAATGGGAGGAAGAATTCTTTTTCTAATGTGAAAGAAAAGTGTGTGTCTGTCTCATTTGCGGTGCGACTGTGGCGACAGCAAAGCGACATAACGTTGAGAGATACTTCAGCACTTGTCACAAAAGCTACGATGCTAACTACGCACCCGGCAGCGCTTTACGAACAGAAAAAGCTTGCGATTTAAAAGCAGCTTTGGCCATACAGCAGTCTTTTTTTTACAACGCCAGTGAAAAACTCTCAAAAAGCCACTGAAGAGTTGCTGTATCAACTTACATCCCAGATTACAGTACTCTGGTGCCAGTGATGCCAGTGAAATGTCAGTGCCATGGCAAAGATAGAATGATATAAATGAATGATAAACTGTTACAGGTGTGTTACTAAGTTTAACAGACATGATTTGTTTTAATGGCTGCAAATGTATTGATTAGTAAAAATGTGTTAAGATTTATTCTAAAATTAATTGATTTTTGTTAAAGCTTAGATTATTGATTATTTGTACAAACATGGTGCAGAGTTCATTATTTGATAAAAACTGAAAGCATCTTGAAAAATTGGACGTGATTTCCTGCAAAATGTTGTGGAAGTTATCATTTGAAAATTAAACAATTGGAAAGGTAAATAAGAAATAAAATATTGCATGTTTAAGTTTATCTGTTTCCTACCCTGTCGACGGATTCTGAATCTTTATTGATAAATTATTAATCATTAACAATCAGCGTCCTCACGTAGAATGTCATTAATATAAAATTAAAGGTGAACTGTGCAACTTTCTGATTTCAGAAGTGTGTTATCAAAGTGGTAGCCCTTTCATTACTCAGTGCCCTTGAAGTAGCTCTCAGCTTCAAAAAGGTTGGCGACCCCTGCATTAGAGGAATGTTAAAAGTTTGGTGCAAGTCAACACTTTTAACTCAAGATTGAAATTACATCGGAGTTCATTGCTCTTCTTTAAATCAAAAGCACTTAAGCCCTGTTAACTTAAGTCTGTGGTAATACACACAAAGCCATGCTTCCCTGTCGATAGTGCTTGACTTGTATTGAGCCTGAAGCATCCTTTAAATGGGTTTGTTTTCAGCTGTAAGTAGGCGCTAGTCAAGGGTTAGGGGCTGCTCTTCATTATTGGGCTTCTAATAGTCGTGTTTGTCGTGCCTGGTTTTTGTCATTGTCTGTTGTAAAGATGTATCGATTATTTCCTTGAGTGCACAGTGGTGAAATGATGTTCTGAATCTAATAATCCAGTTTCCTAAAAAACGATGTGCATTTTCTTACAGTTGGAGATTTACCTTTTACCTTCTTGCTTTCATTGCTGGCCTTGCTGCGCTCATCGACGTGAGTCTATTCTTAAGCTTTTCCCTTTATTAAATGAACTTTTTCAGGTTCTTGCTTTACGTTTATACATCAACATTGTAAATGAAAAAAAAAATATTACATTATTTCATTCAATTGCCCCCAAACGTGTCTTCAGGCAGTGTTGGAAGAACAGATTCTGTGTTACCATCCCCCAAGAGTTAACCACCCATTTGGGGAAGAAGTTAAATTGGTGTGATTTGGATTTGCCCAGTCACAGGGGGGGAGGGGAAGAATGATGAACCAATCCGTTCGATTGTTTTGATCTTTAAAGCTGCGTGGATGTCTTACTAAAAAGTTGCAAGAAGTACAAAGCTGGAACTGTACTTGAAACGTTGCAATCTGCACAGATTCCCATGCAGCTTGTCTTTGTAGATCCTAATCAATGTAAAAATGAGCGCATAGAAAAGCCCACCCCGCTCTCATGTCTCATTTACATATGCCTAAATATGCTAATGAGCAACGGAGCGAGAAAGTCAAGCAAGAAGCTCAACTTTTTAAAAACAAGTTAATCATTTTATTTGGAAGTTGGTCTAATGCAGTCAGTGTTATAAAAACTATCGATATGACGTAGAAAAAGGGGCGGGGTTCAAAAATGGAAATGCTTATGTGCTATTTCTAGTCGTCAAAGGTATATAATGAATTAAAAGTTGCACAAACCCCTTTAAAGTGGCAGAAATGGTGACTCATAAAATTTCACGTTCAAGACACACTTCATTTTCAGGTTTCTATGTCTATCTGAAACGTTCCTGTCAAATAAATGCATTTCCATCAGATTTTTTGTTGTTGGTTTTTATGGTGCAATCACAGATCACAGTTCAGTGCTAGAGCGATAGATCTAACTAAACATGGACGTGCTGCTTCCCGTCATCGCCTGTATTAGTCACCAAAAATAAGTCAATGAGCATACGCCAGACATAAAGCTTGCATGGAGAAGAGCACTTTCTCACGTTCTTTTAATTGTTCGGAAATTTCTGCATGAAAGCTGATGTGCGCCAAACAGTTTCTGCACAAATCATTGTTTGTTGTGATTACTTCATTTATTTACTGAAAAGCTGAGCAATTTTTCATTTTGATGTGCGGAAAAAACAAACCGATTGTACTTTTTTTTTTTTTAGATTTTATGAGGTTCCTTCTGTACTAAGCAGAATTTTGATCGCAACATTTGTCTCACACTAAGTTTTATTTGCCCTAAAGTGACCTTGAGTATCTCAAAAAGGCCAGAACTTAAATAATTGTGTCTGAGAAATTGCAAGTCTTTGTCCCGATATTCTAGTCCTCGTTGACGGATCTCTAAAGAACTTAAAAAGTGCTCATTTAAACTATAATAAAACTACTTTCCCTTGTTGGTTGATGTTTCTGCTTTTGTATAGAAGAACCCAGAGTAAATGTCATGGTTTAGATGAAAGCGAGTGTTTTTGCTGTCTTCCCTCGTCTGAACTGAGTTTTGAGGTCATTTCTAGCTGGTGTAATCTCATACTTGTGACCTGCATTGCTTTTGTTGAGATGAAATGTGAGAGCAACCTTGTCATGGCTCCGCTTCTCTTCCTATTGTTTGAATTCTCCAGAAACCCTGGCTCTACAAAATGGAGGAGATGTGGGCAGGTTTCCCCGTTCTGGTAAGAATATTTCATTCTTGTTTTTCTTCTTATGTCTAACTTTTTATTGAAAACATGTGCAGATATGATAAACTGATGGCCAAATTACATTAAAGTTTCTATTTATTTTCACCCTAATTTTATAAATAAATCAGTTCGAGGGCCAAAAGATGTGTGTCTTTCCAGCGGTGACATGATGTTTTTAAGGAAGCTGTACTTCTAATAGAGAGTCAGCGAGGCCAGACTCTAAGCTGATGGGGGACTGTCCGTCTTTCTCAACTCTGACCGATTAGGCTTCCATTAATAATCGTAAGTTATGAAGTGTCATGCCACCATGAACCAAGAAAAACGATTGGCAGTGGTCATCTGAGGGTACTTAAGTTTTAAATACCAGGTGGTTCAAGCATTTCCAAGCACTTGCGATGATGCGCTAATCTATGCTATCCCCTTCTGATTTGGAAGTGCTTGTTCATGCTTACATCTCATGAAGAATTCATTGCATCTTGGCTCGTTCTTAATACTGTTTGTGCAAAATGTTAACAGGAAATGCTAGCATCCTTCATTTGCTCTCCATCCCCATTGGTATTAGTTATACGTCACTATTATTGCACCATAAGGCTTTAAATGGTCTGCTACTCAATTATCTTTACTGAGCTCCTGTGGGAGTACCACTGAACGCCACACTGCTAGCGCTGTTTGCTGAGTGGATGCAGGCGGCGCTAGTTCTAAGATCCTCATATAAATGTGGATGCGAGAGAAAAAACAAACAACGGAAGATCTTTAGCAGGTTGCTGAACAAATGGAGCGGTGCTCATGCCCAAAAGCCACGTAGCCGCAAAAACTGGAACAAATAAGAAAACCTCTCAAAATAAACCAGTGGTTCTCAAAGTGGGGGGGGGGCGCCCGGGCGCCCGGCAGGGGGGCACACAGGCACTGCAGGGGGGGCGCAGATCATCAGCAGATGAGAAGAAAAGAACAAAGTTTCTACAGCCAAAGTTTTGAGTGTCTAAACAAAACAAAACGAAAACAGAAAAAAAACTACATTTCCCACAATGGCTTTGGCTACGGTAGCCACAAAGCCATACTCACAAGTGAAAACTGCAGAGCTGCCAACTCACACACTGAACGTAAGAATCACGCATTTGAGTGATCTCTCACGTCACACCTCCGATTTCTCACACTAAAATACATTTCAAGATGTGAAATGGGCGGAGCTAATAGCTGTGATCTGTTTCTTGAGCCTGACGATAAAAGATGATGATCGAAACGCAGCGTCTTCAGTCTGTGAGGGTTTTTTTTTGCTAAACAAATGACAAAAATGCTATTTTTTTAATTCACTTGGAGAGTTTGATCCTTCATTAATGGAGTTATGTGGGTTTTCATAAACTGACAAAAATCAAAAGGATTTATAATAAAACAAGAAGCATACAATTGTTTCTATGCAACTGAATTGTCACTTGAATAAGTTATAAATAATGAGTTATTTAACATTAAGGAGTAGTTACATTTATTTTAATTATAATAATTATTATTTTACATCCGGGGGGGCCCCAGATTCTTTTAAGGGTTTAAAGGGGTGCGCGACCAACCACTGAGATAGACACAGCCATAAGAAACCTCTAATTGAGAACGAGCAACCCTGACTTTTAAATCTTTCTCAGAAATGCACGGTTAAATGAAAACAATGCATGGGGGTGAACCGTGTAGAAAACACTTAAATATTTGGGTCTGTGTGGACTTACTCCACTGTTTACTTCTCCTTCAGTTATACTGGGGGAAATTAGTAAGGTGTCTTTGGTTTGAAAAATGAAAAGTTCAGATGTTTAAATCTTTTAGACCCTTGACTTCTGCTTTAACTGCACAATAAATTTATCTCTGCAGGGATTATCAGTTGGGCGATCAATCGGTTGAATTATTCCTGATCAACGTTACGAAACTGGAAATAGTTTTTTCTTTGTTACGGCCTGGTGTTTTTCTATTTGGTGCAATACTTTGTGTATATAAACATTAAAAGTAACTTGAACTGATTTTGTTTTCTCTTCAGACGCTGCTGCCCTCACAGTACTGGTACTACATGATTGAACTGGGGTTTTACATGTCGCTCCTCTTCAGCGTAGCGTCAGATGTCAAGCGAAAAGTGAGTGTTTCAGTCCATACGAATAATCAACTTAACCCTTCGCTCATTATTCCAAAAACTCTTTAATTTCCACTAATCTTGTTCAACCGGGTCCGTGGAAAAGACAAGACGAACTCTTTATTGTGTAGGTTATTGACGCACAAGGAGCAAGCTTGTTTTAAAATACGTTGGGGTCCATTCATTTGCTCAAAGGCTTGAAGGAGTTTGGTTGGAAAGAAAAAGATACGCAACTGATGCAACGCCACTGGTGATATTTTCAGGAAGTGAATTTTAATTGGTCACTGATTTGAGCTCATGCTTTGTTTAATCAGTCACATAGTGCAGGGCGCATCCTGAACTTTGACTGAAGCCTCTGCAGATTCATATTTTTATCTTGGATAAGAGCTGATGAAGGAGGGTTTGTGATGCAGAATCTATCAAAGCTGTAGTCTACTGGAGGAAGGAACTGAGCGGTTTTCTGATGCACTTCTATAAAACTCATCGTGCTCACTAATCATTACACTTTTATGAAGACGTGTAAAGTGGATGGTTTCCTTCAATCGTAAATAGCTTTACAGGATTCTGGTAAAAGCTGCTTTTAGACAATATTTGACACTTAATTTACATTTCACACAGCCCTAAATAAATGCATTTTTAGTCATATTTTACAAAAATACATAAAATAGGAATATTTTTTGAGAAACTTGTAATTCGGAGTGAAACTTTTTTTTATTTCCAAATTAAAATGAATTACGTCTTTTACTTATTTTAGTCTCAACATTTTTACTTTCTTCTAAAAAAAATTTATCTCAAAATTTTAACAAAAAAAATATTATTTTTAACAGTTTTAACCTATTTTAATAAAAAAAAATTAGTTTTTTTATTCTAAATTTTTTACTCCCAATTTAACCTTTTGATCTATAATTTTCTAAATTTTAAGCCATTTTTTTTAACCTGGTGGAAATGGGTTATTGATCATTGTATGGAAACTAAGCTTTACAATGTTTTGATCAGCTATTGAAGAACGTTTCCATCTGCGTGAAGACCGTAAAGCTAAGAAATCAAGGGTCTAGTCACATCCACCCATTCACTAATAATACACCGCAAAAACCTACCAAACCAGAAGCAGAGCGGAATATTCTGCATATTTCTGATTGATCCTATTATAGATTTTCTACTCTCACAATCAAAGCCTCGTAATCGCCATCTCTTTCCAGGACTTTAAAGAACAGATTGTGCATCATGTTGCCACCATTCTGCTGATCAGCTTCTCGTGGTGTGTGAACTACATTCGGGCGGGAACGCTCATCATGCTGGTGCACGATGCGTCCGACTACCTGCTCGAGGTAACAGTAGAGCCCTCAAATCGGCCTCAGAAAAGCTAAAGCGCCTGAGCTGTGCAAAGATTAATGCTGCTAGCAAACATTAGCTTTATCATGTAAACCATCAATGTTAATGTGTATTTTTGTATTTAATATGGTAACCAAATCAGCAGGTGTTCAATGTGAAGCGACGCTTTGGTAAATAATTGATAGTTCATGGATTATTTTCGGCTAATGGTTCTTTTGGATTGCTTTGAAGTGGCATTAATGTGATTAACAAAAGGAGGGTCACAAAACATAGTGAGAAATTGCAGCTTAAATCCAGATGGATGAAAACAAGGCAGTCTTGAAATGCTCAATTCTGAAGCATATTAGAGATTTACATCCGTCTTCTTGCAGTCAGCAAAGATGTTCAACTACGCTGGCTGGAGAAAAGCCTGCAACTACATCTTCATCGTCTTTGCCGTGGTCTTCATGATCACCAGACTAGTCATCTTCCCATTCTGGTGAGTTGAGCAATTTTCAGTTTTATTATTAAATCTATGAATCATTCATTTTGTCTTGACCCACTTTGTGTTTTCCTCATGAGGGATCGAATGCTCTGTTAAGAAATGTCATTCTTTACTTGCGTCGAACATTAAATAAAGCTTTTGTGGTGTTTCAGGATCTTGCAATGCACCTGGGTGTATCCGGTGACCGTGTATCCGCCATTTTTTGGCTATTACTTCTTCAACGGGCTGCTGTTTGTGCTGCAGTGTCTGCACATCTTCTGGGCAGTTCTCATCCTACGAATGGCCATCAAATTCCTACCTGGCAATGTAAGCTGTACAGACGTCAGGTTTTATGATGATGTTGAGGCTGCATTTTAAAAAGTAGGAATAAACATTGATTTAAAAAAAACAAGTTAAGTTTACAAGAGTCACCACATCACAACAGCCACCAGAGGGCAGTTGCTCACTGGGAATGGGAAGTCGCTCACAGTCTTGCATGGACTTTCACCATTGGCCTGAAAGAAGAGACTGTGTAAAAATGACCAAATAAAGTACGTGTTTAAATACTTGGTAAGCAATTATTAATCTCTTAGGTTGGGGCAAAAAGCCCAAACTGAGTGCAGTTGAAGCTTGTTTGGTGCTATATTTTCAGGTTATATTGTGACTGTGCTTTAATTTCACGAGGTTCAAGGCTCAAAGGTTCCGTCTGCACTCTTTAACTCCTTTTTGACTCAAATTGGATGCAATTGGTATTGTTTTTTTGTACATTCAGAAACATAGTTTTGAAGAAAACAGCATTTTATCTTCAAGATGATTGCTTTAATTGGATGTACGGGTGTTAAATGAACACTGCCTCTGTGTTAAATGTAACACTGTGAGTTAAATAACATCTGCCCCGGTATTAAAGGTAAAACTGAGTTAAATGAACACTGTCCAGGTGTTAAATGTAACACTAACAGTGAAATTAACACTACCGCTGTGTTAAATTGTAACACTAAGAGTTAAATGAACACTGCCCAGTGTTACATGTAACACTCAAGGTCAGTTAAACACTGCCTGGTGTTAAATGTAACACTAAGAGTTAAATGAACACTGCCCAGTGTTACATGTAACACTCAAGGTCAGTTAAACACTGCCTGGTGTTAAATGTAACACTAAGAGTTAAATGAACACTGCCCAGTGTTACATGTAACACTCAAGGTCAATTAAACACTGCCTGGTGTTAAATGTAACACTAAGAGTTAAATGAACACTGCCCCGCTAATGAATGCAACACTACTTGAGTTGAATAAACACTACCGCCTCATTGTTTAACACCATTTGAGTTGAATGAACACTGCCTCTGTGTTAAATGTAACACTTTTAATACAAAAAAGCTCACCAGACTCTTTCTTTGTCCCGCCACAGAATATCGTTGAGGACGAGAGAAGCGACAGAGAAGAAACCGACTCCGAAGATGATGAAGAAGAGGAAGATGAGACGAAGAAAAGAACAGCACCAGCGAAGAACGGACCAACGCAAAACGGCCACTCAGTCTTAAACAACAACCACCATCGGAAGACGGAATGAGGAGGTGCACCGCCCGGACCAGACCAACACCAACACACTGTACATGTACGTCTACACAACTCTGATGTTTGGATTGTACATACTTCCAAAAGGAGAGCAAATAGAGCCTCTTTTAGCACGCAGATGTATTTAAAACACTATTAACCTGCGCCTTGTCTTTTTTTACCATTCACAATCGGTTCTAGATGCTTTAAAGTTGTTTACCTGGAAGTTATTCGTGATTTATAAAACAACCAGTGCCTTGATTGTATTTTCGTTCATATGTTTCATTTGTTTTGGGGCATGTTGCCAGATTGACTGGAAAGTTTCATTTATTTGTTTGATTTTGGTTCATTCACTCTCACAAAAGTCACACAATCTGTAGGTCTTCCTCGTGGATGAACGAACTCAACCCAGTCCTGCGACACTACCGTTATATCGAGACCCAAAGACTCTTGGCATTTCAGCGTAATGTTCCACCTCATCGGATTCGTGTGCTGCTGTTTGCATTCATGTCTGTCTAGTTACAGTTTCCAAATATGTTTAATAATGATGTTTGTGTGTATTCTGTGTCACATTCTTAAGTGTCGACGATTTATTTTAATGATTTCTTTTATTAACAGTTTGTTTCTCTTTTATTTAAGGTCCAGATCATTTCAGCTAGTGATAATCTGTTTAGTAGAAAGAAAACCCTGCAGGCGATGTGTTGAAAATTGGTAAAAATCAGTGTTGGGTGCTGAAATGTTCGCCTGTCGAAGGCATTACTGTGGGCTTGTTTTACCAAACGGTTTGACTCAGATTCCATCTTTGTCTTGCAATTGTTGTGTTTTGTCTAAAAACGGTTTGTTTGCTGCTTTACGTGAGCGAAGGAGAGCGTTTAGTTTGCACAAAGCTAATCTTTGGTTCAGTCTAAACCTGTGTGAGGACTTTCAGAAAAGCTTGTTGCAGAAAATACATTGTTTAAGGAGTTTTCACTCTTGCCATGGATCTTTCAAAAGAATGTCGAACATTTAGAAATTACCAGTTTCACACATCTGATTTGGGATTATCAAAGTTTTACAATAATATCAGGGAATTCGGATTATTTGCAATACTGGAAGTCAGAATTGCATTGGGATCTGCTCGAAGTTGAGGAGTACGATCATGAAATCGAAGCCATAGTTTGGAAACCTTTGATCTGGATGGAGTTTCACTGTTTTTGTTTTTCAGATCTACAGTCTCCTAATGGTTTTGTACACAAATGATCATAAACGTATCTCGTGAATTAGAGCGTCTTGCAGAAGTTTATTATTCAATCAATCATGGAAAAATGCAGAGTTCAACATCATGAAGTTTACTTTCCTGCTTTGTTTTTCTGTAACCGTGTGAGAGCCGGTGCCGGTTGCTAAGTGTGCAAAGAGTTCTTGAGTCCCGCGGCTTTACAAAGTTTTCGTAAGTTTCCAAATATTTCCTCAAGTGCCTTATTTGTAATGTATTTTTATTTCATTTCCTGATTGTCAACTTATAACCTTTAGTTTTAAGTACGTGCCCTCCTCTCTGTCACTTTACCTCTGTTTACATCGATTTATCTTCATCTCGAGAGCAACTTCTTATTCAGATCCTGCCAAACACACTCAGATCAGTGTCTAGACTGCCAGTGTTTTATGTTTTCGTGTTGTTATTATCCAGTGATGAAAGATAAACTCTTGTGAATGAGTTGAGATGTGTCCCTCTGTTCTTTTATTCGTATGTATCACAACCACAGGGAATCTCTAGAAAGTCTAAACAACATTGTTTTATTTAGTTATTTTTCCGTATATGATCTTAAGTCTCTTAAATGAAGTGTATCATCTTTTTTTTTTATCTTGTCTAAGAATTACAAAGCCACCAAACTTTCCCAAGATATCCAAACTGGTCTGACTTGGGTTGCTGTATCTGTTCAAAATGGTACCACTGAAGAAGTTTCAGGAAATCACTGGGAATTCTAGGAAATATTCCATTGGGTCAAACTGAGGCCCTTGTAGAAACCTCAAACAGACCACACTTGTGGAGGTCACCAGTCGGTACTTTTGCAACCACCACGCAAAAGTATTTGAACCCGATGCTCTAGAAGGGGTTAAAAATATAAAGGCCATTAAAAGTAAATGGGGAAATGGCAACAAAACAGAGGAAACATAGAGGAATGCAGGATTGTTTGTGCTAATCATAGTAACAAATTACAGCTTGACTACTCCCCGGCAACCAAAATGTTTACCCTAGCAACCAAATTCTCAGCTTCTGTAAATGATAAATACATGGATGTTGGTTTATATAATGTATAGGGATAAAGGGAATATTATATTAGGTCCCCTCCTTGGGAACCTGCCTGTTTACCCCAGCAACCATTTTAGCATATCACTATCTCAGCTTAGGAAAATCATAGAAACATGAAGATTTGTTTCTATGAAACCATTTCTTCATAGAAACCATTTTTTAGCTAAAAGAAAATACTTTTAAATAGCACTTTTAAAAGCACAAACCTTCGCCCCTCATGTTTTTAAATAATAAAGACATCATTCAGTGGCTGTTTAAACAAACTTAATCCATTTGTAATTAAACTCATTGTTCAGATTAAGCGCTTACTTGTTCTGATCGAATTTGATCCGAATGAAAACAATTTTAAAGTGCAATTACTCCGATCTGTTCTCTGATTTGAACTTCAAATCGAGGAAAGCGATTGAGGAAAGAAATTGTCCCTTGCTTTTTCGAAAAATATTTAGAAAGTGTGAAGAAGTTTTTAGATGCAAGCCAAATATTTGCTCGGTTAATTCCAGCGGCTCTTGCTGAAACGCTGATGCGGTCACCTGAACCCGCTGTGTTGAGCCCTAGAGCAGATTTCGGTTAACTGCCACTTTAATATCTCAGATCAGTTACTGACCACGCTATGACTCTTAGCCTTAATGCAGGCTCATGGGCTGAAATCTGATCTCAGATCTGCAATTAGCCTGATCACACACTGGCTGTAATAGGTCCTTGTTTGGTAATGAGGCGCGTCGGTTTTCTGGAGTTAGCCACCGCACGCTTCGGTCCACAACTCTCTGTCCGTGTCTCTGTGATGGTTTGGTCAAAGGGTAAATGTAATTATTTTCTGCATTCTTTATGGTTTATATCAAACAGATCTGCTTGCACGATGGGAGCAGTGGGATGGAGCTGGCAAAGCAGGTGAGTTCCGTTTATTCTTAAACTTCACAGGTTACATGAGATTTTTTTATATTCGGAAAGTGTTCACCCAGCCTCAGTTCGTTTAACTCATTCACCATCAAACAAAAGTAAGGGATACGTCGACATTTCTTGACTATTCCGTTCTGCATCAGGATTCCAACCCGAGATTTTAAAGCAGGGGTCAGGACGGTGTCTGCTGAGGTACAGAAGTCCATCGAGCTAATCCATCTTTTAGGAGATGCTCCGGGAACAGGAGGTGACGTTTTATCTGAGGAATCTTTTATTTTTTTTTTTGAAGGAGATGAAGGCCAAGATTGAAAAAAAAAGCAATTTTTATTTATTTACAACGCAAACGTTCTGTTCTTTTGATATATTTCTTAATCATTTTAATGCAAAAGTAATGTTCTTTTTCTACATTTACTAATACTTTTTAGTGATTAATTAAGTATCTTTACTTCGAAGATAGACATATTTTCTGTAAATTGTTTTTCATCAATACATTATAAATTTGAGCTCTGTAGCAAATATTAATCTAATCTTAACTCATGTTCTAAATATTCTTGGTGCCTATTTAATATTATTAGAAAGAAACTACATTCACCAAAACCTTTATAATTAATGTAAAATGTATTTCTTAAAGTTTTTCTGAGGTGCTCAGTGTAGTAAATAAACGAAATGACATTTAAAACAACTTTTTTTTAAAAATGTAAATGCGATTCTCAGAACAGAGATCTATTTCTTGAAGCAGCAGGAAAGATTCTGATTGGCTGAACTTGATTCAGTTACCTTAATGAAATCTCTTTGGGATAGTTCATTATTGATGGGAGGATTTGGAAATCACCCATCTACTCGTCTGTTTCTTTCTTGTCTTCTTCCTCCTGAATGTAAGACTAGAAACCCTCAGCTAACAGGAGAGGTCCATATCTTTACTACATCACCTAGCTCTATCGGTTTTCTACCTTGGAGGCCAATCAAATTAAAGCCCTCGCCTCTTTGCATTGACTCAATTTCCCTTCACGCTGCCCCCGGTGGTGATCTTAATTGCAGTTGTGTATTGTCTTTCTGTTCTTGTCATCATGTTCCTCTTTGTCCTCCACCTTTCTCTTGGGATGGTGTGTCAGTGTCTTTACCGTTTTGGTCTGAGGCCTGCTTAAGTTACGGACACAGTTTGAACTGAACAGGTGACTGGACCACTGCCTCCAGTAAAGGTCAGAGTTTGATGCGGAGCCAGACTAAACCCAATGTCATTCAACTCCTGTTAAACTATTCATAATGGCTAGGGTGCCTGGAGGAGGTCGCAAATATGCAAACGTTGAACTCGATGGAGGTGAAGCAGAAGTGCCTGAAAAGCAGAGACGTGTGTTTGAAAGATGCTTAGAGGGAGAGCCGTGAAGGGGGATCATGTAGAGGTTAGCATGGGAGTCTTCTAAAAAAGAAAGGTACCACGAGAGTGGGATTGACACCAGATCGGAAATTCAAAGTCAACCTAAAAAAAGGTTTTTTGAAGGAACAATGGTACGGTATGTTTAGTCTTTGGTTCTTTGTCCAAAGGGTTGGAATTCTTTTATTAATCAAAATAGGTTCAAGTTTATGTATCTTTGCCAAGTCCTTTCATATTGTTATTAGAGCTCCTGCCTCTCATGTTGAAAATGCAATGCTGTTCTGGAGAAGTTGAAGGGAAAAATTGGTGCCGTGACCCAGAAAAGACTGCGTTTTGTTGGGGATTGAGAACTATAAGTATGTGCCTGAACCACTCTGTAGAAGCTGCAGTCCATCAAGTCCCAGCATGATGGAATTTATATTTTGTAAACCACTGACAAAATCAACAATTCAAGGGGTAAAATTGGTGCCGTGACCCAGAAGAGAATGAGGTTTGTTGTGGACTGAACATTGACTACATGTTTGATCCACCCTCTAGAGCAGTGGTGTCTGTACCTGGAGCGCCAGAGCCTTGCAGATTTTACTTCCAACCCTGCTAAGAGAGACCCAGAGCTGAAGCTTACAAACAGCCTAAAGGATCTAACTAGCTACATCAGGTGTGTTTAGTTAAGGTTGGAGCTAAACTGTGCACGACTGGGGCCCTCCAGGAACTGAGTTTGACACCCCTGCTCTAGAGGCTCCGGTATCAGGTCCAAGCAAAAAGACATCTTGTTTCCCAATGACACAACCATGTAGAATTCAAGGGGTGCCGTGACCCTGAAGGAATTGTGGTTCGGTGGGGGTTGAGAAATATGAGTTTGTGCCTGGAGTTTGGAGCTGCAATCCATCAAGTCCCAGCAATACGAGCATTTATATTTTGTATACCACTGACAAAATCAAGAATTCAAGGGGTAAAATTGGTGCCGTGACCCAGAACGGAACGAGGTTTTGTGGTAATGAGCCACAAGTAAATGTCCAAATGACACTTTGGCTTCTGCTGTCTACTGAGTCCTTATTAGGCATTCATCTAGTCACATTGAATTTTTATTTTATTTTACACTAATTTGATCTAGAAAAAAGGGTTAAATTGGTGCCATGACCCAGAAGAAGAAGAATTTTTTGGGGATTGGGAACTAAGTACATGTCTGAACCCCCGTCTAGGGGCTGAAGTTTCAAATCCTCGCAAAGACACTGACCTGGAGTATATATAATTATAATTTAGATTTTGTATCACAATGACAAAATCGTGTAGAAGTCAAGGGGTAAATTTTGGTGCCATGACCCAGAAGAGAAGGCAAATATGTAGAAACAAATGAGCCTTGAGGAAACAACCAAAACACAATCTTGCAACTGCAATCTATTGAATCCACCTAGTCTTTTAGAATTTGAATAAATCAAGTAGAATTCAAGGAGTGAAAGAAGTGCCATGAAGCACTCCCTGAAGGGTAAGATTTGCAGTGACTGGCCCAAATAAACTTCCTGAGCTAATTATATAAACTGATGTTTATGAAATCCTTATGACAACATTCTAACTAGTGTGATATAATTGAGATTTTTTATACCCTACTATGACTTCTCTTGCAAAAGATAAAAGTGGTGCCGTGACCCAGAATAAAGTAAGGTTTGGTGGTGAGTGAAAAGAGCTGTGTGTAAAGCAAAACTCCGCTGGCTACAGTCGGGTCAAATCATAAATCTGGTTTATAGAGGTTTTGCTATGGAGTCCACTTTGACGAGGTCAAGTAGAACATTGACGATAACAATTGGTGCCGTGACCCGGTTTAAGTGATTTAAGTGCAAGTAACAGCAGACTACTGGATGTCAAGGGCCAAATGGAGGATATGTTTTTGTATCACTGTTAGTATGTCAACCTACATTGCCACCTATATTCTAAATGTTGATAATGCACAGAAACCAGTGCAAATATTTTACAAGGCTCCAGTGAACCCCTAATGAGTGAAGATACCATAACATTTACCAATCTCAGCTTGCATTGTTTGTTTTTTATGAGGTAAGAAGAGCGGAGTCTGTCAACTTTATGAATATTTCAGTTGATTTATAATTCATATAGTATTCGCTTATGCCTTAATTAATTTGACATCAAACACTGTTGGCATATATTGAGTTACAAAACCTGTATGAAGTTACTGCTTCAATTTAAGTGTGATGTTCCTTTTTTAATCAGGGTGATGTGACTGCAATCCACATAGAAGGTCTTCTGTCCAAAAACGATTCCACCACAGAACATTCATCAAAAGGACTGGCATTGGTCTGTGGCCCAGTTCTGTACCACTTTGACTCATGCCAAGTAGATGTTAACACTGGTACTGTGGATTACCTCTCCGTTTCATTGTGGGAAGCTCCAGTGGTGTCTTTCTAACCCCAACCAGACCTAGCAGAAGTGCACACCTCAGATGGACCAGCCAGCAGCACCTGTCTGGCTGGAAATCGATGTGGATTTGGGATTTGCCCTCTTCTTTCTTTTTCTTCTTTGCCTTTTCTTGCTCATCACCATTGTGCGGTGTGCTCAAACGGTTGTGGATCCATATGGAGCCATTTCCACCTCCACCTACCAAGAGGAGCAGATCAATAACTGATATCTCATCTGGGAAATCCGTTCTAGTGAATTAATTAACGTAATAAATTTCAGTTCGGAACAAGTATTTATCTTGGAATTGGAAATATTTAAAATCAAATGTTTATTTTCTGTACTGTGTCTCTGTTTCCTATGTTTTTGAAGGCTCAATACAATGTTTTTAAAGGACCATATGCAGAGATTAAATCTCTGCGTTATAAATGTTTATCACGTGATTTTAAGCAAGTGATATTTTAACAGATGCCCTAGGATGTGAATTTTGAAGCATTAGCGCTGTTCCCTGCACGCAAAGCACGCAGTCTGTGTAGAGAACCAACTACCAGAGGGGGGCACCATTATCCTGTTTGCTCACAAGAAGAACGTTGTTAATTGTAAAAAAATGCGAGTAGTTATATATTAACAACTACCGTACTTACTACTGTTTAATTCATACATCTACATTTATATAATATTTTAAAATTATTTTTAAATCGTAGAGTTGTACAAATGCGAGGCTGAATCATTTTTATTGACATTTACACGTTTAGACCTGTGTAATTACATCTCTAATTCTCTCTCATGGATGCATTCAAAAACTTCATCATTATAGTAAGTGTTTTTGTCTGTTAAAATACAATAAATAAGAATATTTTACTGTAGCATTTTTTAAGTTATTCAATCCTGAACTTGGATTTTTTTAGGGAAATTGTGTGCTGCATAGGCACATTTTCAGGGGCACTACAGCCAAAATGTAATTGTAATTTTCACATTTAAAAATGTATTTAAAAAAGCTCCATAAGATTTTGAATTGGTTCCATTTCAGACGTTCCACATTATGTGTGTTTTCATTAAAGTTCAACCTTTTTTAAGGGGGGATGTGGCTTTTGTTTAATTGTTTTCCCCCAATAATTTTCTTATAGTAATGCTTTCCATTTTGTGTTTGTAAATTTTTATTTATTTAAAAAATATTATTTGACGATTAATTGTGGAGTCCCTTTGCTACTGACTGGTAACTTCATCCTAAATAAAGCTTTTAGGTCTTCTACTAGACGAGCATTGATCAAGCTGTCTCATCCTGGGAAGCTTCACCGTTTAAGATCCATTTTCTACACAACACCTCTATTGGAGATCTTTCAAAGATAACAGCTAAACGAGGAAGGTCTGAGTCAATCCACTGAAGCACACCTGACCTGTTAACTCCGGCTGTTACAGAGGAATCCCATGATAAGGATTTGCTGAGTGTGGTGATGGGTATTTATACTGTAACCCACTGAATTGCGTTTCCATGGCATCCTCTACAACCTCTGGTACATCTTGGGTTTCATGCCAGTGGCCTTTTGAAAGTAGACTGCCACTTTTAATCACATTGTGTGAAAACACATAACAGAAAATATAAGATGCACGTTAATTACTCTTACTAAATCCACAAATGGGAACTATATCTTGCATATTACCATCAAAACATGTCAGATTTGTTTTAATGCACGTGTAGTTATCAAAGTAAGGTTTAATTGTGTTTTTAAACTATAATAATTATATTTTAATTTAATTTTTGTACATTTAAGACTGGCAAAGGAATGAACGTAATCTACCAAGAAAAGTTGTTTTTGGGATATTTAATAGTAGAATAATAGTCATTTTTGGTGTCAATAAACGGACTCAGACCTATATTAACGGATTTCAAACACTTTTTAGAAAAGGAAAGTTGGTCATGATTGAAAAATGTTATATTTTCTTAAGAACAAGGATATTAAATAACATAATTGTTGCACTTTTTGTTGTCTTTCTAGACTAATGTTTCCCCATAGTGAAATATCCACCAGCATGTCATTGATAATGTCGGTTGAAATGATACAAATTTATTTAATGTTAAATTAAGTGTCCTATTAATGTGGGATATGTCACATAAACTGCTTCATAAATAAGTGTATGCACATCTGAAACTTGAGTCTCGATAATATTGTATGTATATGGTTATCAAACTGCTTTTGGGAAGAAACCCTGACCTTAATTGCCTCTATCAACATGTCCGCGATCTAAATCCACTGACGCACTTCCGTTAACCCCCGCGCGCGCCTGATCATATGCGTCTGCTTCCGCCCTGAACTTCCTTTCTGGCAGCGGCTTAATTACGCCAACATGCCAGTGAGTACGACTCTGCAAAAATATCAAAATAATACACCCAACACTTATCATTAAGACTTGAATGTTGCATCGCGTTTTAGGTTAGCGACATCTGCCACATTTTAATGGTCGAATGATCGTTTGTAATGAAGATTGCTCTATAAACGCATGGTTTTAAGTCAACAGCGTGCATTCGCCGCATCAAGATGGCGGCGCGCATTGAACAAAACATGGGCGTCTAACATTAACGCGAAGCATTCCAAATGTAGTTTACGTGACTTTCGTGCGTTTTTATGTTTTAGATGGTGAATATTAACATTTAGTAAACCTCTTGTTTTATTTTGTTAGTATTTAAACATTGAGCTCTTTCCTAAGCTTTAATCTAAATCATATCACATACATCAGTTTGTCTCAAAACTACTCGGATCTAATATCTGATGGAAACTTTTATGCCAACAGCTCGCAAAAGACTTGCTGCACCCCTCCCCTGAAGAAGAGAAGAGGAGGCACAAGAAGAAACGACTTGTTCAGAGTCCAAATTCTTATTTCATGGATGTGAAATGCCCAGGTGAGAGGCCATTACTTGAACAGCATTTTGGAACTTTTCTTTTTTCGACAAATATGGGTGATGTTAACCATTCTTTTTTTGGTTTTCAGGGTGTTATAAGATCACAACAGTGTTCAGCCATGCGCAGACAGTTGTGCTTTGTGTCGGCTGCTCGACTGTGCTGTGCCAACCCACTGGAGGCAAAGCTCGGCTCACAGAAGGTTTGTTACGGGTTTTACTACAACTGACACATTTCACAGATTAAAAAAAATATTGAAATGTATTATTCTTAAATTGCTTCTTTAATATTAAATTTGTTTTTTTTGAGAAAGGGCAGTTTTCTTTTGAGACTTGGTGTCTTTGCAAACTATAGTACGATCAAAAATAAGTTCAAGCTTCAAGTTGTTTTGGTCCTTTTGTGGTTCCCTAGGCAGATGTCATTCTTTTGATGCCAAGTCTCTGCTCAGAATTAATAGATTCACTGGAAATTTGACAGATCCCCTTGTTATGTGCATTTCTGAAACTTTTTCAGGATGTTTCTTTAGCTCTGAATCGATGAATTCTCAGGGTCTGATGAATAAATTATTCCCTTTTCTTTTTTTTTTTCCTTTAAAGAGAGATCATCAGAATTTAAATTCAGACATTTTCTTTGCGATTTGTTTGTGGCACATTAAAATATCTAGTGAGCAAGCATTGCGGATCTTAACATATATACATTTTAAATAAGTTTCAGTGTGCAAAGACCTTTAATGTTGAAAAAATTGTAAACATATTTTTAATGGTTCTTTGGCCTGCGTTTGTGACCCTTTTGGTTCGCCATAGTATTGATACACACACACACACGCTTTATTACTGCCCCTCCCGAAGCCAAACTTAGAAAAAAGGTCCCATTTAAATATTGGCGTGAGTTGAGATGGAGTAAAATGAAGCAGCCACACAAGTATTTGGTCAGTGAGAGTGGAAAGAACTGTATTGGTGGAAATAATGTCTTCTTGGAAAGCTTGGTTCCCCACTCAAACCTGATCACGTGACTAGGCTGTTTCTGGAGTCCCGTTTAAATTTTGGCTGATTTAAACAATAAAATATTTGTACTAAATCTTTATTTGCTGGCTTATTGGGTTTTCAATATTACTGTGAGCTTTATATATTCCTTACTTGGCACGGCGGGGTTTGCATGAGATTCAGCTTTTGGTTTGCCAAAAAATAAAGATTGTTGTCGTGCATTGTTTCAAGGGAGCAGCCGTCAAAGCATAAATTATGGAGGTAAAGTTTGATAAGTGAATTAAAGTTTATTTTGGAGCCTTCTGGTTTTTAATTTTGATGTGGCGTTCATCAGATGATGAAATAATATGAACTTGGCTCCTGCTATAGACAGAGAACTATGTAAAAGCTTGGTCTTTAATTTAAAGATTTGCTATTTTAACATTTTTGTTAGAGTAGAAGTACAAAAATTGACCATTTCTCAGCATAAAGCTCATTAAAGCCTCTAAAAGTGAAGTCAGCGTTGATATTTTTGTGTGATCATTATTAGTCATTGTATTTATTTGTATTGACCTCTTGTTTTCTTTTCTTCAGGGTGTTCATTCAGAAGGAAGCAGCATTAAGATGCTTTGGATGCTTCTGTGGAGAAAGAGAGGGAGACCACGGAGCTTCAGTGAGGATGAGGCAACAGCACCAAGCTTAATCAGAGCCCTGAATAAATAACAGCCTTAAAACCTGTTTTGCTCGCTCTCTTTCTCAATAAAACGTTTTGGGCTACAAGAATGTAATGAGTCTTTCTTGCAGGATTTCAAGCATGATCATGATTCTGATCTAAAGCGCTAAAACAATGGTTTTGGTGAGAGGTTTCTGGATATGTTTGAGATGTTCTGATCGAGAGAAAAAAATACAGCTGTTTACAGAGGCTGGAGAGTTTGAATAAAACATACAAAGATTGCTGATCTGAGTTCATCTGGTGCTGATGCTGCTGAAATGTTCTCATAATTCCAGGAATGTTCTCACATTAAACCTATGCCAGTGTGTTTTACATGATTCCTCTTAATGGTGTTATATTTTAACGAAACAATTTGATTCATGCACCACAAAATGAGGAACCGCTTTACAAGATGATCTTTCAAAGCTACTACACAATTTTAACTTGGTATTAGAGAAATCAGTCTTGAAGCTATTTAACCGAAAGGTCTGTTGAGTGACAAGTCTACTACTGGTTTTTAGAAGTCCTGGGGTGATTTTGGGGTACAATTTAAGATTTTATGGTAAATAAGACATCTTAGGACAAATTAAAAGGTTTGCATTTAGTAAGGTAAAATAGACTCATGGATTGTGATGAAATTGGTGTTTTTTTTAGGGTAAATTTTGAGGTGAACTGAAAATGTTCAGCTGCATTACAAGTAATACATTTAAGCTCTTTGATGAATTTGATAAAAATGCCACTGGTGTAATCGGATTCGATGATCGTATAATAATGTCTGTAGTACAGTTAAATTGATTTCAGAAAGGTAAGCTTTTATGGTAAAGACATCTTGGGACAAATTAAAAGGTTTGCATTTTAAGGTAAAATAGACTCATGGATCATTATTCATCATTCAGCTGCATTACAAGTAATACATTTAATTTCACATCTTTCACGTGCAATCTTTAAAGTTTCTTAGTTCACTTGTACATAAGTGACGGTATACGTTCGAATTCTAATATTCTGTAATCGGATGTTTACAACTATTACCATGTGTTAAAACTTAACTTAAAAAGTTTCAAGATTTGTCAAGTGTCATTTGTTAAATATTTCACAACTTTTTTGATGGGAACAGCTGATTGAAATAATACACATTGAGTAGATCTATACAGTAGTTTGTTATTCAGCTCAGCCAATCAGGTTTGTGGATATCTTGGGGGAGGGCTCACTGTTCGCTTTTTGATTGAGTAAATCAGCTGTCAATCACAGTATCAGAATGGATTGATTTAAGTAGCGGTTAATCTTAAAACTAATCAGATACATTAATGTGCAAAGACGCGGTTTTGGGAGCTAAGATGGCATTTAATCATAAAAACACCACTACTAGTTAACAAAACCTGTTTTAATGGTGCATGATACACATATATAAATTTATATTTACTATATAAACTCATTAATAATAAAAGTTTTCTTATACTGTTTCATTGCATGTATGTATTTAGCATACATTTTATACAAATAATTATTGTTACAGCGTTCGTCTGTGGAGGATATATATTAAAAGCTTGTTCTCTATGACGTATCTGTGTGTTATCTCCAGCTGGTCCTCTCCGAGAGCAGCGGACTGTGAAAGGCTCTCAGACGGCTGAAGAGTGAAGACGGGCCCACCGAAGGGCATCCGGAGTAATAGGCTCATCTATTACAGGCTCTCCGCCGCCGTCCTGTTCCCCGGGGCCCGGTCCCTGCCTCAGCAGTTCTTCTTCAGGACGAATGAGGGAAACTTAGCAAATTAAACATCATAGCACTTCCGCAATTAAACCTCCATACCGTTGATTTCCGTTAACGAACAAAGGTCTCTGCGCATGCGTGATGACAGCCACACTCTGCGTTTGAATTTCAAACAAAACATATAGTGATCTGGAAATTGTGTAATTACTTATAAAATACTTATTTTTTTAACGTGCTTATTATCATTATTTTGTTAAACTTTTAAAAATGAAAAACATTACCGTTCATTTTTTTAAATATCATTCGCAAACGGAAAAACGCGCGTCCGTTAGAAACCGGATGTTAGTCTTCCAGGTGAGTTTCTCAGGTTTTCTAACCGTCAACGCGGAATAAATCCAGTTTTATACTAAGTACGTTACGTGTCGTTAAGTCAGTTTATTTGACTATTGACGATGTATTATTGGATAAATTCAATTATAACAGAAAGTTTGCCTATCATGTCAATTTGTGGAAAAACATTTGGTAAACCTCAGTAGGCCTTACGTTACTCAAACACAAAATGACATGTTTTATAATATTAATTTGAACTCTGGTTATACTTTTTATATGCTGTTTAGTTTTTTAAAACAGTTTAATAAAAAACAAAAACGGAAAAAAATGCTGATATCACGATATGGCTTCAGGTGTTCAAAATGGTATCCAGATTATCCATTTATAACTTACTTATAATCATACTTACTGTTAATAATTCTTATTTCCCCTATGAAATCAAGTTGGCAAGATGTGTTTTACCGTTATGGAGTCTGGCGATAGCTTTAGCATTAGCTTAGCATAGATCATTGCATCTCATTTGACCAGAAAAATTTCTATTAAAAATTAAATTATGTTCACTAGTTCCTTAATTTTTTACTTAAACTAAATATAGCTTTAACAATAAAAGCTGGAAATTACAAAAAGAGTTTAAACAGAATCAATGTGGTATTGATAAGGAGGCTCTTTGATCAATTTGATCAAAATGCCACTGGTCTAATCGGATTCAATGATCGTATAATAATGTCTGTAGTACAGTTAAATTGATTTCAGAAAGGTACAACACTACTTAATATTTCAGTGGGATTTATTAAAAAGTGGAGTGTTCCTTTCTTTTGAGGTTAATTTTACCCTGGAATGTTGAATAAGCAATGGGATACAATGGACAAGATAATGAGGAGATTATGTCGCTGAACGTGATTATTTTAGTCAAACTGGAAGATCGTTATTTACTTTTTTTAACCTTAATCTCCCTCCTATGTATTCCTGATCCCCCTTCTCGTTCATTCGTCTTTTGTAGGGAATTTGTGTGGTGAGAAACCTGACTTCTGAATCCAGTCAAGTCTTTTTTTCGCTCTTCTCTCAGTATACTGCAATTTGCAGACATCACTGGGTAATCTCTCTCTCTCTCTCTCTCTCTCTCTCTCTCTCTCTCTCTCTCTCTCTCTCTCACACACACTCTCACTCTCTTACACATGTATTCAGTTCACCGCTTGCATCAAGCCAGCTCTTGCCCTTCTCACTTTCACTCCATTTGGATATTTCCTCCATCTTTCTCCATATCCGTACAGATTTCTGCTTTTTCCTTATCTCCTGGAATGTGGCACTCTTTGGCTTTGACTCTATGTGGGATCTTCACTTTGATCCATGGTATGTTTCTCACATTCTTACACCCTAGTCCATACACATAACTCTAGAAGGCTTTTATCCTAACATATGAGCAGATTCAGCTATTCAGGAAAGAGATATTTGCCTAAACACATTTTAATATAAAGCTGTGTTGTCTTCATTCTCTGTTTCCCTGTGGGAATGTCTCCTTATGTTTTAGCTTTTTCTGCTATTGCACTTCAGAGAGACAAAGAGTGCAAATAGTTAGAAGCAGAAGGAACAAGAGGGAGAATGAGACAAAATTGCTTTGCCATGAAGAATTAGGAGCTGCAACCATAAATTGCACCTTCTCTCCCCCTCCCGTCCTCCCTCTCGCTCTAAATCCATGAGTACACAGAGCTGACGGTGGCTCAGAAAGCATTGGTAGTCAGTTCTCTGGTGTTGTTATGGACCGGTTGCTGCAGTGGAGTACAAAACTCCATGGGGTTGCTATGGAAAACTCCTTTTTATCGCTTCATTCTGTCCTCTTCAGCCGGCTGTCTTCGAGGAGAACTTTTTATAAGAGCTATATGTTTCACAATCACATCATGCCTTCTTTTTTGAGGCTTTCTCACAATATGTCTTTTTAGTAGCATCACTGAATATTTATGTTATTTATATGTTTTTTTTACTCATGTTGACCTTTGATTCAATCCTGAATCTGTGAAGGACGATTGTCATGGAAGTGCACATGTGTAATTTTGCAGATTGTATATTTTCAAATGTCTACACGAAAATGAAGCGTTGATTGCATGTAATTGTGCATTTAAGAAAACATCGGCCAATGTGCAAATGAGTTGTCCTGAGTTGTTTGGAGGTGGGGTTTGCTATTGTTGTAATACTCTGTGCTGAGCTCACTGTTTTTTTTTTTATTTTATATATATATATATATATATATATATATATATATATATATATATATATATAATTTTTTTTTTTTACATAGACCAAGTGTAATGGCGGACAAATGATAACTGTGCAGGATTCCCTGATAGGCTTATTTGATCACAGAACAGAAGCGCCTGTGTTTTTGCAAACGCAATGCTCAATACTCATTTTAAAAATGCACATATCGACTGCCACCTCTTTGTATGGTAGAGTCTTTGCTTTTCAGGAGTTTTTGTGTGGACCGATTTTAAAAATGACCTCACAAACCTTAGGATCCCACTAGTGATGGAGTGAGCTCATTTTATGATGTTTCCCATTCAAAATATGAATAAAGGATAATTTTCTATTAGTAAACGTTAAATGGAATAGAAAAAAGTTTCATAAGTGACTAGAAGCGCCATTACTCCAATAAGCAACTATGCTTGAGCTCCTACATATCTCCCAGCATCCCCTACCTCTATATTCATTGTGACTATTATGTATTGCGGTATATTGAAACACCCCTACTCTATACTTGCTGAAAACAACCATTTTTAACATTTCTCTTGCTGCATTTATCTTTTAAACTAATGTCATTTTGATTATACTTTTGATTTAAGAAAACCGAATGAGTTGTTCTCTCAGAAATGGCAACGTAATGCATAAAATGGTCACAACAGATATTTATTGGATTTTGTGCTTTCTTTTTTTTTATTAACTAAGGCATTACACAAACATTCTAATATTGACATAAAAAAACCTTGTAGAATTGTTAAATCTGCGATGGTCAGACGTCAGGAAGGAAAACAAACTGAAGCAATTTATTCAGTACAATGTGACATTTACAATCGACTGAATTGCAAAGCAGGAACTGTTGAAAAATGTAAACCTGCTTATTTCTCTTAACTCCATTTTATCCATTTTTCTGTAGCAACTTATTCTTTATGTTAGGGTCACAGGGTTCTGCTGGTGCTCCAGCTCCCATTGATAGAAAGCTGGGGTACACCCTGAACAATATATAGGCGCATCAAATAACATGTTTTTAAGACTAATGTTCACAGCATTCAATGCGTTTCATTTACTGTACATCAAACAGCAGACAGACCTTTACCTAGATTTCTGTTTCTCTTAGAAGGTCAAGAATTCCGGAAATAACATTTGTAGTTCTCAGTGTAGAAAAATTTTTAAACTCTAGCAGTAGTATGGGCACAGAAGGGTCATGGAAAATCTGATCTTTTGAAATATTTTGGTTGACTATAGTTTAATTGCTTGCATTATCTTTATCCAATCAGTGTTTAACTAGGAATGCATCCTCTTACTCTTTACTTCTCTTGTTCCTTAACAAGTGGTGAAAATCCTTCCGCCCATCAAACATTTCCTGATTCTTTAGTTCAATGCCGCTGAAAGCAAATGGCCCTGAAGGACGGTTCATGTCAGTGATACGACAGTCTCTGTGTTCAGCTTTCAAAGCAGCTCGAGGTCTGAGTCAGTGAAGGATGTGATTCTTGAGGGAGAATTCTCTTCATATTAAACCTGCTGTTATTCCCGGAGGGAGGTTGCTGCAATGCTTTTGACAATAATAACCTCCACCGTGCCTCGGCTCATGCTTTTAGACATAAGCAAAATTGATTCTTTTCCAGTTGTACCTTATCCACACTTGCCATAGCCTCACACTTCACACATATTGCTTTCAGACTTGTTTTCAAGGTAATAGGATCCCAGATGCCAATTTTAGGGCTAAAAGTAATTCTACTAATCCCTTTCTACTAATCGTTCCACCTAAAATTCAGTGTTTTGTTGTTCTACATCTCTGCTCGATCAGTTTTTGTCACGTTATTTCTTGAGATCTTTACTTTGTGGTGTTTCTTTTGATGTCTTATTTGTCTGCCTTATATTTTGTCTATTTCTTTTAAATTTTGTCTGTGTTACATTTAACATATTACTCCTCTGATGCCTAGAAGATTTAGAACAGGGTTTCTGTTTTTTCTGACTGTCTGTCTGGTGGTCCCCCTCCCCCAATTTAATATATCCTCCTAAAATGTCAAGCTATTTCATCAAATTAAAATTAAAGAGGTCATTAAATTTTTTTTTCTTGTGATGTCCACTAATTGGATTCTCGTAGATAAAAAAAAAGCTCAATGTATAAGGTGTTTTAAGTCGTAAAACTGCTGATTCTATTTTTTTTCCAAAATCCTCAACACAAATCTTTCTTTGGTTGTCCACCAGTTTTGCATATTCAAAGAGTCTTTGCTTGGTTGCAAAGGTTTTTATTATACAGTAAAAAAATCCAGCAGCTTTCCAAACAAGGCAGAGCTACAGTCTGACCACCAATCAGAAGAAAATTATGTTTAATCACTAATGAAAAGAACACCAGTGAGTAATAAAACAGAGAACTGTTAATAGAGGTGTAGTTACTGGTATTCCACCATGATTCTTCCAAGCTGAGCTCAGTAGCCCTTCGTAGCATCTCCTGATTATCTGTGGAAGATTTAGAAGTTTGATGAACTCCACTGTTTCCACTCCACTACATACAAGACTTCGTTCTTCATTTTATTTTAAAGCATGTTAGTTTAACATATTTTGATAATGGGTATTCAATGTTCATTATGAAAATTAACAACTAACGATGGAAAAAACATTTTCTTATAAGGTTCTTGCAGCCTTCCTCTTCAAATAAACGGAATGCCTTTTTTAATCCATTGAAAGAGAACCTTTCTCCACTTTTGAAAAAAAAAACCACTTGTGTTGTCTGCAAGCGCAATGTTTCTTTTACTTGTTGGTTGTATTTCATTCATTGGTCTATCTTTATCGCTTTGTTTTTATCTCTGTCTGCGGGGTCTTCTTGATCAGCATCACTGCCGTATCTGCGGTCTGATGTGTTGATTTACCGTCTCTGTTCTGGGCTGTTTGGTTTACTCTCTGTTTCTCTCCATCAGTGTCGGTGCAGGGGCCGCACCAGCGAACCCTGCTGAAGAACCTTCTGAAGGATTACAACCGTATGGAGCGACCAGTTGCCAACGACTCTCAGCCACTCACTGTTTTCCTGTCTATGAGTCTGATTCAGATCATGGATGTTGTGAGTCACTCTTTCTCTGAATTCTTTGGTTTGTTGTGTTTAATTAAGGAATACATGTCAATCCTCTTGTCTGTTGAGCACTAAAATGAGTTGAAATCCCAGTAAATGAAAACTTTTGCGGTGGGAAATGGTCACTTATTTTTGTCCGTTTCCCAATGAGTCCCTTCCTCTTTGTCTTTAACAATATAACAACCACTTCTTCATTTTAATAAGCTCCAGAGCTCAAATGTTCCAGCTTTTTGCAGGGGTAGATGAGACAATAGGGATGTTAAGCAGCAGTGGCTGACCTTGTGGTCGAGGCAGGAGTTTATAACAACATATTAAAGCTGCAAGCAGCGATCAAAGGGCTTTCGTACACCAGGCTCCTTTTGCACCATGAGCAATTTTAATATAACAGATGTCTTCTAGTGACACTAACCACAAAATAAAATGGCATGACCACCAGGTGTCACTATGAATGTGAATATTATTTATTGTTTTGGACACATTTCTTAACATACTTTTCAAATTTGTTGAAAAAAGTATGTCATTACCGTCAATTGCTTTTCGCCATTTTTAAATTCCACATGCCTTAAGGGGAGACTGATGGATTTTTGAGGTGAACAATGTTTTTAGAGGTTTTTAAAGTCAAAATTCACGTTTGTGCCGAATTCCATTTGCCTGCATTACATTTTTGCTGCATGGTGTTGGGTGGCTCTATAGAACCGATTTGCCACACCCACCTTCACTCAGAAATCCAAGAAAAGATGGCGAAGCAATAGAAACGATAAGGCTCTACACACTTTTGTTTCTCGAGTCTTAAAAGCACCAGTGGTCTCCAGTGGAACAAAATCCGCTCAAATCTGCAAAACATCTATGAACAAAAAGCACTGGGTTGGTTCTGTCTGCAAATAACGATCAATTATTAATAAACCTCTCAGTACCTTTACTGATGGTCATCAGATTTATGCCACTGCTAAATGAAATCAGTCTGAAGGAAAATGTACTGGAACACCACAGAGGGCCTTCCGTATGCATCTCTGAATTTTGCTCCAATGCTGGTTTTGTTGGTTTAGATTGACGGCCATGTTGCTTTGGTTTGCACAACTATTTTGCAGATAATAATATTTTTAAAGCACCTTGTTTTGTGCTCAAAAAATAGACGGTAAATAAATGTTGTGTATATGTTTTTTTTTTTTGTAAAATACATTTATTTCATGCACAATGTTCTTCCCACAGGCTAATATTGTCACCTTTTAATTGATTTATTTTTACGGCTCCGTGGTATTTACAGTTTACATTGTTCATTAAACTCAAAGTGACCCTTGTTCTTACAGGATGAGAAAAACCAAGTACTGACTACCAACATCTGGCTCAACATGGTGAGACACAGCTTACAGAATTAAAAACAAAAGCATTCTTCATGTAGTAACATTGCTTTACTTTTATTATAACAAAGCATTTTGTTTTATCAAACAAAAAGCTTCTAAACATCCAGCTACTTCTAATTACTCTACATTTTTCCATTCACTTGTGAATTGACTAATGAACTTTTTCTTATGATCCAGCATTGGTACGATCACTATCTGCAGTGGAACCAGTCCGAGTATCCAGGGGTCAAAAACCTTCGCTTCACCACAGACCAAGTGTGGACACCAGATATTCTGCTCTATAATAGGTAAATAAGCATTTATATTTATTATGTATTTATTTTATATTTGAAACATGGCATCTGTTAATTTCTTCCACATTATTCACGAATGTGTATCCTTCTTTCATCTGAAACCTGAAAAATAGTTAGATTCAAATCCTAAAAACCCCACCCTTCTTTCTACCTCTACTTCCTGTCTTCATACTTCAAAAAAAAAAATTAGTCCTGAAAAAAATCAACTTTAAAAAAAAAGATTTTTTTAAATTTGGAAGTTTACAAAAGTTGGAAGTTGGAGGTCTACAAGCTAGCAAAATGAGCTAGAATTGGTAATTTTCATTCAATGCAAAACTATTTTTCAAAATAAAAGTAAAAAAAAAAACAAACAAAAGATAATAGTTAATAATTACTTGAGCAGCGCGGTACCAATTGATGGTTGGGGACCACTGTTGGTCTACAGGATCCACTGTGAGTGTTTTAGTTATAAAAAGTTGTATCTTAGTCAATGCCCCGAAATGAGTTTATACATAACCTTACAGTCAAGTCCCTAAGCTGATTGGCTAACGTTGCCCAGAAAGAATTTTAATTAAAATTACAATCCAAACAAAACCGTACACACACACACAAACAGATTTTATGCTCAAAACAGATTTTTGCTGGCTCGAAATACATTTATTTATTTTTTTTGCAAAAAGAAAATCCTCAGGACTTTTTGTTATTAAAATGTGGCGTTAAAATATGCCTTGTTCTTGTTTTGTGCAGCTTCAGTTTTTCACACTCCTGCTTGAACCACAGACAAAAACATCAATAAACGTAAAGGATGAAAAGAGTACATCTGAAAATCACAATTGGCAGGAAGTCTCACAAAATACAGGATTTGACAAACCAGACATACGCACCAATTCTTGGAAACTTGAGGCTCTCCGCCAAAGTGTCATTCATGCAGGATGCTCCTAAAAATCAAGCATACTTATTAGTGGTTTAGCCGCTATTAGGAAACAATTTTAACTAGTTTTCAATCAAATGGTTCTTAAAATCTTAAAATTCTTGAAAAAGATAATATTAGTCATTTTAGCTAAAGTGACGTTTAACATTTTTCACCCTGAAAGTAGCTGTAGAATCTTCCATTTTGAGCGAATATCATAAAAAACTGGTTTTTCCCCTTTTTCCATTTTGGTTTCATCTTGGCTTTTTTTGTATTTCTTCATTTTGTTTCCATTTTTGAATTTAAAAACAAAGGATTCTGGGATTTTATTATGTAAATATCCCCCTTATGGGAATTTTTCTTTTAAGTGCTTTGATTTGTTTGTAATCCATTCCGAAAGCTGCTTTAAAAGGCTTACGAAATGAAAACAACTGTAGGGTGTATCCCTGGGGAAGATCTGAAGTGGTAAATCTTGGATGTAATTACTCTGATCATGCAATCAGACGCTCGAGGTTAAAAAGGAAATCCGCCAGTGAGATGATGGAATATCAAAATTGGCAGCTAGTGTTTGCTTGGTTAAATAATGCTGCGGAAGTGGATTCAGCTGATGTGTGATGGAGGATTGAAGCCATAATTCATTATGTTGGGCTAAACGGAAGAGGAGTTTTGGATCAATGAACTGAAAATTTGGTCCTTGGGCAAAAGCAGATCATTTAGTCGAAGTGCTGGTGTCCAAACAGCTCATTACCATCCGCTGTCCATACTTTTGTTTTTCTTTCACTCGGAGCTGATACACATGGGGGTCGCTCTTGCTTTGTTCATGAAATTTAATCATGGCCTCAAGCTCATTTTCAAAAGCACATTATTCATTTATACCTTGTTACGGCCTCGTGAAACACAGGATTCTTTGCTTATATTTAGTTTTGGCTTTAGGGGAATCTCAGTTCTAAATCTGCTGAATAGATATTTTCTTTTAAATGTTCATTTTTGAATGTTCCTGAAAGAAACTCTACTCAAGTGAAGATTCTGAAGATTTAAACTTTATTTGATGTTTTTTCGCTATTCTACTTTAGTGTTAACTATAGGTGTTAAAAACGTTTATAATTATACACTTTGATAACAAATGTGAAATATTTATATCTTTATTGTGGCTTTGAAATGTTTTCAGTGCACATCACATCAACCTTGCCTGAACGTCTATGTGTTGTGATCTTGTTTTACTCTGGTCTTGCCCATTTTAGGTATCGATGTGCTGAGGTCACGCTCAATTCACTCTGCTCTAGACACTTCTGTCACATCTCGTCTTTGCCCTGTGTTTCTGTCGTGAATTAGTCTGGTCTCTCGTGGGTTTTGGTCTAAATGCTCTGAATGTGTTTTGTTTAATCCATCTGATGTCATTTGTGCCTTGAAACAAACCTGTCTTGCTCTTATTTTGCTATTTATTTGCAATAGAAAGATATTTATAATCAGATTCGTGGTTGATTTTTGGGACCAAACAGGAAGTGCATCACAAACCGGAAATGACAAGCTCAAGTGGAGCGGTTTTACCTCCTTTGTTTCCAACTTGCAGCGATGCTAGTCTCTCCATTTCTCTCTCTCTTTGCCCCTACCCTTCTCCCCTCTCTTTTATAGGACTGCATGTATCTAGCTTTCTCGTGTCTGGATGTTTTTAAGTTAAATAAAGGCCACACTTTTGTTAAATCTTGCTTCAAAGTATTCATTAGTTTATTTTTAACAATTTTTTTTTTTTTTTTTGCCTCAATTCGCCCCAGTCTTGTTTGCTCTCTGGCTTCGCTCAGTTAAGGAGTTCCGGTCTCCGATATTTCAGAATTACAAGCGGATAGGACAGCAGAACTGTTTGTGCTTTTCATATTTCGGAACAAAATATTTTTAGAGACCTTTCGTATCTTGGATTTTTCATAACGTGAAGCATTCTCAAGGTACCGTTGCATCACTGAAAATTTTGCTCTTGCTCCTCTCTTTTCTCTCTCTCTCTCTCTCTTTCACTATTTCTTTCTCTTTGCTCTTTATTTTTCCCCTTTCGCTTCCTGTCTTTCTTTACTTTTGCTCTCTCTCATTCTCCTGTATTTCTATCGTTTGTTCTTACTGTTTCTGTCTCTGTCACTTTCTCTCTTTTCAGTCTCTTCTTGCCATCTATCTGTCTCTACCTTCATACTCTATTTTTTTCTCACTCTCTTTATATCTCTTTCTCTCTCTTTATCTATTTCTATCTTGCTTAGAAACACCCATAAGAAAATGGCGCTGATGTGATACTCACTCCTCTTGACTTTTTACTCGTACTTTGAGTAAAACAGATACTTTCATCACTTTTTTTGGCAAGTAATGGTACTTTTAGTTGAGTGATATTTCAGTACTTTTTAAACCACTGCGTACAAGTTAAAACGGTACTCAACGTCAAATTCTGGGTTAAAGGTGTATGAGATATTTTTCACAGGGTTTGGAGATGTAAGATATTTTTGGTGGGAAGGTCCAGTCCCCATTGGGGTTTAGTCATCATAACAATGGGGGTCGTCCACGTTTCTTGCTTCATCCTGCTGTGAGAATAGTGTGATTAGAGCTTTCTGTGAGGATTTGGATGGGCCCAGTGATTATACTTTTATTTCCATCTGTTTACCATCTCCAAGAAATTTTTTAGCTCTTATGCAATATTTTAGATTTGAACCATGATATCTGTATTAAATTTGATTCTTAATTCCCTTAAAAAATCTTTAATTTGATTCTGTGAAACCCTGAATATGCACGCTCATGTTGATTTGCTTCGGTTTGTTCTTGTCTGGACATGGTTCATTCTCACACTGCTCTCACTCTCAACACGGCAGCACCGTTTGCTTTTTATTTTTAAATACACCTGCAGATTTCTCTGATTGCCTTGCTCTTTGTCTCTGAGTTTCCTCCATTTTACTTACAATCAACATGATGCTGAAATCCTGAAACAGCTGTATTGTTGTCTGGCAGAAATTAGATATTCTCTCATTTGCAAAGCTTAACAATGAGAAGCAGGCAAATGTCTAATTTGTTCACCCTCTCTTTATGTGCAGTGCAGATGACAAGTTTGACTCCACCTTCAAATCAAATGTTGTGGTGAACTCCAGCGGATACTGCAACTATCTGCCCCCAGGTCAGTGGTAACGAATCGCTACTCTGGTGCTTTATGAAGCTTAATATGATACACACTGCGGTGAGCTATGCTTCATTGAGCAGACAGACCAGTCGTGTTTAGCAAATAAAAAATCTAAGGAAAATGTCATCAGTTTTATTAGAGGTCCAGCAGTCGAAGCACATGTTAATTTATGAAGGCTGTGCAGTTTGAGATAAAAGGATGTCTGCATGCAGACTGGAAATCTAAGACGCTTCTAATGGTGCATGGCTTTTCAATTTATAGTTTTGCACTTCAAAAACTGGTGCAGTAGAAAACACTGGGTTCATTAATTATGCCTGAGCTACTTTATGTCTGTGGAGTGCTATAATTTTAAGAGCACGCGTTGCAGATTGATTTAGGAAAACTGAATGAGAATGGAAGTCACCCTTTGATTAAAATTCATGACGGGAATGCAAGGGTTTCTCCGGTCTGTCTGTGAAGAGAAACCTCTCTGATATCACCCAGAGATTATGCACATCTCTCTTCGGTTGGCAATCAAGCTAGAGTCTTTAAATAACCCCTGGAGCCGCTGCACAAACACGCGCAAACACACTCGCTATCAGAAACAGATTGTGCCTCGGCAGCTTGTATTTGATGCTCATCTTAATTTAATGCTGCTTTTCTCTCCCGTGCACTAGTCTCTCAGTAGCAAACAGAAATCAAATGTCTTTTTGAAGTCAACTCTGGCAGAGAGAGAGAGAGAGAGAGAGAGAGGAAGAGGAGGAGCAGGGTGAAAGAGGGCAGACAGAAATAGAGAGATATTTTCACATCCTGCTTTCAGAAATATGTTTATTCATTAGTGGCTTTGAGGTTCACTTTAATTCACTGATTTGGCCGTATGCCGAGGACACACAGAGACACGGAGTCTGCAGCTCCGCTTATGTGCTGTAACTGCCCTGCTGTCTGTGTGAGTCGGTAAACGCTACACAGGGATGTGTAGAATAACGATAAAAAGTATCATTTATTCTCTTACTCTTGTTCAGAATGAAAAGACTGTGTGTTTAGCTTTGAAACAACTAATCAATGAACTCCATGGTAATCGACTGGCAATTGTTGAGAACTAATCTCATTATTAATTGGTTAATTATTGATTGGTTAAACTGTTGTTTTCCACAAGAATTGAAATGAGAAGAGCCACAGACTTGTTTGAGTAAATGTCTCAATAAACATCCACAATTATCACATGAGGAACCAGAGGATTTTCTCCAGTTCTGCTGGAGAAAGAATGTCCTAAAAATATTAGGGTTGGGTTGATGGACGATGCCAAGTGAAATAGAACGGGACGTTTGTATCTGATCGGTCAGTTCCAGAAAGTTCTGACTTGATTGGGAGAAACCTATTGGACAGACCAGCTGTCAGTCACATGCAAAGGAAAAGCACAATATGTAAAATCAATAAATAAACCCAATTGTGATCCTTTTGGGGTCAACTTTCTAGTTAAATTATTATAAGTTTAAACAAGGGTTGTGGAGCCTCGTGTGAATTTTCGGGTTAAATGCATTCATTTTGAGCATTTGTTGATCATAATGATAATGTTGATCCTAGCGGAAATTTTCCTGGAGAAAGTTTTTAAGAAAAGTATAAACTGATTTTTTTTTTTTTTAACAGGAAGTTGTGCTTTATATGATGTTTACAAACCCCCTTTCCGATTGATGTCCAAACAGACTGTTTTGAAGATAAAGGCTCATAATAATTTCCCTTTCTTTGTTTTTTATTCCCTGTTCGTAGATCTAATCTGATCTTGAAATGTGAGCAATAAATATTTGTTTAGTAAACGGTGGATCCGAAATGCTTCCGGAGAGAAGAATTGTCTGCCATTGACGTCCCTACTGCCCTGCGGGCTCCTCATTAGTATTTCTCTCAGTTTGAGTATTTTCTCTGATCTGGCTTGTTTTGATCACATGTTGTACAGAAAAAAAAGATGTTTCTTGTTTTTGCTCTTAGAAAATCCTGCTTTGGATCTTTGTTCTTCTATTAATGTCTGGTTTAATTGCTGACAAAAGCAGCGAAGCCTTTATGAATCCAGTCCATCAGAATCCATCAGTCCAGGATTTTGAAAGCATGATTAGCACATGTTTAAGAGCTTGTAACAGACATTAGCACAGATTCTTTCATTCCTGAAGGCCTCTGCTCTCTCCTTCAGTATTTTTCAGCATCTTTACAGCTTGTCACATGTCTCTCTCCTCTGAAGAATCTATTAAGTGGGAGTGGGTTTCGCTGGCTCGCTAGCCGTTGATATCGATTAGCTTTAAAGATTAGTCACCAGGTTCCCTGGAGTAGAAGCAGTCAACATGGAAGAGAAATCCAGTGGAGAGCCGAGCTTCTATAAGACTGAGCTGTGTTTAAGTCCACTATCGATTTGGGTTTAGAGTGATTTGATCAAATCACGATTGTCTTCTTGGATTGACTTAAACTGCTTTGGAGGGGATTTTGCTCAATGAAGAGGTTCCAGTGGAGGCTTTTGAAGATGATGGATTTATCCAGTTAGCAAAGAGGATTCTGGATCTGGAGAAGTTTCAAGATCAGTAAAAGCATTGTAAATGTTATGCTAGGACTCTTGGAATCAGACGAATAATCTTTTAAATGCATTATGAGCGCCACTGGATCTGAGCCACATGGAACCCCTTGGGTTTCACAAGGTCTAAGTGTAATTAGTAATGCTTTAAAAGACAAATTGCTCAAATTTGTGCTGAGGATTTGAAATAAAAATATATGCTTTTAACCATTGCTGTTCAAGCACAGCACTGTATGAGAACAATCTTTTTTAAGTATGGCATCATGTGCTATTAAAGTGAGCCTTTATACTGTTGAAATCTGAGTCATGAACTTGGAACACAAAAGATCTTGATGTTTTGGCAAACAAATGTTTCAAAACTCAATGTTTTGTTTATTTAAAAATGCTTTTCAGCTTTGAGGGAAACTATTATTTTCAGATGTAGAAACCTTATTTCGTGTTGGGGAAATATCCATTAAACAAAGAAAACACCGTGAAACCTGGTAAAGATTTAAATCTGTAGTTAATTCAGTGAGAAGAGAAAGGAGACATAGACCCAAATTGCTAATCTAAAGAGTCACATATTTAAATGAGACCCAAAGTAACTGGAGCTTATTTTAAAATGTTGGGAGATATTAGAACACAAAGTTCAGCCACAGCATCCTGTTCACCTGGAGTTTTGACATTGTCATGAAATAATAACAAAAGCACACTTCATAGTTCTCCATCACCCTGATTTTCTTTGTTTTGTTTTATTATGATGAGAATATACATATTATATATTCCAGAGAAGACAGGAGAGGGCTTGAAGTCTAAATATTTACTAAGAATTCATGAATAACACATTACGGATTTATCTGGGTGTTCTAACTGCATTACACAACAGCAAAGCAACGTTACGCTTCGGTCGTCATGCGTTAGCTCACATGCCCTCCCTTGTGACACTGTCTTATATGTGTTCTTAAAAATGCAAATGAGCTGGGGCGTAGTTCCTTTTGCCTCTGGCCTTTTGTGTGACCCACATGTCATTCACCTCCTAGAACGGTGGATTGTCTTTGATCTTCTGCACAGAGAAAAAAAGCACTCGGGGTGATAACACCGGTCTATAAAAGCATCCTATTGAGAAAATTTCAAGTAAGAAAAGAAATGCACAATTATTACACTTTTATTCTTTAATTATTTAATATTACACTTAATACTCAAATGATTATAACATAATACCACATGGTTAAACAAAATGGAATTGTGGGGAGATTATCCTTCAATTAGAATGTATTGATTATATTCACACCATTATGTTTTGTCTTTGGACTTCTTTTTGAGAAAAGCAGAGCGCTTTAGCTGTAATGGTTCTGATTAGACCGTTATGTGAGGCTTGTACTGCTAGAACAGTTAAACCTACAGTAAACTGCTACATTTTATTCTCATATAATTTTAACTTCTAATGTCACAGAAAATGTTTAAATGATGCTTAACATTTAATGCTCTTTATTTATGTATAAAGTAATTTGTTATCTGTTCTTTAATCTAAAGCTTCTGAGCGGGTAATACTGAATTTTGCACGCGCTCGCTGCTAGAGAATCACTTTAGGTGTTTTGTTTCGCAGGGTTTTCTGGTTACATTTGCTTGACTATTCAATAAACATTGAAAGGCAATCCATTATCTACTTTTCTTCCATCTGGAATGTGATTTATCTTGTAAATATGCAAGTGTTTGGTTCGAAAGCTCTTTGAGTAAGTGGTTTCGATCTCCTAAAACAAATGGCACTTATTACCGTTCCCATCCATATGTCAAAATTCTCATTTTCAATGTGCGCAACGGCTCATTTGCAAGCTGTTAGAAACAATAAACAAGTGTATGTGGCTAATTTTCAGTATTTAACCTTGAGTGAGTGCTTTGGGAGACTGATATGATTCATCGAGCTGCAGCCTGTGCGTGTATGTGTGTGTGTGTGTGCGTGTGTGTGCGTGCGTGTGCGTGTGTGTGTGTGTGTGTGTGTGTGTGTGAGAGCAATAATAATGAGATCAAGTTCTTGATATTACAAGATTTCCTGGCACTCTAGAATGTAACTATTTTCCTGTTTTGCTTCATCGCAGGGATCTTCATGAGTACCTGTAATGTGGATGTCCGCTGGTTTCCATTTGACATCCAGAAATGTGAGCTTAAGTTCGGCTCCTGGACGTTTGATGGATGGCTTCTGGATCTCCAGATGAATGAGGCTGATATCTCTGGCTACATGCCTAATGGAGAATGGGATCTTGTAGGTGAGTGAGTTGGAAAACATCAAGGTTATGAAGTGCAATTAGTAGCTGATCGAATGCGTTTCACAATAAAATTCATCCTTTGGGGTTTTTTCAAGGGCCGGGGTTCACACAGCTTCTGAGTTGGAATGTTTATTCATAGTTTTTCTGAGGCAGTTAGCACTGAAATGAGTTTAATTAAACTGAGGGGATTAGAGGAAGTGGACTGGAAAAATGTCTTGCGCAGCACCGTTTTGTCCCTCTCCTGACCCATAGAAACATAATCAGGGTCTCTAGTGATTCCACACAGGACATGCTGGGAACCATTTTTGAGATGTTTATAAGCTGAAGGATCCATGGTTTTAAACTGATGGAACTTTGAGAAGGTGCAGATTCGCTGCCTACCACTGGACACGAATGGTGCTTTTCAAGTCATGGCCCAGTTTGAATGGCTTTCGATGGCTTTTTCTCGATGTCGTATACTTTTTTTTTTTGCATGACTGAGATGTATCAAGTTAAGCACAACATGCAAAGATCACTAGTTTCACAGAGGACTGGCTTCATTGGGATTGAGGTGGTTTGAAACTATTGTGACGTTCTTTAAGCAAATGATATGTTCTAAAATCAAACTTTAAGAACCACAATAGTACCTTTCCATGTAAAAGCACCATTAAACAATCTGAAAAGTTTTGTGACCATGCATTTTCCCCTCCCGCCTCTTGCTTGCTTGTACAGAAGACAGAGACACCAACAGAACAGATTTCCATTCATTTCCACCATGGTATAGAATGGTTGCTTCCAGAGATAGTTTTGTGCTTGAGCTCTACTTTGGTTTCTGTCAGTTTGGTAACTCTAGTATTCTATAATAAAATTTGTAAACCAAGTAAGAAGACTCTGGATGCAAGGCTTAAGAAGATTTAACAGAAAACTCAGCTTTATTTAACTTAAACATCAGATATGAATCAGCTAAAACACACACAGCATTGAGAAGAGGGCGAATGATGAAGGAGATGGCGGGTTTAGGGGAAGGGAATGGAGATCAAAGAGAATCTCTCGCTCAACTAAATCTATTTAGAGTTTGCAACTTCCTGGTTGTGATTTATTTCCTGTTTTATCCTAGAAACCAATTAGAAAATAGGATAACAAATATTACACCAGACTCGTTGTTCTGCTTGTTTGTGTTCATGCTTTGCATTGTTTAGTAAAATGGCATTAAACTTTTGTGAAAACATGAGAAAATTTAATTTTTAAACCGAACAAACTCTGTTCGTATGTTGCAGTGCGTTACGGAAATCTTTTGTCTAGAATGACTTGTATTTAAGTTTTGATTGAGGTATTTTGGGTTGTAAACAGGACGTGGCTTCAGTAAGTTGCTGAAATTGATTGGAGGAAGCATGTTTGTCTGTTAAAAGCAAGTTAAACATAAAAAGGTCTGAAAAAATGCAGAACGTAATCTCCCACATAAAGAGGGCTTCATTTGTTATTAAAAATTTTATGCAAATAGTCAAACACCTTGATTGTGGAATAGACTAGTATGTTGTAACTCCCTCAAGCATGTATGTCATAGAATTTCTGTTTCAATACACCTCTTGCGTCAATATGTTGTGATAAATCGTACCACTATTCACAGAAAATTGCATGTGAGAAATAAAACTTTTATGAATTCAAACAATTTTTTCAAAGGCTTGTCCCAAGATGAGGACGATCATCAAGGACGAAATGCTAACAAGGACAACTTTATTATCAAACTGATAGCATTTTGCACTTGCATGAATCTGCACAACAGTGAATGTTTTTAATTTATTTTAATCAATGAATGGAATCAGAATTAGATTAATACTCGCTGTGAGTACCCTTTGCTCTGAAAACCACTGATTCTCTCAGTTTTTAGAGGAATTCTGCTGGTAGGTTATTCTAAACTAACCACAGATTTTCTGTCGCTGTAGCTTTCTCCCATCTTTCTCAAAATCACGGACACATTCGATGATTCTGATATTTGAGAACTCTTTGTTCGTCGTTATTTTGAAAATCGTTCTTAAAGACTTTAAATGTGTGTTTTCTGAATACATTTTGGGCGAGTAAAACTCTGATGGTTTTGCATGATTGATAAGTATCTGCCTGTATTTCTCACAAATCATGACCAAATCGCTAACTCCATTTGCTGAAATGCAGCTCCAAATGGACCCTCCACCATGCTTAACTGTTGCCTTGACCACTCTCCAGTCCTTTTAACGCTAAAACTTATGCTGTTACTGTATTACCTTAAGCCACAAGTTAAAGTTCTTCTACCATAAAACTGCCAAAGCAGACGATTAGATCAGTCTCGTTTTGAAAACTGAACAATTAAATATTTCCAAGTCTCGATGTTTGTTGAATTCCATGCACACAATTTTACCATTTTTGGTATGAAGTACAAAAAAACTTGAAAACGTATTTCTGTGAACCTAAAGTGCTGAAGGATGTTACTTTATGGTGATTGAATCAGGAATCGGTAAGTTGGTGTCTCCAGCCTTGATTGACAATATGAGCTTTACGTTCTGAGACTGAAATGGATGGTGTGAATTCTAATGATGCTTTCTCTAAGACGTGATGCATAGTCACAAACAGGCACTTTCCTCTGGCTGCCCTCTGTTTATCAGGAAGATTAAGGAGCAGATCAAAGGTGGATCGCCAGCTCTTGAGGACATCAACATCTCTTTGATCATGAAATACTCAGAAGTTTTTCCGTAATGACATCCTCATTATTTTCCGATGGCTTCGTTTCAGGTGTTCCAGGCTCGAGGAACGAGTTGTTTTATGACTGTTGCAAGGAGCCCTATCCAGATGTGACGTTTGTGGTGACCATTCGCAGACGGACACTCTACTACGCCCTGAACCTTCTCATCCCCTGCGTTCTGCTTTCATCCATGACCCTGCTCATCTTCCTACTGCCGGCTGATTCCGGAGAGAAGATCTCACTAGGTACTTGCAAAAAGAAAATGTGTTTAAAATACAGTAAGTATTTGAGGTCTGAGCGCGGTGGATTTCGTTCCACATCCTTCCGAAGCTCTAGAAGCAGAACAGAGCACAAATGTACGAAAGAGTTTGTGTGGGTGCTTCTTTTCAAGCGATTGAATGAACTCTTGGGTTGCATCAAGGGCTTTTTTTTCACTCCATCAAGAGACCTCTAGCTTCAAACATTCAGACAGTTCAAAGATCTCTGGAAAGAGTCATCAGAGACTGAATGGAAGAGAATTTTGATGGTGAAAATGTAAGTTTAAGCACTCCAGGGGAGAGAACCAAAAATCAACCAAAGGCTAGGGAAGTCTCCTCACTTCAGGAATGCACATCACTGCAAGCGGGTTAAAAGGAAATGCTTTGCTGTGCACTTATATCAGCAATTAATCTATTAATGTAATTACAGCAGGAAGGTGTCTGTGGCTGTAAGAGAAAGAGAGGAAGAGAAAGTGCTGTGGGCTTTCCAGGAACTAGGCATGAAACCTTCTAAAAAACATTTAACAGACTCGCTATCAAAACTTTGTAACAAAAGCGAATTAAAAACGTATTTTATTCTGGGGAATGTTTTGTGATTCACAAGACATTATTATCGTAAGTAATACTTTGTTTCCTTAGTTGATGATTTGAAAGGGGCTGTGAACTGAGAAACATTTTGAGAAAATGTTAATTGTTGATGTAATGTGTATTGTAGACATACTCATCACTTGCGGACACTGAACCTCTCTTTGCTAGTGACTCACTAAACGCTCAAATACACAGCTAGCATCACAAGAAATAAAATCAACAGACGCGAGGATTACAAAAAAATGCTCTGTTCCAGGTCGAGCTATAAAACAACTGTTCTACCTATAATCATAGCCTGTTCTGAAAAAAGTATGTAACAAAAGGAGCAAGCCAGTGTTTGGAAGAGCATGTTTTTTTTTAAATCATCATTAGATGCCTTATATGCGGAATATTTGTTTTTACAACAGTACTTCCCTTTAGTTATACAACATGTACTGGACGCCTACCCCCCCTCCCCCCCATCCCAACATGCTTTTTTAAGACTAATATCAGATTTGGCAGACCACAATTCTTCGTATCAGTTGAAGTCAACTGTGCCTTTCACAAGATTGAAATGGAAGCACGACCACCGGTTTGGATATCGTATTGTAGCCCTGTTTGTGATTTGTTTTCTGGTTTAGCCTCACATGGTAGAGAATTTGATCGGCTTTCTGCATTTTTGTGCACTGTGAGTGTGAACTAAAAACACATAGAGCATGAGACGGAGGAAGTTGAGGGCAGAAGCAGATAGAGACAGATGGATTGTGTGTGTGTGGGATGAGAGGAGGAAGAGATGGATAGCAGCTGGAGAGGGAGGGAGATGACTTGAACTGAACTAAAGAGCAATTGAGGAAGAGAAATGGCCTGATGTAATTCACTTTATGTATCGCTCCATCAAGCCTTGCACTGCCGTCCAATCAGATCCAATCAAATTCTGTCAAGATGAGTTACACCAATAAGAAGCTGTGTTTGGGTATCTTGTGCAGTGCTAGAGACGCGGGAGTGGAGGTGCTGCTAAACCATGTGTTTTTATATTAGTGGTAGAGTGATGATGATGATGATGGCAATCCTGGAGCCTGGGCTGGAGGTTTGGAGGATTTAACCCTTCGCAGGTCTTCAAGTACCACGGCGGAAAGGGAATAAAACTACTGTCTGAGGTTTTTTTTTTTTTATAAACGCAAACATAAGGTCAAAATATCCTTAACGTTTACATAAACTCTAGTGTATTTTCAGGGAACTTTTGGTAACCAAATTGGTTAAAATGCTTTTTTGGGGGGATGGTACAGTAGAATGAATTGAATATCTAAAAGTCGAATATATTCAAGATGAAACATTTCTTCATTTTGTTGTGACATCACTGACAACTTCTTAGCAACTAAACTGTTTACCCTAGCAACCAGTTTTACATAGCTCTATCTCAGATTAGGACAATCATAGTGACATGAGGTTGTTTTATTTAACTCATGGGGGACATTATAAGATGTCACTTACCCCCCTACCTCGTTTACCTTATCTCTATCTCAATTTAGGAAACTCATGGAGACATGGAAAAACTTTTGTTCAGGGTCACTTGGAAAGTTACTGTTGTCATGATTTCACCCAACCACTAACTATGAGTGGGGATTATGCCTTTGTGTCATCATTAATATTCTCTGAAAATGTCCAAGAAATCAGACAATTTCCCAGTGTTTAATAATTTTCTGAGCATAACTGTAGATTATTCAAATGCTGTCTCCAAGCAATAGAAACACCATTAAGCCTAAGATTTACCTTGAAATCCCAGAACCCTACTTTACAGAGTGTCAGATTTGAGCAGGAAGGTCCTGAGATTTAATTTAAAAACACAGAGATCTTGAATATTTATGGACCTTTGGCTTCCATTTGTGTTTCATACTTGTGCCGTTTGATTCTGAGCTCCACGCTGGCTCTTCTTGATATAGAAATGTTGATTTTTTTTTTTTTTTTAAGGTAAACCATGCAGCAGTAGAGTAATCACATTATCTTCTTGAACCATGATTCAATCATAAATGTGTCATCGTTTTGTTTTGTTTCACACAGGTATTACTGTGCTCCTCTCATTAACAGTCTTCATGTTATTGGTGGCTGAGATCATGCCTGCAACCTCAGACTCCATCCCGCTAATAGGTAAAGCTTGCATGATTCTACATTTGAATGCAAATAGCTTTTTCTACAGTCTGCTTCATTCTGCCTCACTTTCGTTATTAAACGGGACTCTTTGAATTCATTTTTTTGGTGCAAGATGCACATTTTGTGTGTGCTCATGCACGCTCCGCACCCAGTGATGAATGAATTGATCACTGTTGTGCATCAAGGCCAAAAATCCTGGTCTTGGCATCCATTCGCTTGGCTTCAAGTAATTTGCAACATGAATCGTACCAGACAGCTAACTGGAAATGATGGGAGGATTAAAAATACAAGACGATCCTCGTTTTGAAGAGAAACCAAGAAACAATCCATCTCACATTCTCTTTTCTCATGCTTTGGTTTATAGGCCCTCAGATGTAATCTTCAGAAATGCATTTGCTAGAAGAGTGTGCTCTGTCTCTTCTCTCTCTCTCTCCTTTATGATTGAGGTTTATGGTTCACTCATCTGTTCCCTTTCTTCCCTGCATCACTCCTTTACCGTCAGTGCCCTTCTTTGTTAGATTTGGCCTGGATTTTTATTAGCATGACTGGATGGTAAAAAGCCATTCTGCGAAGAGATTAATAAATGAAAGGTTTATGCATGCTATTGTCCCCCCCTCTCTCTCTTTCTCTCTCTCTCTCAGGGCAGTATTTTGCCAGCATCATGATCATCGTTGGAATGTCTGTGATCGCGACAGTGGTTGTGCTGCAGTATCACCATCACGACCCCAACGGAGGTGCTATGCCCAAATGGGTATGTCTGCTAAAGCACCAACACGCAACAGCTCCCTCCGTCACTTAGTGTAAAAAAGATGACCTAATGCAAACATTAACGCTGCCCCCTAGTGGATGGATTGTATCAAATTATGTCATACAAACCAAACTAGACCCTAGCCTTCTTGGCTCTGTGGTCTCAAAACTTTTTAAATTGGCGCTTTTCCATTGATGGTTTGCTATATTTCAGTAGTTGATTAAAAATAGCGTTGTGAAAATCGTAGACTAAGTTTAGAGGTATGTATCGTATCGTTTGCAGAGTGCATCATTACACCCCTAGTTGGAACCCTTGCATGTTTGCAGGGTGAGAATTGCCAAGAGCAGCAATGTGTCCAGTAGGGGTGTAACGGTTCACGGGGATGAATTGAACCGTTTCGGTGCGGCCTGTTCAGTTCGGTACATTTGCGTACCGTTTTGGTATATTTTTTTTAATTAAATAATATAAATTTATTATTAGCGCATATTAAGCGCAGCGGAACATTGTTCCTAGGCGAGTTTCCGCACGGACGCTATTGAGTGACGCACAGTAGAACTACACGGGAGCTGTGAGAAATGGCAACAGCGAAAGAGAAGCCAGAGCTTGAAGACCCTCTCACCTCACTACGGTCTCCTGTTTGGGAACACTTTGGCTTCTCTGTTAAAATACATAACGGGGATAGACGAGTGGATAAATTTAAAGTTGTATGCCGACATTGTTCCACGGAGATCGGGCAGGCAACACATCAACATTTTCTACTGCTGGAGATACTGTCACTGCAACCAGATCTGTGCTCTCTTCAGAAAATGTGGATGGGTTAATCTTTTTAGCCAAAAACTTAAAACATGAATAGTTTTTTGTTGATCTATAAGCTGAAGCTGTTGCTAGTGTTAAAAGTTTTCAGGTCCTAACTAGTTGCAGTATTTAATTTTTCATTTAAAAAATGTGTATTTCTTTAAAAAGAGTGCAATTTATTTAAAATATCACCCAAATGTGTCACTTTTATTTATTTTATGCAAGAATTCTATTGTGTATTGGCAGCTTTTCAAAATAAAGGTTATGTAAGTTCTTATTGTTTTGTAATGAACCGAACCGAACTCTCCAAGACACTGTGCCGAACCGAATACGATTTTAGCGTACCGCTACACCCCTAGTGTCCAGTGATTTTACTGAGATTTTCTGCTGCATTTGATTATTAATTGTTGCTGTTGCTTTAACAAGAAGATTACGGGTTAGTGCATCTAAAGTACACTTTTTCCACAATAACACTAGAGCTGAACACCAGTTTAAATGAGTTTAGTGTAAGACATGAGATGTTTGTCCATTGTGAGGAATATGTTTGGACACTGCAGGGTTAAATAAGCAGCACTGTCCCCCTTGTCAGTGGCTCTGAGTGCAGTAATTGACGATTTTACTGCTAATAGAGATAAAGCCAACAGAAGGTGACTAAATGAGGTGCAGATGGATATAGATCTGAGGTCTGTCCGGGCTGATGAATGACCATATTTAAACATTCTGCAAGCTACCGTAATTAGCAGCGACCGCTGATCGAACCCCTCTCTCTGACCGAGGTACAATGAGAGGAAGTTGTCCAGTCTAAACTGAGTCATGACCCTTTTTGTCGTGCTGTAAATGATTATTAAAAACACACATTCCCTTTTCATTTTACTGTTGGTGAATATGAGCACGAAAGTTGACGTATGTGGCCCCAGATCTGCACTTTTAGCATAGCGCTGACCAATGCTTTCAATTATATCAGTTGCGTTCTAGTGTAAAATGATGAAAGATTGAGATATTTCAGAGTAAACCAAGCAAAAACAGCAAGCGTTTGTATTTCTAGGCCGAACAATACTCCACTTTGCTGTTACAATTTGGACATTTGCTAGTATTGTTCAAGGGTACAGCACAGTCTTTGAAAAAAAAAAAACATTCCCAGTGAGGTCACTTCCTGTGACTGGTACTGATTTGTATTGTTTTGAGTTTTCTGAGATTTTGCTTCCTGCGAATTGGCAGGATTTAACCATGAGCAACCTGGTTATGCTGGATTTGTTGGAAGTAAACTGGTGCATTTTATTTTTGTATCTGCTGTGGCCAAGTTTTCCTTCAATGTTCCTTGACATTATTAAGAAATAAACTATTTTCCAAAGTAGTAACAACATACAAACTCAACGGCTAAAGTTTGTACATAAACTTTGATGTTGGCTTGTTAAAGTGCGTTTTCAATGTTCTTAATGTTTCTATGGTTGAGCAAATTGGTTGCTAGGGTAAAAGTTATTACTATAATTAAACAAACCCCTATTTCTCTGTGCTCGATTTTCATAGCATTTTCCCATTATATTGTCAGTGATAAATCTTTAACCCCTTCTGGAGCCCCTCTGGGTTTAAATACTTTTGCACATTGCGTGGGACCAGTCTGAAATGATATAGCAACCTGAGTTAGACCAGTTTGAAGGGCTTCCTCAAATTTGATTCTTCTGTTCTGATTGGAACCAATGGTCAATGAAAAGATGTGCTAAAAGCCTAAAATTGGGAGAAAACCTAAAGTTTTCCTTTATATCTTTTTACACGTCTCCTTTATCTTTCTTATTCTGGATCCTCTCAGGTTCAGCTAGTCTTACTCCAGTGGGTGGCCTGGTTTTTGCGTATGAAGCGTCCTGGTGAAGGTGAAGATCCTGAGCGTCCTCCATGCGCCCCCCACTTACGCCGCTGCTCTTCAGGTTCCCAGAGCGGCAGCCTCCCAAACGCTCCTGGTTCAGCCTCTGCGGACCTGCACCACCATCACTTGACCTCGACACTCCACCCTCTCCACCCCCAGAGCCTTCTCCAGGCTGCTGCAGTCGCCGGTCACACACATCACCTCCACAACCAATCCAACACCGCCAACAACAACGGCAATCTGCTCTACATCGGCTTCTCCAGCCTGGACGAGGCCTCGCCACCATCGTTGCTGGCCGATTCCGTGCAGAGAAACAACCTCTCAGGAGGTCCACGTCCCTCGGTTGTTTCTCCTCCAGTCGTGGGCTCCAGTCCACCTCCACACCTCCCCTCGCAGTTCTGCAGCCCTCCACCTCCACCTACGCCCAATATGGAGGCCACATGTTGCCCGAGTACGGTGTCCGGTGGAGGTGGAGGCTGCTCTTGTTCTGGGACAAGTGGTGGAGGGGACCCTCAGCTCCAGGCTATTTTAGAAGAGGTGCGATATGTGGCCGACAGGTTCCGCGGACAGGACGAGACTGACAGCGTGGCCGAACAATGGAAGTTTGCTGCAGCAGTAATCGACCGGCTTTGTTTGGTGGCGTTCAGCGTTTTTAACATCATCTGCACCATTTCCATTCTTATGTCGGCGCCTAATTTTGTGGAGGCAGTTTCGAAGGATTTCATTTGATGGCTTTTGTTTCGCTTGTTTTTTGGGAAGTATACGTCAACCAAAAGTGACCATTTCTAAGACTGTGGAATAATGCAGGATCTCGAGGTTTTGATTAACTCCTATCCGGACATTGAGGACCAACTCAAAACAGAAGTGGACACCATAGACTTTCACCAATTGCTGTTTGGAAATGGAGTTGGTTTGACCTAAACAAACAAAAAAATATATGTATAATGACCTTTCTACTGTGTCAAATGCCTATTACCCAACTCTTGGAATGGCCAGTTGTGTTACGTCTAGCACAATGCTGAATATCTCTACAATATCTATTTATGAGTTGGAAATTATCGTCCAAAAGTAGGTGAAAAGAAGAGGGAAAGTTCACGAAACGCCAAGAGAAATACTGATAACCGTTGCAGACGCATGGCAATCCCAGATGAAATACGTTTGGTTTGTAAAAAAAGGCGCTTGTTTCAAGGGCAGATAGCAGAGTTTGAGAACTCCTCCAGGGATTGTAGAGTTCAGATAATGGAGAAGTCCCTTGAGGCAGACAGAGATGTAGAGCGATTAAAAGATAAGCGCCTCACAGGAAGACAAGGCAAGAGCAGAACAAGGACAGTGAAAGACAAAGTGAGACAGAGTGGATCAGAGAAAGAGACGCAGTCAGCGCTAACCGAAAGAACGATGAGCTGGAGAAGTGGATCAGACAAGTGGATAAGAAAATGAAAGTGTTATAGGGGATGCACAGAAGGCAGTCGGGGGTAAGTGAGACTCAGCAACATTTACTGGCAACTGAAAGAACGGTTTCGCAGCTGGGGAGAAATTGAGCATCGTGCCCCAAAAAGCCAAGCTGTGAAGGCATCTGTCACAGAAAAAAACACACTGCAGAATATAAGAAAGTGTGGGAAGAAATGGGAGAGATCCTCTGGGAGACATGGTACAAATACAATGGAGATGTGAGGGCGAATCTGACATGTCTGTTTTTCTGTGAGTGACAGATTGAGGTGTTCTGAGATGGCAAAGATGATCTTGTGCATGTTCCAGGAGCAGAGCAGCAGCCAGAGATTTTGTGCATTGAAATTCCTCCATATGTTTGAGGTAAAGCCCTCCCTCCTGCTCCCATTACACGTACAGTAACCCTGCATCACACTCGGTAAAGTTGGGTTTAGCACAGTATCAAACTACACTCAGAGATCCTTTATGTAAATATTGAGATGTGTTTTACTAATCAGGAAACTAAACAAAAATGTTGGGAGGTTTAACATTTGATTTTGTCTTTACTAAAAAATAATAAATATACTAAAAACGAATTTAGGGTACTACGAACATTAATTAATTCTTAAATAAGACGACTCTGAAAGATGGTTGAAAAGATTTAACAAACTGTGGCTATATTCAGCAATTTTTAGAGATCCTGAGAGAGTCAGCTGCTAGCTCCATGTCTAGCACTTTGTGCTGCATAATTTAAGCAACTTGTAACTTCCTGTTGTGATGTAACTTCCTGTTCTATTTCAGAATTCAACCAGACAAAAACTGTTAAATGCTGCACTTGAATGTGAAAATTGTGCAAAAATCAACATTATGCATTTGTTTCAATTAACAAAAATTTACAATGTACGGGAACTTGGTAATTTAGGTAATTTAAATCTGACCAAATATATACATATATAAAAAGTTATAATTATATAAAATTCAATAAATGCCATTAATGGCTATAATAGGGAAGGTACTTTAAACTTAAACAGTATATTTCATGGTTTTAACAATGAAAATAAGCATACAATGCAATGGTATTGAAGATTTAACAGAAAATGGGGCTTTATTTAGCTTAATCATTAAAGATTCCATCAGCTAAACCCATGCTGCATTTTACCAAAAAGGAATGGGCAAAGGAAAGATCCTGAGAGAACCAGCTGTTAGGTCTGTGTCACACAAGGGGGAGAATCCTGTGCTGCATTGCTACTTCCTGTTGTGGTGCAACTTCCTGTTCTATCTCAGAAATCAACCATACAATAGGATTCTGTATATTTTTCTATTACAGTGTCAATTTAGAGTATTTAAGTTACCTGAAATTTCTTGTGAGTTTCTTAAGGGCTTCCAAGTTGCGTTTTGTCAATTCTTTCACTGATCCACTCTGTGTATGCGTGCGTATGCGAGAGATTGTCTGCGAGTGCGCTTTACGCTGTCCCCATTTCCACTCATGGTAATACGTGTAGACCTCTCAGATTTCCACCACACTTCTGAAACTTTCAGCTACTACCTGAGGAAACCACAGACAATATGTTTTCATGATTTTTTTTTATTAAAAATAGCTTCAAATGCTATTAGTCCATAAGTTCTGCAGAATATTGTGCTTGGCGTTAATGGTTTTGCACCGAATGCAATGTATTCTGGTGAATATCCATGTTGAGGCTGGTGTAAAAAAAATTTTTCTATTAAATGTTTAATGTGGCAGCTCACATGCGGTCCTTTCAAATATCACAGCTGCTGGCATAAACTACTTTATTACTGAAGTCATTAAAGCCATTAGTGTTATTACGTATTAATTAAAGTTCATCCAACAAAGTCATCGGGTTGTACACGCTGCCAAAAGATTGCTGCTGTGTGCTGCGCTCCTATGAAATGCCAGCCATATTGTCTTAATGGGGGACCAAGCCAATTACTTTCCTCTCTCTCTCTCTCTTTCTCTCTCACACGCAGACACAAACCATTTCCCATCTTTGAATAAAGTGTTGTTTAATAACGTGCTGTCTGTGCTCATTTCATGGCTTGTTGTTGCCTAAATAAGGAAATTGAGTAAAGATAAGAGTGGGAATGAGTTCCGAAGCACCCTAGCGAGGCATTAAGCACTGTGTGTTCGTTCGTTCGTTCGTTCGTGCTCTTATCAATAAAAACAATTAACAAAATGCAGATTCCAACTAAATCCCATTAGAATAATTTAATTCAGCTTTAAAGGGAAATGTCTGTTGAAGGGACTTTTCCATTTGGTATTAAGGGCTTCATGGATAACTCAGATCTTTGTGGGAAGGCATATTTGATGCTGCGGGTTTTTCACTTTGTCAAACTATTTGCGCACAGTGGCCGTCAAAAGTTGAAATTTTGGCATAAACAGGAAGTTGTTTGTATGATCGGGTTCAAATTTGCCAAGCATAATAGTCCATGTCTGAATGTTTCTAAATAGCAACCTACACTGTTATAGCGCCACCTTGTGGCAACATGGAATATTCCATTTTCTGCAGTTTCACCCTGTTATTTCAGGCTGGATTTAAAGGAACTGTTTGAAATTTTTAACATTTTTGTAAGTGTACAAGACCTACAAAAAAACTCAAATGGAGCAAGTTTCCAAAATTCAATATCAGTTATGTTTAATTTACTTGTATGATTTGTACAAATCAAGACCCTGTGCTTGAACAAACTCCATCAGTCAGCAGCCAGCACCAGAGGTGCTAGAGCCCTTTGATTGCTGCTTGCAAAAATGAAATCAAAATGGAAGAAATAGATGATATATTTAATTACATTTATTATAAACTTGGAGCTTTCCCAGAACAGAGAATTCCTGCAGAACGGAAATCATTTGTAAAGGAAAGTAAATCATATTAATTTGGATCAAACAGAAAAGCAATTGGCCTGAAACGGCTTCAGAAGCTACAGCATGTCCTACAGTTCCAGCCTTTAAATTGCCATTAGTTTATTTTAGTCTTGCTGCTTTTGTGGAGTGGTAAAGCATCAGTTTTTGTTTTCAGTTAAATATTTTTAAGATTTTTCTATTTTGAGGGAGTACAGCAAGTAGTTTTGTTTCCCATGCGACCTGTGCGTACAATCATCAAATATTACGTTTTCTGCCTTTCACACTTTTGACTGTGTTTTTGGATGAAGGCGATTTCTTGATGAGCTGAGGATTGAACGATCGAGCTGGCCAATGAGAGAAGGCCATGTATGTATACTAATTAATTGAAGTAGCTGATAAAGGTAGCTTTTATTTTAGGGTTTTCCTGGACAAACTGAGAGATTTTCACCGTGTTTAACTAATATCATCTCCATAGGTGCTTCCGTTCCCGGTTCTGATGCTCTCCATTACTGCACTGGAGCGAGAACCCGAAGCACTAGCAAATGGACATGTAGATCAGACAGAGATGGAGGAATGCTGACGTGTGGCTCCTGCTGGACAGGGGTTTAATTGATCACTCGTTCCTGAAGGAGAGATAGATAGAGCGAGCAAACGAGGGAGGGAGGAAGTTAATGGTGGGGAGAGAGACGATTTATGAGCGAAAGCACTTGCACATCCAGTTCGCCACCCTCAAAACTGCCTGAACAAACACTACATTCTACACAAACAAACCCCGCTAACTGCTCTCGGTTTGGGATGATTACATTTTTCATGATATTTTAGGAAGATTTTATGTGAAATATCCGATCTCATGCTAGAAGGGATCTGTTCGTTAAAGATTGTACTGCACCCTCCCACAACTCATTGGGTTTAGTTAAAGAATATATTTGAAGCTTTGTTGAAAATGTTATTTTGTAATCAAATCAAAAATACTTTTTTCTGAAGACTTTTGAATAGTTTGCTTCTTTCCTGATCCTCCATATTTTTTTAACAAGATCCTAGGGTCTGGGATATAATATGTGAAATATTTCCTAAATCGTTGAAAACTACCAAAAAACACGTTGAAAACCACTTCTTAAATTTTTTAGCTCAGGGGAAGTTTGAAACTCGTCTTGGCTCTTTGCCTTCTGACCATTTGCAGTTTTAAATTTGAGGGAAACTGGAAAGTCCAGTTTTTTTGTGTGTAAATAGTCTGAAATGGCAATCAATATCCCAATCCAGGTTCTGCGTCCTCTGAAGAGTGGATTTCAAGGGTGCTTATGTCACGACCCTATGTGAGGTTGTGCAAATTATCGCCAAATTGTACATTTTCTGCAAAAGTCGAATGGTCATACAAATGTGTCCTTTTCCTTGAATTCTGAGGATTCATTAGTACTGTCCTTCTTGGCCTCAATTATCACAAAATGTTTATTTTCAACAGAAACAGCACAAAAAAGTGAGTAACGCAGCTATTTCATTTGGCCGTAGAAGAATCGTGTTTTAAAAACATTACACTAACAGCAGTTAAAGAATCCCTTGAACTAACACGTAGCCGCCTGAATGTGACTGAGGAGGTGATAAAACTCTGGTTAGAATGAGGCGCGATCGTGTCATGAAGCCTTGGGAGGGTGTCCTCCGTAGAAAGCAGAACCTGAATTGGGACGCAGCAATTAACAATTTTTGTAAACTTGACGTGCAACAATTTCTCTTTAAAAATGGGTTTTTCCGCTTTCTCAAGTGTATATAAGAAGACAGGCTGGGGCTTTAGGAACTAAAGTTTCGTAGGAGTTTGATGGCTTTTTTAAATGGCTTTTTTAAAAGTATATTTTAAAATGAATTAGGCAGTGTTCTAGAAGCTGTTGAATGTGATTAATTCATCCACTTTGCTTGTTTTATGTCAAGTAGTGCTACCTTTGACAGCCACATCTGTGGTCCCTTGAGGATGGCAACCACGGCCTCCCCACTGCTCCTGGTTTGTTTTCTTGGATGGGTCAAATGCAGACCAGTTTAAAGTATGGGTCACTCTAAACCGGGCCTTTGTTTCACTTGTAATTATATTTATGGATTTCTTTCTGTTGAGTATTGATTTTGCTTTGCCTTTAGATGTTTTTTTTTTTTTTATCAATTGGCTTTCACCGCAGGAATATCCAGGAACCTTGGATTCTGCCTCAAAGCTTCCTACAACATTCAACGAAGGGCATCCATCACCTGAATCTCCAATGGCCTGGTGGAGAAGCATTTTCATTTTGCTCTGTCACTTTAAAGGTACTGTACTGTGTGAAAAAAAATGAAGTATTTATGATTTATGAACCATTTTCCTGCAAAACAGCCACATGTTTTTTGAAGGAACTCAAGAGGAATGCTGCTGATTGTTCCACACATCTTGGAGAACGAACCACAGTTTTCTCATCCTTCTGTCTGTAATCTCAGACACTAATGTTATCTGACAATTATTTGCCTCCCTGATGGTATTGCATGATGATGAAGTACCACTAATTTGTTGAAATGCAGCCCCAGATGTTGAAGGAACCTCCACCATGGTTTCCTGTAGACACTGCTCTCCAGCGCTCCTGCTCCTTAGTTGAGTCGCTTGGCCTTGTTCTATCAGAGGTATTGCCTACACGGCAGTTTCTGTTTCAGGTCATGACTGCATTTCACATTAAAAATTAGATAAAATTGGACTAAAACCTCACAAAATGCAAGTGTTACTATTAGAATAAGCGCTGGTTGAAGGCAACGGTGCTCTCTCAAAATGGTGCTTTTGGAAATTTTCACTAAAGTAAACAATAATTATTTCCGAAAGCATTTTTTGTTTAATGCATCTTTCACACATTCCTGAAACTTTTATTTGTAGGCACTTTGTTGATCAGTTTGTGCACTTTCTGGGATATAGAATGAATATCCACAGCCTGCTTCCGTTTTTTAAAACATTATGAGGCACGAGGCTCAGAGTCCCAATTTAAGAATCCTATAAGCTCAATTTCCTATCTCAACATGCTCCGTAGCTCTGTCAGCGCATCAATGAATAAAGATCGCAAGAGTGTGTGTGTGTGCCATTACTGCGGCAGGCATGGCTCGTCTGCCAGAGTAATTCACTCTCTTCTCTCTGCGCCAGTGTGCTGCGCTGGCACATCGACTTGTCCAGATTTACCGCGCTCGCTCAGATGGGGAAAAAGAGGAGATGGGGAAATGAGAGACTGAAAAAGAGGGAAATAAAGGTGATGCCAGAGCTTCTTTTTTTAAAAATGAGTCTTGCCACAAGATGATGCTTGTGGCAAGGGGATGGTGAAGGATTGTGTGATGAGAAGAGAGGAATAAAATGGACACTTGCACACTGATTGCTTTTTTTCAACTGGCGGTTTTTATTGAAAATGTATGCAAGCAGATAATGTTCATCTGCATAATATTTGTCTACAAAGTGGTCTCTCCTTCTGCCACAAATCCAGATCCAAGCTTTCGACCAACAGCTTGTTTATTTGTTTTAATAAAAAGGATCTAAGGAGTTTTGGCGTCCTTTCTTTTTTTCAGACGTTTATTTCTTCATTAATCACTCTAAAAAAAAAGTTAGATACAGAAACAAATCTAGTTCTTTGGCTCCTAATCATAGCAGAACCTTTTTTGGACACTTTTCTTTAAAGATGCTGTTTAGAGCCAACCTAAAAGTGCTAAAAGTACGAAATTGGGCAACTCCAAAGTCTTCATTATATAATTATTTAGCCCTTCAGGTCACGAAACAACAAAACTGCCCAAGACCATCACACTCCCACCTCTATGTTTAACAATGTTGTTGTTTTTTTTTTCATGTGTTGTATATTATTAATTCTAAACCAACTAAAAAGACTTCAAAATCAAGGTTTAACAGATAATGCAGCTTCATTTAACTTATGATATGATGTTAAACATATGTTGGCACACAGTCTTTGTGCAAGAGAGAAAGACAAAGCAAAGTGGGGGGAGGGATAAAAGAAAGCTATCGAGAGCGATCTCTATGGCACTATTTAAAGACCTTGTGACTTCCTGGTTGTGATGTATTTCCTGTTCTATTTCAGAAATCAACCAGAAAATAGAAATGTAAATACTTTGTTCTATTACACACTTCACTTGTGTGCCAGATGTCATGTGATGCACATCTTCCAAACAGTTTTGTCTCGTCCTACTATCTCACCACGGATTTCCCAGATGTCTTGGCGATCATCGCCTTTTTTCTCACCTTAGATGTTTGTTTCTTATCGGGAAGCTATAGACCCTTCAGAGGGACCTGCATTTCTCTGTTACTGTGGGGTCTTTTATGATGTCTTTGAGTTCTTGCGGTGCTTTTTGGGTTATTTTGTTCAGTTGGTCTGCTAGTCCATTGATGATGAGCTTCTATCATTGATGATGGCCTCACTGTATTCCCAAAACTTTAGACATCGCTTTATAACCTTCTTCACACTGATAAATCTCCATTTCTTTCTCATTTGTTCCAGGACGTATTTGAATCTGGATACCAGGTGTAGTTTTTCACTTTATCACCCAGGTCGTGTGTAAGGGGTTTCTTGATTGGGAACAGGTGTGGCAGTAATCAGGCCTGGGCGTGGCTACACAAACTGAGGGAAAACACACAGGGCCACATGGGTTTAGATACTGGTCAAAACTGCCAGATGTTTATTCAGCAGAACTGTGTTTTTGACTGTTTATTTTAGAATTCTAAATCTATTTTTAGATCTTTACCTGCAATATTAATCAAATACTGCTGTGCAAGCAAAAGAGCCTCAGAGTTGTTTGAACTCTATAGATAGTGGAGTTCATTTCACCTTGATTTCCTGACCGTGCTTGTCTTTGTTTCTGCACAAATATCAGATAAGCATATGAATAAAAGGTAGATTCGTGCAAATATTTAGAGTAAATATGAAATCTTGCTTGTAATAAACACAAATCTTTGTAGTTTTTCTGATTTTATTCATTTCCAAATGTAATCTTTAACAGATTGATTGACCAGAATCATGCAATTCATGTGAGGCGAGATTCATTCTGTTCTCCCCTTTCAGAAGACGTCTTGTAGAGGCCTGACCCACAGACACACTCTCCGAGATGTTCCTGTGACGCCTGAGATTATTTTGCTGAATGGCAGGAGGGATCGATGGCTTTTAATTAACAGGGTAAGATGTGTGTGCGCGATAATATAGAGAGAGAAGGAGATGGACTGATGGGCGTAGGGAAAGATGAAACCAGATACACAGATGAAACAGATGGATATAACGACTGTTTCCTGTATTTTGCCATCAAATTGTATTGGAACATTTATATGTATACTTCGTGTCATATGTTTGAAACATTTTTTTGAAAGAGGATGATTTAAACATTCTAGTTACCTGGTATTTACGGTAGTCGTTAAGATTTGGCAATGCAATTAATAATGCAATGATTAAAAGATAAAACGAAAATTAGTAATCTGTTTGATCACATGATTATTTTCCATTTAGTAAACACATAAAACATAAAAAAAAAATTTTTGTTAAACATAAAACATTTTTAATTATTTGAAGTTTTTACTTTTAATATTGTAAAAAAAATATACTAAAACTATGTAAAATAAAATAATGATTCAGGGTTGAGTTTCACATAATAAGCACTTAAAAAGCTCTTGAATGGTTTATTATAATCATTTTTATTAGCTTTTTTGTTTTTGATATTGTTTGCATCCGTTTGCTCAAATGAGTTTTAAATATTTTATAAGATTGAGTAAATGGTGTTGGGCTTTAAAGAACCATATAATCAAATATTTATAATATATTTATGTTTACTTAAAGCAGCAGTGTGCTCTTTGTTGACACCTGTTGATTGAATCCCAGTATTGCAACTACTTGCGCAGTGATATGTTCATGACCCGGAATTATCTATCTGTCTTGGTACCAATAATGTCACTATCCTTGAGACCTCAGGGTGTTCAGTAGAAAGATAACGTGAACGAAATTGAAACTATCTATTATCTCTGAAGAAGCTCTTTAACCCACTCTCAGTCCATCAGAGGAAGCACTAGTGTCCCTCTGAGACACTTGTATTTCAGCCTGTCGATCTCCACTGACCCCTGCACAGCCGCTTCCTGCAGTTTATCACCTAGTCAAAGCCTCCAGACGGTGCAGCGCTTTTATGATGATGTAATGATGTATGCAAATAGAGGGTGGAGCAAGGGAAGGTTTTAAAGGGTTCAGGTTTATGTGCAGACCCTGTTAAACCTTGTGTAGTGCAGACTGAGAAGCTTAGATTATTTATCTGAATAGACAAGTGTTACCGGCGTTAATCCGTCTACATTTTAGGGCTCCGGGAGGGGATCAGGGAGTTTAATTGATTCCAAAAGGTTATTCATTCATTGATAAAAGAATTAAAGCAGATTATACACTGCACAGAGAGGGCTAGAAAGGGCTTTGAGTTTGTGGTTTACGCGAATGTTCTGTTTCAATACAACATCATTGCATAAGTTAAAGATGGAGATGTTAAGATATTAGGGGGTCTCCTTTAAATACTGTTTTCAGCAGAGGTGACAATCTGCTGTAAAAGTTTGGTAAAACTGGCACAAAAACAAAGGAGTTAGTTAAAGATCTAAATTTTCCAAACTTCTTGAAATGTGTTCAAACTATTTGAAAAGGTTTTTTTTAAAGGTTTTAGCATGTTGTTTTTGATCAAAATGTAAAAATGTTCAAAACTCCTGAAATTTACAAAGAGAGCACATTCATGTGGTTTTAATGTTGATATCAAACTTTGAGATACAAACTTTCACAGCGTGAATAAATTAAATGACCCAAAACAGTAATTTGTTAAAGTCTGTATATCAGTTTCTGAACCAAATTTACCACTGAAAACTGTGTTTCCCCTTCTAGTCTTGAGCTCTCCTTTCATCTCTGCAAGTTTCAAAAGATTTTGAAAAGGTTGAATTTGGCAACCAAATGTCGTTTTTAGCCAAAACGTACCGTATTTTTCGGCTCATAAGACGCACCGGCACATAAGACGCACCCAATTTTTAAAGAGGAAAATCCAGAAAAAAAAGATTCTGAACCAAATACTGTTGTAAAATATTTTATATCAACTGTGTAAAAGTTAACAGCCAAACATGTAACATGAACAGACAGTAAACAGTAAAAGTAACAAAAAAAAGGCTGTAATGTTTTTCTTTGCCCCCACTCATCACTCTAAAGTCCACCATTCGTTATCACCATCACTGTTCCAGTGCAACCTTGTCACTACATTACTATAATAGCCAGTAACATTGTCACTACATTACTAATAATAGCCAGTAACATTGTCACTACATTACTAATAATAGCCAGTAACATTGTCACTACATTACTAATAATAGCTAGTAAGATTGCCCCCACATTAGTAATAATACAGTGGTTCTCAAACTTTTTTAGTCGAGCCCCCCTGTAATCAAACACTCCCTAATTGCAGAACATGTTACTTACGTTTGTTATCTCGTATGTACATGTGTGAGATGTACCGTTGAGAGATGATTTGAGTTTGAGTTTATTAAAGAAGAGTTCCAGTCATTGAGATCGTTTTGTTTACCTCGCGAGCGCGAGCGCGCGCGCGCGCGCACGCCCGCGAGAGAGAGAGAGAGAGAGAGAGATAGAGAGCGAGCGCTGGAAACAAGCGTATGCTTTTTGTTCTAATATAAATCCTTTTGATTTTTGTCAGCTTATGAAAACCCAAATAACTCCAAAGGATCAAACTGTCCAAGATTGTGAAACTGTCCAAGTGAATGTTTAGCGGAAATAAAACCCTCACAGACTGAAGACGATGCTTATCGATCATCATCTTATTGTCAGGCTCAAAAAACATAGCAGACAAACTATGAGCTGTGCCCATTTCACATCTTGAAATGTATTTTAGCGTGAGAAAACGGGTTTGTAGCGTGAGAGATCACTCAAATGCGAGAGTCAGCTGATCTCTGTAGTTTCGCTCGTGACGTAAGTATGGATGCGGATGCCAAAGGCATTGTGGGAAATGTAGTTTTTCCCCCCGTTTTCGTTACGTCCGCGCAATGGCAGAGATGGGCGATGACGTCAGCGCGCAGCGCTTGGTAAACAAATATGGCCGCGGCTTCGGCCTAGCTCCGGAGCTCCGGAGCTCTTACACCTCTCATACGGCCGTTACCGGACTTCGCGGCGGTTTGCATTCGCTTCATAAGACGCACCAACTTTTCCCCCTCAGTTTTGGGGAAGAAAAAGTGCGTCTTATGAGCCGAAAAATACGGTAACTACAATTAAATAGATATATATTTTTCAAATATTATACCAGGTCTTTTCAGTGTGCCCTTTTTACACACCCTAAAATAGTTGTGAAAACACAACAACATATATTTTTGAGTCTTGAGTGGCAAGTTGCCCAAAAGTTGTCCCAACCAACTTGCATTTGTTAAGATAACTTTGGTTTGTGTGTTTTGTTTGTTTTGTCTCTGAAATGAAAAGAATATGCTAATTGGTTAATAAGTTAAAACTCAAAAATAATTTTACAGTGTACTCTAAGAGTATTTTCACCTGTTTTTCCAACTTTCTAATTGTGTCCACCTGTCACTTCCTAATTATGCAGCACTCCTTGTAAGTATTTAAGCTTCACTTCTCTAGCCTCTCGTTTTTTTAAACTGTTCACATTGTACCTAATGTGGCGTTCACACTACTCCTGAACAATGCTGAATTGAAAAGCCCACCCACAAAACAGCGTCTTTAAAAAATAAATAATTCACTATATAACTCAGATAAATTGGATGCTCTCTAATCTACTTTAAAGCAATGCTGAGATCACCTGATGAACTGGTTGAACTGATATGATCAGTATAAACATTTACATTTGCTTTATATTGAGAGATCAAAAAAGCTCACTGACTTGACCTCGCCAATGTGGTGGCTTAAGATGCGTCATATGACCCAATATTGCAGGTCAAAGTTCCTTCCAGCTGAACTTTCAGTCAAAACGGAATCCGGAATCACACCATGTGGGCTGGGAACTTTCAATCCGAATCATACCCATTCCATTTATGGGTGCTCTGTCACTCTGTTTAACCGAAAAGACGTTTCTGCATTCCTAGCAAAGACAACATTGAGTGTGATTTTAAGTATTACCCTTAAAAATGGGTAAATTCATCAATTTTTTTAATGTTCACGTTTTGTAGTTTAGTTTCTTGAAAAATGGTTAAATCTGACCTTGGAATACCACGAGGAACATATTTTTACAAATATGTTCATTTCAATACATTTTTGAGACATCTGTCTAGAAGAAGTGGCTAAAGATTAAAAATGATGTTTTTGCATGTGTAATTTAACACTGAATTTTAAACCGTTAAAAAACTGAAATAGCAACCATCTGCAAAAGAGAACCTGCTCCTTTGCATAGCGTGCTAGGTTTTAACCAATTATCTATGTAATACACAACCAAGTGTATTTTGGAATATCACATCGAAAAAACCTTGGATGGAAATGTAAGGAACAAATTTATTATATATGAAAAAAAATATATATTGACTATCAATATCATTAGTACGTTTTATATATCAAATAGAGATCACAGCAGACAGCTCACTTGCTAGTGTATATCTGTCAATCATAGCGGTCCACCATATGGTCACACCTAATTTTTGAGGGGGATCCATGAACCATTAAAAAAGAAATAATAATAAAAAAATATATATATACATATATATCTACAGACAGTGACAATATAGTTTTTTTTTTACTGTAAAGTGATGTTTAATTAACAAGTTTCAGGAGGAGCTAGTCACATCTTCCCTGTATAAACCTAATCTACAAGAGAACTTCTGACATTGTTCCTTCTTCCAACACCATCAACAAATTATTCACGGATCTACACAAACAGCTTGTCTAAAACATTTATACCTGCCACTCATGTTACTAGGAAAACCAGATAATGAACTCAACATTGTTGAAGAGAAATATTGTTGTTCTTTCCCCACTCACTTACTCAAGGAATACTGCAACCATAATTAGGGTGAAGGGGAGGATGGAAGGGGCAATCGAGGTGGTGCTTTGGCCTCAGTCAGCAGCCCATGAGAGATGCACTTGGTTTATCATCTGTGTTTGTTCCCCTTATGTAGATTTGTTCTCTTGTATAGTTTGTTTATAAACCCTGTTTGTTTGCTCACATATCCTAGTTCATCTTCTCTGTCTATACCTGTCTCTCCAGCACTCGCGACCTTCTAATGTGTTTTTAACAATTTCTAGTTTGATTCTAATAGTTTAACTGCTGAAGGAAACAGTCCATGATTATCTCTCTGCTGATAAACACCGCATTCTTTTGCTCTTGACACATTTGGCAACAAGTCTTCGGGTTATCACAACTTCACCTCTCTCCATAAGCCAGGGTTAACAACAGCGCCATATGCTATTACTATAACCTAACAAAGAAATTAGTGCTTTTTAAAACCGAGATGTTACCAGAGAGTTGAGATAAAGGGGAGATCAAATGCTATTTGTATGCTTTTAACCTTTAAACACAAACCAAGTAAATAAATGTAATTTTTTCAACTCTTGATGTGGTTAACCTGAAAAATCCTCTAAACAAAATCCTCAGATGGTAACCTGAAAAATCACTTTTAACCACTGACTTCTGTTATTAGAAATCTTTCGTGTTATGTAACCAGGAGCTTCTAGCTTCCAAACACTAGACTCCTATTATTTTGTATTGAAAGAGTGAAACTAAACATTTCAATCTCGGAGACAGAAAGAGATCACAGAATACGGCTTAAGTTTACTTAATCCAAATCGACTGAGGTCTGGTTCACATTTACTGTCACGGACATAAAGTTAACAGTTTTAAATATCTGGAAAACTTTGCCATTAATTTAACCACCTTAACAAATTGCTGATCTTTTATGCTAATCCCAGGATAAATATCTAACCCAGATGTCGGATGTTTACGATGATGTTTAACTTGGTTTGAATTTTTACCAGTCTCACCTCAGTTCATGAACTATGGATAATAGCAATCCTAACGAGGTTTTCATGCTTTGTGTGATTGGATTGGAATTATACATTCATGATACTGAACATGGATTATTTTTTTTGTCTGGTTTTCCATAGTATAAGGTCAAAATCCTTCAAAGTATTTTTTCCTTTGTTATAAGCAATGGATCACTTTACACAATTAAAATAAAAGGAAATAAAATTATTTAGAGCTGTCACCACTGGTTCAGGCTTAAAAACACAAATTTCCTCAAAGATTCGATAAAGTTCATTTGACTCATTTAGGAGTAATATATAACCTTATTAACGAACCAGAAAATCCAGGATTACTTTTACCCAGAGTTAAAAATATTTCTTGTTAAACCTTTTGTTTACCATGTGTAGCCACTTGCAGTTAAGGAAAAAAGTTCCTCATCTGTTTCTTTTCTCGTTGTATCTGTTGCAGAGTGTGTGGGATCTGGTGCTGTGTGTTAGCCATTCTGTCTTCGACAAAAGCTGATGAAGAAGTTCAACCGGTGAGTGGTGAACATCAGAACGATGGGGATTGTGATGATTGTAACAATGAGGATGAACAGGATGATTATTGATTTTTAGTAATAATGCTTATTTTGAAAATGGTGACTATAATGAAGGTGATTGTGAGGATTCAATATCTGCACAACTGATTCTTAGGCGCCCCATGCTACCTTCGAAAAGAAGCATTGGCAGATGTTGCCCATCCATAATACCAAAATTTGTGGTATTTCTGCACTTTAAAAAATAAATATTTGAGTTAACTTAAATGTTTAAAGCACCAGGCTGCAAAGAAATTTTAAGTTTACGCAACTTTTTCTTTAACTAAAATGTCTGCTTGAAATAATCTAGAGAAAGATTTAGAGAACTGTAGGATAATGAAAAGTGAAGTTTTCTCTCTCTCTCTCTCTCTCTCTCTCTCTCTCTCTCTCTCTCTCTCTCTCTCTCTCTGAATGGTTTCTTTTGTTAGCATTAATTTCTTCTTCTCCACCTCTGAAATCCCTCTCTCCTGACAGATGAAATGAGTTTATGTAATGTAGAATTATAACATTATATAATCTCTGGATGTAGCTCAAATGTGATTAAAGAATTCTGAGTGGAACATGAGGAATAGCAGTATTTTTTATGTAGAAGTAATTGACACTTTGCTCATTTGTCCTCATAGAAAGGAACGATTCAATTGTAGTTTTCTTTAAAGATATAAAAGCAACAAAACAAATGCAGAAAAATTCATTTAATGAAGTGAATGAAGTGCCTGATTGTATATGAGGGAAATAAGTATTTGACTCCAACTTAAAGCTCTAGCTATTGAATTCTCTGGACCACATCAGTTCGTAAGGCCTCTACACACCGATCCAAATTTAGATTCACAGGCCACCTCCTCTGGATTGACGAAATATTGATGTAATGAAGCTCCCTGTCTGAAGATGGCACTTGCGCTTCAACAGATGCATTAGGCACCACATGGGGAAACAGGAAAGAAGAAGTCGATGACAAAGAAGGAATCAAAGACAACACCAAAAAAATGATGAATGTCGAGCGGTGGCTGATCACAGGGAGCTGTTTGACAAAAATGTTAAGAAAAGAGGATTTTTGGCATTATTTTGTTTCTGTTTCTTCTATGAAAATGTGGAATGAGCACCACAGAGCGGCTCTTTTACGTCCTGCTCACGTCATCAAAAGAGCCAGCTTTCGTTGGTCTTTCTCCTTGCGAAAAATGGACTGATATGGCAGTGCAGTGTTTTTCTTTGGCAACACTAGTTCGGTCACATTTGTAAGTCCTGTTGGCACCCGTGGTTTTTGATCGAAGAGCATTCTGGTGCATTCTCGGTGTGAAGAGGCCTAGGGGTGTAAGACCTATGGGTGCTTCATCTTGAGCCCCATTGTTGTGCTATGGTACTGTGTTTTAGGATACCCAAGGGAACCCAATGTTCCGTTAGAACTTGTTTGCCTGTCTCTGCTTAATTATCGCAGTGTTTGTTTGTTTCAATGCACACCTTCCTGTGTAAATTCACAGGTACATCAGCTGCGTATGTTCCTGATTAGGTGGCATGCTTAAGAATGCTCTCCCTTTTGTTCTGTGCTGGAGATTATTCAGTCTACCGCAAATCTGTTCTGCATAAACCGGTTCAGATCACTCCATTTGGTTCAGCTAGTGTGCCAAGATTATTTTCCCCGTTCTGCTCACAATCTGCAGCTTCTGTGGAAGTACCTGAGCTCAGAGAAGCTGTGACCAGTCCTGCCATTGGCCCCAGATCTAGTTTCCTTTTCCCGCAGGGGGTGGTATCAGTGCCAAGTTCAAAGCCCTGTCTTGTGAAATAAACCCAGAGACTGTTCTCCTTGCTTTTGTATCTAACTTCTCACTGACTTTTCAATACCCACACTCAGAATCAGAATCAGAATCAGAATCAGAATCGTTTTTATTGCCATGGTCAGTGAAGTTTCAAGGACTAGGAATTTTTTTTGGTGATGGTGCAAAACAAAGAACACGTACTAAATAATAAATAATAAAGTGAAGTATGCTTTATAAGTAAAATAAAATAAAAGAAATAGAATACATTATATTTAAAAAAAAAGAGAAAAAACTACTATAAACAATAAAAACTATACAGTAAACTATACTATGTACATTCAGGACAATCCTTAAACCTCAAACATTTATTATTAAGTGACCTTGATTAATTTTCTTTACCAAACTTTTTTAACTATTGTTCTCAACCAAAAACCAAAAAGGTTTTCTGGCACAGTTCATCATCCATTTTAATTTGCTGCAGTTTCCTTATCACCTTGGAATAAAAACAACTCCTAAGCAGTTAGGAACTATGTACACTTTATTTACATGTAGAGTCCACCAGTACAGAACAATAACGTAGAACCTAGGGTTGTGTTAGCATGAACACCGGAAGTCATGAGCTGGAAACTGAGCCTGGAAACAAAAGAACCAACAATGTCTTCAGAGTTGGTGACAGGGGTGATGCTGAGTAGCAGGGAGGTAATCCACAGGAGTAGATTGAGAAAGAGAGTATAACCCAGAAGAGACACCGCACAGGAGCACAGGAGCACAGGAGAATCCAAGGTAGGAAGCGATCATGGAGAGTCAGTGGACATGAACCGTAGGATTTACAGTGAGGAAAAGAGAAGTGAAAGCATTTAAAGGGGAAAAGAAAATGGAAACCCGTGAAGAAGACACAAGGAGATTAGACACAGGTGTGGGGGATGATGGAGTAAATGATAGCAACAGTGGAGTGAAGAAAAACAAACACAGGTCTGATTAATTTGTTTAAAGATTGATAGTGATAGGGGTTCAAATACTTTACTTGAATACTTTACTTGAAACATATGGAATTATTTGTTGTTATTCTGTCATTTTATTTTAATTCAGTAAGAGGTCAAATTCTTATTTCTATCAATCTGAATTGCAATAAGTAAAATGTTTTCCATAAACCATACCAAATGCTAAATAACATAGACAAAAACTAAATAAATACACTACTTACCCCATCTTTGAACGCAAAAGAAAATAGAGAAGGTACTTTGTTCTCTTCTCTATAATCTAACCTAACAAACTGAAAGTAAGTAATCTTGAACAAAATAGCAATAGCTTTTAAATAAACAAGACCATTCAAGAGTCGGGTGCAAGATGTTACCCCTTGGAAGCAGTCAAGCTAATTAGAATGAAAAGAAAACAATATTAGAAATCAAATACATCCTTGGATGTGCCAGGAATGTTCACCAAAAAAGAAACTTTTTTAAGCAAATTTTCTTTTTATGTATTTTGATGTTAAAAAGGAATTTAGAAGAATCTTGGAAAATGTATCTTTAAGCTCATATTTGTGCCAAATGGTCTTTTTCCTTTAGTTTTCAAAAAGTGTGTGCATAATAAATGATTTGTGAGTGCAGTGGAAGAAAAAAAGAGTTTTTTCTTACATGATTGTATGTGTACTATTAATGGGATTTGGTTTCCAGCAATTTTGAAAATGTAATCGATCACATTGGAGAGAGGGAGAATGAAACTAAAGGAGAGAAAAGAGATGAGTTTAAATGTTTGGCTGGAGTGTCCCTGTTACTCCTCCAGATGTGAAGGGCCGTGGATGGGGACTCTGTTTGGACTTGTGTGCTCTCTGGGTGTGGTGTTCAGAATTATTCGGTCTCATGCTTAATGTCTCTTTTCATGCTTTGCTTGTTGTGTCATGTGGCTTCTATCGCATCATGTGATTGATCTCAGTCTTTTCATAACATATTTCTCTAAGGCTGATTGTACACAAGATTTTTTACAGATCAGAGTGACCAATTGTGATTCAACGTGAGGTATATTCAGTGGTTCTGTCGCTTGGGTCATATGTTTGACAGATTCTGTTTTCTATGTAAAAATATCTAGTTCTGTTATTAACCGATAAAAAAACATATAAATCAAATAAAAAAGGGTCAGTGTAAATTCAGTTTTCTATACACTTTGTCAGCTTTGATCTCTTCCTTTTACAGCTAGTAGCTCGGAAATCACGTCAAGTGGAGGATGCGGAGCCTGAAGGGGTTTGGGGCCCATGGAGTGATTGGCAAGACTGTTCTCAAAGCTGTGGAGTGGGCGTGGCTGAGAGGACAAGGCAGTGTTTACCCCCACCACCATCTCACCAGTCACCACCTATTTCTTGGAATAGACCTGCCCACTTTCCTTCGGGCATTCCCAATAACTCTCCAGTGATCTCTGCTCTGAGACCTAACTACTACAACAACCCCTATCCTGTCAATGAGCGTTTCAGCCAAGCGTATCCATCCAACGACAATCCTCCATTTGGTGTTGAGAGGTTTTCTTCAGCCAATCAGAATCCAGGATTTCCACTCTACCGTAACGAGGCCGGAGGAGGGCCTTCAGGGCAGGGTCCAGTTTCAGTTTTTCGGTCACCCTCCTCTTCCCCTTCTCTTCCCTATGGAAGGGTTCCCAGTCGCCCGGTGGGCTCAGGAAGGGGTGTGGAGAGTGGGACTCGAAGGTCAGTTTCAGCCAATAGGGAACCAGCGTCAATCAGAAGGTGAGTTAGATTTAGTTAGCTGTTGAAATGCACTAAAGTGAAGAATTTGGCATTAAACTTAAGAAAATTCACAGCTAGTTAAATTCACAATAGAATTTACTATTACATTAAGAATTTACAGCTTAAAACAAGTTACCCCAAATTAAAAATCTAACTATATTGAATTTTTAATAGCAGTTCATGTTTGATTCAATAAAAAATATATTGAGTTAAAAAATTAACCTAAAAGTAAACAACAAAAATAAAAATAAAAAGTAAACCCAAGTGCAAATATACATTATTTAAATGAGACAAATAAAGGAACAACAAACAAAGTAGATAGCTTAAGCTGAGATATAGATCTGCAGATTTGGTTGTAAAAAGTTTAATTGTTATGAAGGAGTCAGTGAAATAATATAATGGTCCCTGTGTGTGTATGTATGAATAAAGTAAACAACCCCCATGTTTCAATTTTTGTCCTAAGCTGAGATAGAGATTTGCCAAATTGGTTGGTATGGTAAGCAGTCTGGTTACTGTGGGGGTGTCTGCAACATAATATAATGTTTCCAATATCAATATGAGAAAAATGAACCAACCCCCATGTCTCTAGGATTTTCCTAAGCTTAGATGGAGATAAACAGTCTGGTTACTATGGTTGTGGCTGCTATGGTAACCAGTCTGGTTGCTATGGAGGGGCCAGTGGCATGATGTAATGTTTTCTTTTTTGACTCAAAGTTATATAAACTAACCCCCATGCCTAATTTTTTTTCCAAAGCTGAGATAGAGTTCTGAGAATTTGGTTGCTAGGGCAAACAGTTCGTTGCTATTGAGTGATCTGTGATGTCAGAAAATGCTTTACTATACTGATTAACATAAACAAACCCCAATTTCTCTGTGATTTTTCACCTTTTAGATATTTTTGATGCCCTTTCCCATTCATTTCTTACAGCCATTATAAGTCAATGGTGGCTTTTGACAGTCGCTAGTGTCTAGGGTTCAAAAACTTTTTAAAGTTGCTGGATATGTTGCTCGATTGCTGGAGATGTGCTTCTGCAGACCAATAACCTTCACAAGTGTGTAAGGTTGATGTTTCTATGAGATTCTCAGATTTGCTTTAGTGGTACGAGTCTCAAAAAGCTATAGCAGCTCAAGTCAGAACACATTGGAGATCTGTGCAAAGTTTGGTTGTTATAGATCGATCAGGTAAAGAAAAAATCTGGCGTTAGGAGGAAAAGACAGATAACAATATGTTGGCTTTGACAAGTTAAAACAAAATTTAGTTAAAATACACAAATTTAAAAGATTAATGTACAAATGTTAATAAAATAAAATACAATAATACCTTGAACAGGTAAAGCATGAAAATAAATGAAATATTTGTTGAAGTTAAAATTGTAGTTTAATTAATTATATCTTTATTGTTCAATGTCAAACTCATGTCTTGTTTTTTTTTTTTTTGAACATATTGTGAAGCATTTGTGTTCCTCCAGGTCCAGTTCCTCCATTCGTCCAGGTCAATTTGGATATGGCAGAGTCCCCTTTTCTCTTCCGCTTCACAGACAAAATCGACACATAAGACACACAAACCACCACAACACCACCATCAGAGACTATTTCCATTCCCTGAATACAAATCCCAGCTCTGTTGACAAAAAAGAAACTGAGAAAACCACCTCTACTGTGAATACAGAGAGTGATGCTGGAGCAGATCTGAGAAAAGTACAGGAACAAGAGCGAAGCTCACATTCAGAAACAGAAGTAACCATGGATGCTACAGTTAAGGCAAATCTGCAAAAACAGCTGGAGAAAGTTCAGGCACGAATGCTACGCTTGCAAGCTCAAAAATCAGAGACTGATGGAGATGGTGATGCCAATGCAGATCTGAGGAAACGACATTCCCGAACTCGACCCCAGAACAGATGGCCCCAAAGTCGGCCCTCTCGTCAAGCTCCTCCACCATACACTCAGACCCTCCACCGAGCTCTTGGCCCTCAAGACCCACCTCCGTACAGGCTTCAGAGTGCAGCAACTCCAAACCAATCCTCGAATCTGAGGTACCACTGCAGAGGGAAAGAGCGAGAGCATCGCCGCTGCAGTTTACAAGTAAGCCATACCTATTTGAACTTTTTTGCTCAACACGTTTTTCAGTGATGTTTCTCATTTATTTTCATTAATATTTTCATCGAAATATAGTGAATGAACAAAAAAGAATTCTAAGTCTAGTCAATATTTAGTGTGACCACCCTTTGCCTTTAGTAGCACCTGCACAGTTTTCAAAGGTGTTTAGTTCCAAACATTTTGGAGAACTAAACACAGGTCTGCTTCAAAAGAGCTGGAAACGCACATCGAAATCTTTGTGTAGGAGAGACCTAGTTGATACAGTATAACTACCTTGAATGTGACAAAACACTATCTTCTTTGGCTGTTTCACTCCTAGTTTTAAGCTAGTTTTAGCACAGCGGTTTCTGTATAAAGTTCATTATTAGGTTTTTGACTTTATTATCACCAGTTTGAATTAATATGTTGTGTATACACCTGAATATAATCCAGCAAAATCCCTGATTTAGCACAAGTGTACCTATAACATTTGAAAGGTAATGTTGTTGGTAATTTCAGGTTGTATAATGTAGATAATTTCATATATATATATATATATATATATATATATATATATATATATATATATATATATATATATATATATATATATATATATATGGACCAGTATGAAGAAAGAATACTCAAATGATTTTAAAATAATTTATAATATTGTGAGAAAATAAAAAAATTAACCCTTCCGTAGTAACAAAATATTCATTTGATTCAGATTTTATCTTTTGTTTGCTCACTTTGACTTGAGAAAATTTACAATTTAACAATCCTTTTTTATGAAAAGGTTTACACTCTTTGTTTACAGCAATATTAATACCTGCCTAAAACATGGGACTGCACTGTATAGATTACAATATAATACACGTGTTGCTTCATTGTCTTGAACAAGATCAAAAACCTCAATCATAAACTAAGCATTTTAATTTTTATGATAAATGGGCCATGTTATTTCATTGTTAAAGCATTAGTAATAAATATTTGAGCCCTCTTTACCAACATTGCACCATTAATAACCCCTGCTGACCAACCCTCACCTGTCAGTCAGAATTCAGGAAAAACATGCAGCACTTTAAAAGAATTCTTTGGACATCAAAACCACACTTTCAGGTCAGACAGCACATCTGCTCTGCATAGAGGTGAGCTGAACTAGTGATTAAGCTGGCTGCTCAATGGGCGGTGCTAGAACTATAGGTGGTGCTATGATCATCGAGCCGTTTTTCAGCTCACTAAAAAGGAATATAGGCTTACACAAACAAGCATGAAAAACAAACATGCAAACTTTTTTTTTTACATTTAAATAAGTAGCCATTCAATATTATGAGTGTTCACTTGATGACATTAACATAAGATTCTTGAAGAAACACAAACATCCAAAGCAGATTCAATATAAGCAAGAAGAGGGGATCTGGTATTTTGAGCTGAAACAGGAGTCAAAGCCTGTTTTACTGTCACTCTTTAATCAGGACACAGTGTCTCACCAGTCTGTGTTTACCAGTGGAAACACAACCGTTTATCCAGTCCCTTAAACATGTGCTGATTTGCAGCTGGAATTTGTGAAAATTACATAAGAACCTATTATTTATTGACTCAAAGAGTCGTCCTTCTTTTTGCACTTATCTAATGATGGACATAATTCAGATGTTACTAAAGAATAAAGTGAAAATCTATAACAGTTTAATGATGTGTGAACAGTTTACCTTTACCTTTCTCGGAAAGCAATCATGGAACTTGATCTCCCAAAAGAGGTTCTTGCATATTTATTTTCCATAAGTAGAGATGAATTAGAGTTACGATTATTTCACAAGGGAAAGAAAACAGATGGAAGCATTACTGTGAAGTCTCTTGATCTCCTGATCAACTTCTGCCCTTCACTGTTAGATTAAAACATGTTACAGGACTTGTAATAAATTAAAATCGCTGTAATAAGTGATGGTAAACGTTGCTGAGAAACTTGGGTTAGGGCAAGTCATAATAGAGGTCATCTGTCAAAAACATTAATGAGATTAATTTCACAGGTCACGGGAGCTCAGAAGCTTCTCAGGGAGAAAAAAAATTAAATGGGGCAAATTAAATGGAAGAATAAAGCAAAATGAGTTTCCCCTTTTAAACTGGAGGTTAATCTGAGTCGAATATGACTCACGCTGCTTTCAACATTTCTTAAATCAAACACACTCCATTCAGATAATGAGTTTGCATGTGGTGGTTATGAAAGGAGACTCTGGAACCGCTTTTGAAGACATACACAGCTTTTTGTCTCTGTATCAGTGTATTCATACTGTATAAGGTTGAATACAATATGATTAAGTACTCAATTTTCAATGTAACACTTACTCTTATCATTAAATCGTTAAAAATGGATTGAATTTAGATTTAGAGTCTGTGGTTTGTAAAATATAAGAAAAAGATTGCCCTTGTTTGCGAATTTTCGGAAATTGAGTCATATAAAGCCCATAAACCTTCAATAAGTTCCCCCATTATGGTTTTGAAACCAATTAAATAGAGAGTAAATGTTGGGTAAATGTTTATTTTTTAAGTAAACTGTCCCTCCGAGTCCAGTGCTGGGTGGTTTAGTTTGACGTTGATTGTTTATCTCTGGCTCAATTCTTCTCTTGGAAAGTCCCAATTACACACAAAACTGTTTTTTTTAAACCATAATCCTGGATAGAACCACTGTTCAATGGGAGGTTTTCCTCTGACATATCACCTGAGTCAGTTGTACTTACACTGCTCATTTACGCAGAGATCTCATCAAATACTTTCATCTGAAAGTGCATCAAAGCAATGGATTTCCCCTATTTCTAGTAGCCAGTCTTCTATCCATCCAACTCTCGTTTTTTCTCCCTCTGCTTCCAGATTGACTTGGTTCATTTAAACTCTGTCTCATTCTGGCTCCTCTGTCAAACTGAATCTATTTCAAAGCATAGATCACATCCTTTAATAAAACTCTTGGGCAGAGCAAAGCTGCCAAAATTCCGTTGGCAGATGTAGTCATTTTAAGCATGGTTGCACAATTTTTTGTGCAGATCCAATCACTGTCATTTATAGAGAAACAACCAGCATAACATTACAATAATATGAAAGCCACACCAAGATCAAATCACAGTCATCAGAATGACATTATAATATCACCATTATAGTGCCAACATAATAATCACATCAGATCCCGGTGGCATAATCACATCATATATTACACAAATTTTGCAGTGGTATTGCTGTGGCATCACCAATTACATTGGGATAGCAAGCAAAATACATCACAATTGCATCCCAATATCACCACAATATCCCAGTGGCATTGCCCTGTGGTACATTAAAATGTCTGTGCAGTGTTTCCCCTAGGATCATGGCCTTGGGGGGGGGGGGGTTATGGGTGGTGCGGCAAAACACTCACACAAACACTTAATAGTGTTTATATGTTTCTTTTAATTGCAGTATACCAATATATTATAATGTCTGAACAATTGCTGTACAATAACTAAACAACTGTACACTAAACTAAACACTAAACATCAGATTTATTTTAATATGTTAATTATTCACAAAGTGTGCAGCTTTTGTCACTGCAGTGTATCTTTCTGGGCTTCTGAAAGAACATTTCCAGAGCATCTTGGTATGGATAGTCTGAAACTTCTGGCCCATTTATTGAGATCCGCATGCAGGCTGCAAGATGGTCCCCTTGCAGCCTATTGCGAATGTCTGTTTTGACCTGTAAATACATTAACTGTTAGGCTTTAAAAGTGATAACTGATAGTAACAACAGTAAAAATCTACTTAACATAGTGATAGTTTAAAGCAGGAAATGCCATTGTATAACTAACTAGCTAGCTATTAATTAAGCAATTTATTTATCAATTCGTTCATTCATGCTTGTGTGTATTTACTTACTTACCAAGATCAGTCTTGTACAGCCAGGGGGAGTATTTCGCCTCTGACAGCCAAGCTGGGTCAAAACCTGTCGTTCTGTGGTGGCTAGACTTTTGCCGCTTGTCAGGGGCAAGACATGCAGCACTTGGGCTCTTTTCTGTACTTTGATTCGGAGTAGGAAAGCTGTCATCGTCACCACCTTGGGAGCGTTTAAAAAATGCTGATATTTTTGCCTGCTGCGACATACTCTCCGACGCGCGGTCTCTGTCCGCTGATGAGTGTGTGTGCGCGCGCATCGGAGCGGAACTCCGCGGTGCGCGCGCCTCGGGGCGGAACTCCGCCGTGCGCGATACGGAGGACAATTGTAAACGCGCAAACGTTGAGACAGAAATTACATGCCATCGTATAAATAACATAATGCTATTTAGTTTAATAAAAGAAAAAAGCAAAGACCTGTTATATATAAATTACTTCTGTAGTTATTCGACGAAAATAAAATAAAATTAACTTGACCTTCAAGGGG
>SRMA01026946.1:280395-291072 GCA_007224835.1 Danionella cerebrum | reverse complement strand
TATGCTACACATAACGAGCTAGTTTTCATTATTCATTACCTGATCAGTACACTGTGGGTGCAGAAAGTCATTTTGGAATCTCAAGAGCTTATATATGCTAAAGGATGGAGTTGTGTCGCTGTTGGGTGCAAAAACTGAGAATGCAGCGGACAACTTGCATTCCGGGTCATCAGGTGCTTAGGACCTTGTTTGGGTTGAGGTGTCGACATGAGAATGTATTTTTTTTTTTTGTTTACAAAACCACCAACAAATTTGAACTTTACTTCATTTCAGACTGTTCATAAATACAGAAAAGAAAAATGACACGAAAAAGGGCCATAGTTGGCGTCCTCAAGACTTGAGATGATGAAACTCATTTTGGACAGAAAACATTCAAGGATGGGTCGAAAAAAAGTACGCTTATGAAAAAATAAAAATTTTCCATTAAGATAAAATCACCAGTGTAAACAAAAACAAAACAAGGAGGATACACAACAATGTCAGAGGCTAAAAAAGGGTTTTATTTCATTCACTTGCAACATAAAAGTTATGAAACGTAGTAATTGTAATTAAAAAAACTTTATTTTATTTAAAATTATTTATTGATTATTATGTTCTTTTTAAAATCAACCGGTTAGAGACTTGGTATTGATGAGATGGACTTGAACACACCGTAATTCCATTTTCTTTGAAAATAATACTTCAAAGGAAAACAAAAAACATCAAACTTTACGGTGTGATTATTATTGGATTATTTCTTCTTGTTGACATTTTGATTATTTGACCAGTCAAAGTTTTTCATAGCACTGTGGCCTTCCAGTTAGAAGGTGAATATTGCCCTGCGATGGACTGGGGACCTGTTCAGGGTGTACCCCCATGACCCCAAAAGGGAATAAGCGGGTTGTAAAAATTGGTTATGGATATTTATTTTTTCAATAGCTCTTGAAAAAGATGTTGTTATTATTTTAGACACTACAGCTCCTGAAACAAACAGTGCTGGGAGATTTTATCACCGGAGAACATACTAGTCATTTTTATTTATACACAGATGGTATTTTAAGAATTTACTTTCAACACATTTGTAGGTAACAGTGAAAACTAAATATTTAAGTTTATTTAATATCAAACAAAGACGTGTCACCACCTCAACAGAAAAGCGTGTTTTGATCAGATCTTTTCATTTAAAAACACCTCTGCGTCTGTTTGGAAAGCTCTCGTATTTTGCCCTCAGGATAAAAATAGAGCTGGAACCCGACACCAGACAATCTCCATCTCTGTCTGAAAGAACAGCACAGCTGCTTTGTGAGCTGACAAACAGCTGTAATACGCTTCTTTTTGTGTTTCTTTGACAAAAATTTCATACATAATTTAGTTTAGACTAATTACAAAAAAAATCTGTTTCTTGTTTGTGTTGAATTTATATTTTAAACATCTTCCATCAAATTTAATTGTGTATGCAAAAAAAAAAAATCAACATTTAATTTAGGAAAATATGCTTAAATTTAACATTAATATAAAAAAGCCCAAACACTTTACTTCTAATTCGATGTGAATCAATGAGTGTTTCGGGTTTTCAAAATCATACAACCGCATCCAGACCTCAGCTTGTGTCCAACTAGTTTCCATAAATCCAGAGATTGCCATCTAGAGTTTAACTTGCGAATGGGTCTCCCCTTCCTTTTTCCCTCAAATCTCTGACCAAGGAACGCTCCACAAATCCTTTGCAACCAACTTCCACTGGGAGGCACCTTGCTTCTTCAATGCGGTCTTCTCATGGGACCGTCAACTCCAGTAGCACATCCTGCTTGGTTGTTTTCAGACAGAAGGACTGTCTGGATGCAGCCAATCTCTCGCTGAAGTCGGGATGTCTGCAGATGATCTGGCTGCAGGAGTTCGGTCGCCTTGGAGGGATGGTGCATCTTTGCCCACTGCAGTGCTGAGCTGATTGCGTCTGTGATGGTCTCATGCCTCTACGATACTGAGGATGTGTCCGAAGGTTTCTGGTTTGGAACAGAAGGTGGTGTCTCTGCTGTGCCCCGTGTATATGGCTTTTGGAGCATGTCATAAACTGCCTCGAGGAGGGATTTGATGCAGTGGGGTTCTGCTTTCCAGGTCTCAGACCAGATGACTTGTATGAGTAACTAAAAGTAAACATTACAACGTTTTAACTTGAAAAAAGACGAAGCAACAAACATCACTTTGAAAGAGCATTAGTTGATTTATTCTTCCCACAGGACACCATGGAAAGTGAATTTATTTACAAAATCTGGAATGTAGATTAAATGCATACGGATAATCCTAATAGTTGCTGCTTGTGCAGAAACTGACATACATAGCAAGGGGTTCTTGTGTGATGCTAATTATTGCTGGTCTTGACATGATCACTAACGCCATTAACCTTTTAAAAAAGTATTTACATGTTGATTAGTCAAAACAAAAACCTACTGAATAAATAAAAGCTGGGACAATAAAAACAAAACAGTAGTATTTAAATCACTGATGAATTTCAACTTTTTTGTGAGACAAATCTAAAAAGTGACCATTGAAGGACTGACGTCACTTTGGAACTTTTACAAAAACTAATTCACAGCAAAGATGCGAGCAAAGAACAACAAATAAGTGTGTACTCTTCAAATGAAAGTCTGTCCAAGGCTGCATTTACACTGCGTGGTTCATGTGACCCAATTTCTCTTGCAGCCGTGAAAGTTCAGGGGCTGAATGTAAAAAAATAAATAAATGGCAAAATGTAGTTATAGTGAGAAAACATCTAATAGATAAAATAAAAGTCTCCCAAAAAAGCAAGCTTCCTGGTGATCAGCTCAGCAGTAAAATTTCACAGTGTTTGTTTGTGGAGTTGAATTTGTGAGACACTCGGTAACAAAAGCAATACTTGATCAGGTCTGCAATTATCATAAAGTTCTTCCACTTTGAAATCCAATAGTCACTCAGTACTAGAGAACTCCGAGGTGATCCCAAACATGGACTGAGCCGAGATCCACTTGGAGACTTTTCGAAGTATAGGAACAGGAGAAAAATCTTGCCATTCGTAGAATTCTTTGACACTTAAACATAAAGAATTTACTGTACGGCAAGCCACAAAAACAACAAATCAGGGGCAACAGCATCAGCAAGTGGTGGAATTGGTCGTCCTATAACCCGAACGGGTGGCAGTTCGATCCCCACAAGGTCCGTTCTGCCGTTGTGGTCATTGGCAAGTGATTTCCCTCACATTGACCTGTGACTGGTGGGGTATGCTCGTGGTGGGCGAGAAACGGCAGCCATGTTCGGTCAGAGTGAAGGCTAGTAAGGTAGCTTAATGTCGAGTTAATGGATGATCCTCTGAAAACTGTAAAGCATCTACAAAAGCGCTAATAAACCGAAGGCATTATTATTATTAGCATAAGTAGTCTAGAGAAGCTTTTTTTAAAAAAAAAAATACAACACGATGAAATATGTCCTTTGCTTCAAAGCAGGAGGCTTCCAGTCATAAAGGAGCCGACGTCATCATAAACCCACTCTGAAACGCTCCCACTGCAGGTCTCAATGCTCAACTTTTTTTGATGAAATCCGATTCTTTTGGAGCGCTTGTTCACATTACTGATATGCGACTCAAATCTAGCCCGATCTGAACGTATGTTGCTATGATGCGAGACACACACACAGAGGAGACGCATTAAATAAATAAAAATTAAAAATGAGCTTCCACATTATTTTTCCAATTTAAAACTTGAAACTTTGAGGCACATCATGTGGTAAGACCAGCAGAAAATAAAATGTTGATATTTTGGCCAACTCTATTCCAAAAATATCTCAATATGGAAACGAATGGGTTTCGATGATCTAGAAAACGCATGAAAAATAATAATAAAAGAAAAAATGACAGTAAACCACTACTACACAGATGTATTGCACGGTTTAGGGATGTAAATATTGACATGAACAATCTTAAAGTGGTTTTGTGGCTTTGTTGAAGATCATATCTGCTTTGAGACAACTTTATTATGATTGTGATGAAAAAGACCAAGACAAAATGGCGGAAGAATTGAGTTGTTTTGACAATCTTCGTTATACTTTAAATACGTCCCTGAGCGCCTTCCTGTATCGTAATCACTGGAAAACTTCTATAGCAACCGTTAATTGTGAGGAAGCACGTCTGAAAGGGGGTTGGTGATTAAAAAGTTGCATAAACCTAACTCTGACAAAGGTTTCTTTCAAAAAAAATAAAATTGGAAATGAGGCGTTCAGACTGTCATGAACAAGACGGGCCAAAAAAATTCCAAATGTGGTTTTACACATTCTGCAGTGGAACCGATGCAAACAATAACAAGTACATTGAGCAAAATTGCAATGTACTGAACCAAAAATGTTCCAACCATATGGTGGAAAAATTTTTTTCTTTCAGAGGCTTTCTTGCATACAGCAGCAGACGGCTTCGAGCCTCGTTCATATTCGTGAATAAATCAGATACAAGCATTTGTGCCTCCTGTGTAAGCAGACAAATTGGATCTTCACCCATTGCCTCTACATAAAAAAAAACAGCTGAGGTGAAAAAGGAAAAGCGTACCTAGCGAACATTAGAAATGTAATCGATGTGTAGCATAAATATGACTAGCGTGGAATGGTTCTATGTCGGCAGTCAGTTGCATCTCATTTCTTCCATGTTGCATCAGTTAAAGGATGCCAGTACAGTTTGTGAGTACCCAGTTTTGAACAGGCCTTTTGTGATTATTTCAGCTTTTCCTATTTATACTCCTTCCTTAGGTCAGAAGCTCCTAACAGAATAAATACAGATAGGTCACTTTAAATGATGTGCGCGGGACGACAAAGAGAAAAAAATCTCAAATAAGAGTTGGGCCAATGAAAAGTTGCAGTGTGAATCCAGCCCAAGACAAGAGCATCACTTGTTTTCTTCAAAATCTTGGTTAGCATGTCAAAGGAACACTCTACTTTTTGGACATAAGCTCATTCTTCATCTTTCCTGAGCCACCAAGTTAAGTTTGAAGGGTCGGTTACTGAAAGGGTGGAATTCAATACCGCTGCCATATTGTATATTTCAAAATGGTAACGGATTCAAAGTGAAAATAAAAATTATGATTTTACCCCGGTTAAATTCCAGCATAAAGTACCCAACCCTAACTCCACTGAACTGCGCTTAAGGCCTATAGAAATCGAGCCGAAGTTTCGAGTAACGACGCACCTCATTCAAGAATCGACAGAACAAGTGGTGCCAGCGGAAAAAAAAGCAGTTTCGGAGTGCCATGTCAGATACGTTTTTCGCAAGGAGAATGACCAATGAGAACTGCCTCTTTTGATGACGTAAAAGAGCTGCTTGGTGGCGCTCATATATTAGTCAATAGCGCGCCACAAATCGACATCCATGATTTTTTTCCATGCGTTCTTTGATTTCTTCTCTGTTGTCGTCCTTTCTCGCTCTCCGTCTTTCCTGTTTAGCAACAAACGCCATCTTCAGGCCGGCAGCATTATTGCATTTATATTTCCTTGACACCGACAAAGAGCACCCTTCGTGGAAATCTCCATTCGGATTGGTGTGTAGAGGCCTTTAGCATAGACCAGTAAAATTTCAATAAAAAAACGGTATAAGAGTTTGCCAATTTTTCCAATTTAAAACTTTTTCAAACACATCATGTGGTAAGATCAACAGAAAATGAAATGTTGACATTTTGGAAAACTCTGTCTTAATATGGAAACGAATGGGCTTTGATGATCTGGAGAACGCATGAATAATAATAATAACAGAAAAAAACGCCAGTAAACCACTACCTGTCCCCTCGACAACTTTTTCAAAACAGTGTAGTGTTCCTTTAAACAAACGCAATAGCTATTCCTTTAACGAACTCAGCAAAGCAAAATTCAAAGACATTTCCCATTCATTATCAATCGCGGCTCAATGACTAACGTTCGTCTATGTTAATTAAATACGACACAAGAGAGCCATCAGAACTCAGCTATGGATCAAATAGTGGTCTTCCTCATTACAAAATAGAATTTGTCACATAATCCAAATGTTAACGAGTTTAGCATCCAGTCAAGCAAACAGCAAAGAACGGTCAGCGACAATTTCATGCAAGTAATAAACAGTTCTACAATTGACAGCAGGCCACTCTCCTCATCCGTCAAACAAATCTTTATCATCAAGGGGTTTACTTCATATTTTACAAAACTCTTTTAACCTCTTTGCTAGTGAAAATAGGTATATAAGGATCTTCATCTGGGTGTTTGGAAACAGCAGTGCAATCGCTAACGTGACGAGACAAGACATTCATTTGCACACTACTTTGAATTTTCTTACAAAAAAAACCCCCTATACTCCATTTCCTATGTATTCTTTGAAAAGATTTACAATATAAAACGTTGCATCAAGAACTACTAAAATGGGATTCTTTTCGTTTATAAAAAAATTCAGCTGTCTGCATCCTGGGAATGGAATGAAGGACTTTCTATTGCTCTTTCGCCCACGGTGTATCATGCAGCAGCCCGGTAAGGCAACGAAATATGCGGCATGGATGTGTTTTGAGTATTGCTCTGGGTCCAACCCATTTCTGACAGTTCGGGTCTATGGCACTTGACATATCTATCCCCAGTTCCGTGTCCAAGCCCAACACCAGTAATCCCACAACGAGAATTAAATATAGAGTAGAAAACGATCCAAAAAGAAATAAGAAAAAGTTGTAGCGAGAATACCAGGAGTGCTTTGAAGAATCAAATGATAATGTGGTTAAAATAGAGGATGAGGGGTCGACCTCGAGGCAGAGGGTCACCCAGCCAGAGTCCCGATATGCTTTGGTTTAGAAAGTCTGAACCACTTTCCGTTTCTGCCGTTGTCTCAGCAAATAGTTCTCAGTCAAGATCCCAATTTTGTCATCATTCATGTCCATGTTTCACATACAGGGAGCATTCTGAGCATCCTTACAGGTGGTCTCTGGACTACAGTTTGCTGGGAATGTTTCCCTTGGAGAAGATTATGAAGACTATTAAGATTCGTCATCTTCACGACGGTGAGAAGACAGACCACCATCCCAACAGGCTTCATGTCCCATTCAGTTCAGCCCAGTTCTACATTCATTACCACAGTTAGCACATAGCATTGTCCTTGAGTTCACACAGGTCATAAAAGTGGTTTTAAAATCTCTTTAAAACAATAAAAAACTAGCAAGATGTGACGTGACAGAGAGCCCGGCCCTCAAACGGTCCATCTCTCAAGTGATCTCTACTCTGGTGACGTCTTAAAGAAGGGAAATCTAAAAGCACAGGCTTTTCCACAGTGAAGGACTTTCCATGCACAGTTTCATGAGTTCAACTGACTCTTCTGGGTACAAAAATAAGACGTTTAGCTTCATCCGTTACGCCGCCATCTCTCGAATGATGATCAGGTCCACAGTGCTGGGGAATGTCTTCAGGAGGGAAACCGCCTTTCCATGATCGATGCTGATGAAGCTGTATCCGTTTGCCTGCGTCAAAAATGGTTTTTAAAGACAAAAAGCTCCAATGCGGCTAAAAGGACAAGCAAAACTAAGCTTACCTGGAGAATCTTATCCCCTGGTTGAAGGAGTTTTGAAGCAGGTCCCTCTGGCTGAACCCTTGTCACAAAGATGCCCTGTTGATCATTTATTGGGACAGGTTAGACATTATTTGGTTTGGTAGTACCATGGTTTTCAATGTACTAAGAGATAGTTTGCATAAAATATTTGTAAAATTTTGGCTCTTTCTGTTGCTTTTCCACTGGATTTAGTGTCCGTGTGAGTGTATCAAGCGCCTTAGTCATGATCATGCTGTATCTGGTCCTTTGCGATGGCAAGGTCTGTACTTCCTTTTGGACTAAGGTAATGTGACGAGGTAGCGGGGGTGCGACTTATCAGGCTTATCGTTATCAAGACTTATCATTTAACCCTTTGCAGGGAGTAGCGATGGATGCCTCAAGAGCCACCGAGAGCCAAAGGAGCACACTGACCGGGACTATAGTGTCGTTGCCAGGACCAGCCATATTGCGAACAGGAGTCGATGCCAGGGCAAATGGATTCAGTTTGCTCAGAGCACTGGCGGATGCATTAGCAACAAGAAATCCCACACCTCCGGTCCAGAAACCCACGCGCCGCTGGACTAAGTGGGGTGAAGACACCCGGAGTACTCCGTCTGGCCTGCCTACCACAGTCTCCAGAAAGCCAATGAGTGACTTAATTATTTATGTTCCTGCACCAATTTTTAAAAACCGCCCTGTTCAGCCTTGAACAGTGTCAGTGTGTCCGTGTCTCTCTCATCACCCGCGACAGTAGATGGACACATGTTGTTTATCAATACTTCTTTTAATAAAGAATACGCTGTTCTATGATGCAGACAGTAGCTGCATTTCCATCAACCGATTTGTATGCACATTTTGGAATTATGCATAAAAAAAAGGCCTGGAAAGAAATGCCAAGATGTGCATAAATCTTGAAAAAATATGCAAAACCATGCACAGAAACTACGATGGAAACGCATTTACTGAATAAAGCGCAGAACTGGAGCACAATGGGGTGGCACTAATGGACCAACTTCATTGCACAACATCGAAAATGTTGTTTTGGTCATTCTAAAATTCCATAGACAAAGTCTGGCATCAAAGTGGTTTGGGAAACCGGCTGCGTTCCCAAAGAGCAGTCTCCCGCCTATGAAAGTAATGAGCAAACACATAGTACCGTTAGACACTGAAACGATAGCTGCTGGAAATGGGCCTCTATACACCTATGTAGTCAAACAGTCGTTTGTACAACAAGCAACTTTTTCTGCAGAGTGCAGAGACCTAACTGGAGTTTTGAGCCATTCAAACAGTAGGAAAGATAATGAATTCTAAAAGTTACAGGTAACCAGTGTAAAGATGCCAGAACCAGTGAGATCGTAATTACAGTGAAGAGCATTCCTGTAGTATTTTAATCAAGTTGGAGATTGTTGATCACAGAATTTAGGAGTTCATAAGAGATCAAGCCACTTGAGATCAGATCTGATTTAGAAAAATATTTGAGTTTGTCTTCAATTTGTTCCAAAGATGAAGACTGTAACAAGGAAGCTGCCCGATTATGTTCATTTAAGAACTACAAGCACACAACTGCTCAAGACTTTTCACTAAGACAGTGGAGTTTAGACAATTAATACCAAAAATTGTACACATTGTGTCTGTGATAAAAATGAGAAATGCTGTATTTCATGAACATGCCCTAGCTACATCCAGCATGGTTAAATTATGACAAGCTTACATTGCTTGGATTATTTCCTATTTGTCAGAAAAGTTCATATTAGGGGTGTAACGGTTCACGGGGATGTATTGAACCGTTTCGGTACGGCCTGTTCGGTTCGGTACACTTGCATACCGTTTCGGTATTCGGTATTTTTATTAACTTATATAAATGTATGTATTATTAGCGCGATATTAAGCACAGTGGAACAATGTTCCTAAGCGAGTTTCCGCACGGACGCTATTGAGTGAAGCACAGTAGCGCTGCACGAGTAGCTGTGAGAAATGGACACAGAGAAAGAGAAGCCAGCGCTTGAAGACCCTCCCACCTCACTTCGCTCTCCTGTTTGGGAACACTTTGGCTTCTCTGTTAACCTCTTAAGCCCTGAGGCCTATTTTCCGAAAATCCTATACTTTTACTTTTTAAGGCATTTCTCAGCTTTTACAAAGACTAAACTGCAAATCTTGGTATCAAAATGAAGATAGGTTCTTGGGGGTGGTGTGGATGAGTTAATTTGACAGTCAAGAACACTGGGTAAGAGTAATTGATGTTGGAATGGCCAAAAAATGAACTCCGCCTAAAAAAAAAACACATGTTTCCTCCAATATCTCCTTATTTTACTTATAACGAAGCAAATAAACACAATCAATTGTAACAACTACATGTCAAGGACATCTGTAGCAAGTTTGGTGTTCATACTACAAGAAACTAATATTCTGTAAAGGTTTTGATTGAACAAAGTTCAGGCGTAATCCATGTTGGCACAGTTTGGCACAATTTGGCACAATAATTGAAATATGGAAAAAATCTTGTCCAAAGCTTCAGCTGCGTTCATAGTCTTGTTTTCTTGCTTATGGGACATGATTTCAGCAAAAAAAACTCCTAAAGAAACACTGTAAAGGGGGGGTAGAAGCTCATTTACGCCATCTTGCTGCGCTTTTGGGAACATTTCATTCACAAACGCTTTCGACGTCGAGCTTCCGCGTGTCCCTACCCCCCGACCATCTGTCCAATCCGGGAGCTCTATACATCGCTGGAAAGCTCTGATTCTGAGAAAACCAATCAGCTCAACCATTTTGAGACTGACTGGATCGCCGACGAATCACACGACGCGCAGCGTGGAGAGACGTGCTCTTACGCACGGGGAGTCATTCCATATTTGGTGACGTAAGAGGAGCACTGGAGCAACAGAAAAAACACAAAATGGACTTTTCGCGAAGCTATCGACCGGACATAACAACAAACGGACTTTTATGGCTATGGAAATAACTTTTTGTTGAAAAAACGGCAAAGGTAAGACAAGACTTACATGCTTGCTTGGTTTTTGCTGGCGTTTTTTCGGGGAACTTTCGCTCCCTGCTCTGAAATACTTCATGCAATGTTAATGAGTTGCATATCCCTGGATTCAGCTGGTTGTTAGCTTTCATTTTATGCCATGGTTTGGGTGTTTCCGTTTATATTGTGGATACAT